>OZ023232.1:34879930-35218245 GCA_964006365.1 Trididemnum miniatum
CTGATGATTTTACGCATTCAAAGTTGATTGTGGTTTGGTTGCGGTTAGAAAATCGATCGTTTCCGGTGTTTATTGGCTATAACTCATCATAATGGAGCTGACAATGCCAAAAAATGTTGGAAAAAGCAAACCGTTTACAGGATCCTAAAAAAAGGACTACCCCTACTGGTGGTCTTTTTTTAGGACGCTAAGGATTTTGCGGCTGCGTCCGCAAAATCCTAAAGATCCTAAAAAAAGGATGACCCCTCTCCAAGAGGTTCGAAGTTATGGAAAAATTTTACACATCAAAAACTATTTTGAAAATGGCTGGTGGGAGGATGCATACCTCTCATTCTAACCCTTAGATTAGCCACTGGCCATAAGCTACAGAAACCATCAAAAGAGTCTGGCATGTTTCAGTCACTTGGCACCATTAGTTTTGCTCTTTTTTTACAAAAAGGCGGAGTCAAAAAGGGGGAAGGATGGCACAATGGCCCCCCTCTGAATACGCTCCTGGTCACAAACATATCGGATATCGGTCCAATCTTTTTGAAATACTCTTTTTTCACCTACAATATTTCGTTTTTTTGCTGAAGACAAGCGGCTAATTAAATACTGATTAAAAAAAAGAATAACAAATACCTTAAGAAAGCAGTAAAATTTGCATATGATAAATGTTACTGCCACCTCACCAATTCATTTCCGCAAACTCACATAATTCCAACTATTGTAAGGCAAGCTAAGCTCTCACTCGAATAGTTTCTCGTAAACTGGTGCACTATGCTGAAGCTGCAACGGACTCGAGTTATGTTATTATTATTTCATAACAATGGATGAACTGCTGAATCCTGAAACAGATGACTTGTATTGAGCGTTTATGTGTGATACGCGCTTGATTAAATCAAGGGCTCAGCTTTTGGTATCGCATCGCAAAGATTAGACGGGGAAAAAATGTTTAAAAGTACTGGTCTCGCCAAAATGTTCGCGGGCCGCACGTTTGTCACCTCTGACGTAGAAGAAAAGAAAAAAAGTGACGAGCAGTTTATTGTTTAATAAATACAATGAAATTGCTCACCATTATTTTTTTCATTTCTCAGTATAGGAAAAGCAACACGATTTGAACAGATGAACTCTCAACTCTGACTTTCGTTCCGGACACTGAGCACAGAGACAGCTCTGATGGCCGAGTGGTATAGAGCGTCTGTCTCTTGAGTTGTAAACTCGGGTTTGATTCCGAGTCGGGTCAAATCAATGACTTTAAAATTGGTATTCACAGCTTTCCTGCTTGACGCTCAGCATTAAAGGGACAGTGTGAAGAAGAAGCCGGCAAGTTTACTTGTGCCTGTAACATCATAGTTGTACCATGGTTACGTCACATTACTGTTGTAATACTGCTTGCAATTTCTTATGTGGTATTGATTCTATGAGTTGTAAAATAATAATGTTGGTTCTAAATATTTCAGTGCAGAATATTACCAGAATACATGTGGTGTCAGAAATGAGTTCCTATTTTTTGAAATGAAGTATGAGTCAATTACATGCACCTCGAGAGTTTAATACAGATGCAGATAACTTAGCAGAAGAGTGACGCCGACGGGAAAAGTCATTTCAAAATTACTTTACAGCTGCTGAATTGAAGGCTAAAAGTCGTGACATGCAAGTGGCCATTTTGTTAAATTGTGCATGTGAGAAAGCAAGAGATATTTTTGATGCCTTTAGTATCCAGGTTGATAATGAAGCGACCACATGTAAAGTTGTTTTAGATCGTTTCAAAACCTATAGCAACTCTAAGCGAAGACCGGCCTTTGAGTCTTACAAGTTCTGGAAGCGCCAGCAGGCTATAGGTGAACCAATTGATAAATGGCTAACTGAATTACGTATTCTGGCTAGCAATTGTGACTTCGGGGCTGCAGCGGATAGGCAGTTGAGAGATAAAATTTTATTTGGCACAAGCGATGACACGGCAACGAATGTTGGACGAAGACGATCTATCTTAGATAAAGCCATGAATATTTGTCGAACGACAGAGGCTACTAAAGCTCAAATGCAAGTTATGTCCACCGACGCTAAAAAATCTTCGGAGGAAGTCATGGTTAATCAAATCAACAGAAACAGTGAAGCCGCAGCCTACTTGTCGCACTGCTGCAGCTCTAGTCTGCTAGTTGTCAATACTGCGGATTAGTCCACGAGCCATGAGATTGCCCTGCTTACGGGAAAAGCTGTCGTAAATGCGGAAAGCGTCATCATTTTGCTACCATATGCAGAAGCACGCAACCCAGTAGGCCTGAGAGGCCTTGGTAACGTTACCTGAGAAATACGTTGTTTTGCCTGGGAAATACGTTGCAGGGCTGGTAACGTTACCTGAGAAATACGTTGTTTTGTCCGAGAAATACGTTGCAGGTCTCGTTTGTCAAAATAATGACTAATTAAGGGGCGCCCTATTTTGGGATATGACAACGACTGATGCAAAATGATATGTAGCACCCTCTAGTGGCCGAATATATCAAATTATTGTTTTTAAAGAGAAATGAAAAACATGCAAATGTTTATGAATCCATGTAAGCTCTATGATTTCATGTGGGGTACGATTATGCATAGGGGCACATGCACTACAATTCTAGCACCCCCTAGCGGCAGAAACCATTACTGTTTTGACTTGGATTAGGAATGAAAAATAAATGGAGACGAGGTGAAATGACGTCACTAGCACATCGCCACTCGCACTCGCACATTTCGACTCGCACATAACCAATCACTTTCACATCACTGTACTCGCACTCGCACATTATGACCGGATCACTCGCACATAACCAATCATTCGCACATTCCATGTTCACTCACACATTATGACAGGACCACTCGCACATCACCGCACTCGCACATTGTGACCGGACCACTCGCACATAACCAATCACTCGCTCATTATGACCGGACCACTCGCACATAACCAATCACTCGCTCATTATGACCAGGGGGGTGATTACAGGATTTTATGTGTTAGCGAGCGATTTCTCTCGCTAGTTCTCCTCGGAGGAGAAATTCTCCGAGCGGCAGCCGAGATAACGTGCTCGCAAAGTTGGGATTACAGGTTGCGCTCGCAGAAAAAGCAGATACTCGGTAAAGCCGAGTGTCTCGCTAACTGCTCGGTATGTATAGGCTTGTTGTGAGATGCTAGACTGGCAGCTGCTGTTTGCTGGCTAGCGCCTAGTTTAGTGCTAAAATTGTGCTTGTATTACAAAGTTGGGATGGTTTTGACTTGGTTATAGGTAAAGAGTGTATGCAGTAATGGTGTCTACTGATGCATAGGCTTGTTGTGAGGTGCTAGACTAGCAGTTGCTGGCCATGGCCTCACACAGTTAATGGTGGAAGATACCATTACTACATATTCTCTAACTAAGTTTGCAGCCAACGCATGTTTGCAATAGGCGTAATAGCACAGTTTTAGCACCAGACTAGGTGCCAGCCAGCAAAGAGCAGCTGCTAGTCTAGCACGTCACAGCAAGCCTATACCGGCACATCTGTAGACACCATTACTACATACACTCTTACCTGTAATCAAGTTGAAACCATCCCAACTTTGTAATAAGTCACCCTAGAACAGTTTTAGCACTAGACTAGGCGCTAGCTAGTACCAGTGATCAGCAGCTGGCCTACTAGTCTTAGTTTGATGTGTATCACTGTATGTATTTGTATGTTGACTATGCTTTGCATTTTTCTTTTGTGTTTTGTTTTTTATTTTTGAAAATCTGATTTTTTTCTGTTGACATGTGTCATATTTGAGATAGAGTGTAGCGACTTGATGAGCTTTAGCCTCTTTTGCACGAATGAGTAAACTTGAACTTGAGTCTACCATTTCACAACAAGCCTGAGAGTTGTGTAAAGCTCTAGTTGTGTCATACACTAGGTACTAGCTATTGTGCATAAACTATGACCTAAAAAAATGCGCTCTGCCATGGCTGGTTGTGTATGAAATTGTCGCTCGGTAACTTAACGTGCTCATTTTTTTTTTCGCTACTTGCCGAGCGAGTTCGCCAGCTCGGAAAATCCTGTAATCCCGAAAAGCGCGTTAGCGAAAAAAATTTGTTTACCGAGCAGTTTGCGAGCACGTAAACCGCTTAACGAGCATCCTGTAATAACCCCCCAGACCACTCGCACATAACAAATCACTCGCACATCACCGTACTCGCACATTCCGTGTTCACTCGCACATTATGACCGGACCACTAGCACATAACCAATCACTCGCACATTATGACCGGACCACTCGCACATTATGACCGGACCACTCGCACATAACCAATTACTCGCACATCACTGTACTCGAACTCGCACATTCCATGTTCACTCGCACATTATGACCGAACCACTCGCACTGCACATAATTAATCAACCACTCGCACATCACCGTACTCACACTCGCATATTTCATGTTCACTCGCACATTATGACCGAACCACTCGCACATTATGACCGAACCACTCGCTCATTATGACCGGACCCCTCGCTCATTTTGACTCGCACATCAACGCACTCGCACATTATGATCGGACCACTCGCATATCACTGTACTCAAACCCGCACATTCCATGTTCACTCGCACATTATGACCAGACCACTCACACATCACCGTACTCGCACATTATGACCGGACCACTCGCACATAATCAATCATTCGCACATCACCGTACTCGCACATTCCACGTTCACTCGCATATAATTATGACCTGACCAATCGCACATTTCGACTCGCACATAACCATGGTAATCACTCGCACATCACGTACCGTGCTCGCACATTCCATGTTCACTCGCACATCATGACCGGACCATTTGCACATAATCAATCACCCTACTCGCCCATTCCATGTTCACTCGCACATTATGACCGGACCACTCGCACATTTCGACTTGCACATAACCAATCATTCGCACATAACCGTACTCGCACGATATGACTGGACCACTCGCACATGGTTGAACCATACAAGAAAATGTTGCGTCATCGGTCAGCGTTGAAAAAAAAGCAATTTGTCGTTCATCGAAAACAAAAAAAAGAACTCAGATAGCGCTGGTATGGTGAAGATTAAAGTCGAGAAAATCCAAATTTAGTTAAATGTAATTAACGTGCGTGTCCGTGATATCGCAGGGTGTGCGCTGAACACCTTGAACCTCTGGAGAATACGCCTTTGATGAAGTGTGTACTAGCTAAAATTTTTAAGGACCAATCTGAATTCAACACAAATATTATAAGGCTACTGACTATAGGCCTTTTTCTCGATTTAAGATTTGGACTTTGTGCTTCAAAAATTTAGGATTAGGATTTGGTTTTAGATTTAAGGTAATGAATTTGAATCGGATTAGGATTTTTAAATGTTAAATCCGGACATTTCCGTCAGGTTCATCTATTCATAAATGGTGTTGCCCAAATTTCTTTATAACCGATCAACTTTGCGGTTGCGACAAAAAAAAAAATAATGGCGAGCAACTACATTACTTATTAGGCTATGAACTGCTTGTCACTATTTTTTTCGTTACTTTTACGAAGTTAAACAATCTGCAATGGCTCCTTACGAATTTCAGATACAGAAAATAAAAACAGCAAATTTTGAAAACGGCAACAGTAGGCTACGGGTATAGCGGAACTTCTTCAAAAAGTACATAACAATTTTTGTCGACGTACGTATCAACTAACAAAGCTTTTTAATGAGTGGGTCCACAGTAAGAATTATAAGTACACTGTGACTCTGACGTTATAAAAGTGTGAAACCCTTGACCTTAACCCTGGAGTTCTAGCTAGCACGCGCACAGTTCGGACGTGTTTCTGATTGAGCGGAAATCAAAATTTCAGTTAACACAGGAATATAACAAATGAGTGGTTCCAAAAAGAAAGATAACAAAAGCTACAATAAAGTAAGCCAGGATTCGTTTAATGAAAATGACAGAAGGCAATTAACACCGTGAAAAATTTTGCTGAAGAAATTCAAGAGTTAAGAAAGGAACTTGATGTGGTAAAAATGGAAAACCATCTGTTAAAACAAGCAGTAAATTTACAGTTATTCAAGAACGATGATCTAGAACAGTATGGTAGACGAGAAAATATACGTATTCATGCCGTTCCTGAGCAATTGGATAACCATGATGACGGAGAAAAAATTGCATTCGAAATGGCTCAGGCGCTACATATTAACCTAAAAGACTGTGACATTCAGCGCGCTCACCGATTAGGCGCGAAGAAGAAATCATTGAACGCCAAACCCAGGCCCATCATTGTGCGCTTTACATCATATAAAAAACGAAACGAAGTATTATTTGCTAAAAAAGAACTGAAAGATATGAATTCTGGGAGTCTGAAATCTGCGTATGTTACCGAAGACCTAACCCCGTTACGTGCCAAACTACTTCGCTACATTAAAGAGGAATGTAAAGACAAATTCGTAATGTGCCACACCTACAACGGAAAAATACTAGCGAAAAAAAGTGCCAAAGAAATGGGAAAATTGCCGGATAACTATGAAAAAGATGAAGGTGTTGGAAACTGGATCACATTTACCTCACCTGAGGACTTCTTCAAACATGGTATTGATATTAAATTTGATAAACTAGGTTACAAACCGCTGCTTTTTAATAAGTATGATAGCGAAACTGGCACTGAGGGTAACCGCTAGATGCAAGATTGAAATTTATTTGCTTTACTAAATTTTCTTTTTTTTCTTTTCTTATTTGTAATAACAAAAATGGATTCTACTCAGATTAGTTTAAATCTTGATAATCGCATGACCAAAGATTGCAGTTTAGATTATTACCAATTATCTCGTGACGCTAGCAAGCAGTGCCTCTGCTCAAAATTTAGCAAATCTAATGATTGTAATTGTTGCATGACTCGTCATGCAAAGCTTGCATCTGCTTGTGCATTGCCGATTAGCCAGACAGTCGCTACTGATAAACATGCAAACTTCGACGCTGACCATCGGTGTTCTCAAAATGCAATTGGAAACAGTATCGAATGCGACAGTTTTAGTCACCTTGAAAGCGATGATACGGTGACTGATTTAATTGGTGGCTTACCTTGCGATTTCGAAACTGAAATTAGTGATGTGCTGTTCAGTAATTGCGAATATTATGACGCATCTGAACTAAATAACAAAATTAAAAGTAGAAAGTTGAAAGATTTATTTATGATTCATATAAACATCCGAAGCTTGCAAAAGAATTTTGATGCCCTCCATACCTTTTTATCTAATTTATACAAAATGCCTGACATTATTGCTCTAACAGAAACCAAATTAAAGCGCGATAGTATTTTAAGTAATGTTCAAATACAGGGCTATAATTTTATACATACTGCTAGTACTAGTTGCGCTGGTGGAGTTGGGTTTTACGTCAAAAGTGAAATTAATTATGACTTAAAACGTGATATAAATATTGACTTGGCTACGGTTGAAAATATGTGGATTAAAATAAAAACCAACCACAAGCTCCTGGTTATCGGAGTGGTTTACCGTCATCCTGTAAAAAATGCCGACGTAGTAGAAAAGTTTGGTTATGAATTGCAAGACGCAATTGGTACTTTAAATGATAAAAATTCAGAATTCTATATCCTTGGTGATTTTAATTTAAACTTAAAAAACATAAGCAATGATACCACTATTCGGAGTTACGCTAACAGCCTAATTAGTTCCGGTATCAAGTGCGTCATTAATAAACCTACTCGTGTCACGCTGTCTTCAAAAACGCTGATTGATCATATATACACCAACCGTGTCCAACATGAATTACTTTGTGGAATAGCATTGTGTGACTTATCTGATCACTACCTTATTTTCGCAATCGTTTCTGCGCAACCTCAAAAGAAAAAAGCTAATAGTATTACGTATATACGAAATATGATGGGATTTCAAATTCAAGATTTTCTCGAAGACCTAACTGAAAGACTAAAATTTATTAGTGATTCCAAAAAGGATCCAATTGATAAACAATTTGAGGAATTCATCCATGTTTTTGCTTCTGTTGTTTCTACACACGCCCCACTAAAAAAAGCAAGTAGAAAGGAAAGAAAAATGAAAATGAAACCGTGGTTGACCCAAGGTCTAATTCGTTCAATTCAACGAAAGAATAATCTGTTTGCCCGTTTTCATAAAAACAGAGATGAACAGCTATCCAAGCAATATAAAAAGTATCGAAATATATTGAATCGGACAATTGAGCGTGCCAAACGTAATTATTACAATGAAAGGGTTGCATTAAACAAGAATGATCCTAATCAGTTATGGAAAACGATTAATGATATAGCTAATATAAAGTCACGCAGTGACATCACCCCAGGTAACTTGTTGAATGATGATGGTAAAATTGCCTCAGAGCCATCAACAATAGCGGAAACACTCAACAACTTTTTGCAAACGTTGGAAAAAACATGGCGGAAAAGATATCCGCTGTCGAGTCAACTAATCCAACTCCCTGGCCAACATCGAGCATAAACAACTCATTGTATTTATCACCCTCAACTCCTGATGAAGTAAGTTCTGTCATCGATTCTCTTAATAACAAAAAAGCCGTAAGGGTTCATGATGCAGAAACCAAATTTGTTAAATTTGCTGAAACTATTATTTCGCTTAGAATTAGCAATTTATTCAATGTGTGCATTACTGAAGGGATATATCCTACGAGTTTTAAAGTTGCGGAAATAAAGCCAATTTATAAACGTGGGGACCCAAATAAAGCTACCAATTACAGGCCTATATCGCTGCTTTCAAATTTTGATAAAATATTTGAAAAATTGCTTTACAACAGGTTGATATCGTATATAGAAAAATTTGAGCTCTTAAATGAACGCCAATTTGGATTTCGGAAAAATGATTCAACCACTATGGCTATTAGCAATATACATGACAAATTGGTTAAAAGCATAGATCAAAATTTGTATAGTTGTTGCGTATTTGTGGACTTATCCAAAGCATTCAATACTGTGGACCATGAAATCTTACTCAAAAAGATGTATCATTTTTTTGGTATTCGAGGTAAAACTCAAGAACTCTTTCGCAGCTACTTAAGTGACATATATCAATATACAAAAGTAAGTACCAGTATTTCGAGCAACTCCAGAATATCATGTGGTGTGCCACAAGGGTCTTGTCTTGGTCCTATACTCTTTTTAATGTATATAAACGATATACCCAACTGTTCAAAATTCGATATATCACTATTCGCTGATGACACTTACTTAATGCTTTCAGAAACCAATTTAAAAGAGTTAGAAAGTAGAGTTAATGAAGAATTAAAGAATTTAAATGAATGGTTTTGTCGCAATAAATTATCTGTTAATTATTCTAAAACTAAGTTTATGATCATTAATAAAATACCTCATAAATCAATTGATGAACCATTCAAGATTGCACTGAATGGAGCAGTATTAGAAAGGACAGAATCAGTAAAATACTTAGGGGTTTTCATTGATGAAAAATTAAATTGGTCCGTTCATATCAACTACTTATCATTACAGCTTGCAAAACTCACAGGCATCTTTTTTCGTTTGCGTAACTATGTGAGCAAAGAAACTCTTTATATGATTTAGCCTACTACAGTCTCGTCTATAGCAGAATACAATACAGTATTATTGCTTGGGGATGCGCTGCAAAAAAATATATGGCTAAACTGAGGGTAAGATTAAACAACATTATAAGAGCAATTACATTTAGTAAATCGTTTAGCTCCTTGACCGCACTGTATAAAAACCTCAATATTCTAAAGTTAGAAGATATATACAAGCTTGAACTGGCCAAATTTATGTATCAAATTTATTACAAAAAAGTGCCAAAAATGTTTGTTGATTTATTTACCAGTACAACTAAACTTCATCATTATGAAACAAGACGTACCAGAAATTCTAATTTTTTCTTACCTCGCGTTAATAAAACAATTGCTCAAAATCAACTGGCCTTCAAAGGATCTGTTTTATGGCAATCAATTAATTCAGAACTAAAAGAACTACACTGGCACTCTTTTAAAAAAAAGTTATAAAAAGCTTTTGATTGATCTATACTAAAGCAGCACCGTAAATTGGTAAGAACGGATCAGTCTTTCTGATAAAACGTCGATATAATTTAAACTGCAATCTGATACAATACTCCTATGTGTTCAAATCATTTCATCTATGTGTCGTTTATCCTGCAATATTTGATATTTCACTGATGTGCTTGTTAGGAAATCTACTGTCGTTCCTTGCCTCAATGAAAATTCACTGTCATTCCTGAAATTATAAGAGTGTAATAAGTTGAATGTATTTTTCTGTACATAAATATTATTTTCGTGTCATTATAGTGTTGTTTTCTTGTGCTTTGTGTGTGTTGAAATTGTACCGCCATTAATTAGTGTTTTTTCTTTTCTCGCTGTGTTTAACTGTGCTTTGCTAAGTCAGGGAGCACCTTGACTTTGATAACCGTTTGGTTCTTCGGTGCTCCCTGCCTTCAAATCGAAATGTAATGTAATATGAGATTAAGTTCTGCAGCGCCGGTATAATGATTTGAAGGAAATCAATAAATTTACTTACTTACTTAAGTGGCAGACTTGAAACGAAATTTTTCGATTACTTAAAGAAATTTCTTGGGATGGTACGTTTAAAATTTGGGTTCAAGTTAGAACATAGGCGGAGTAAGATGCAAAGACATCCCTGTTAACTTTCTACATTAAAAAACCGCTCAAGCTCACTTCAAAAATTTTGAATAAGGTACGCGTTTTGTGAAAGCTGACGTGAAATCCTGAAGCGTGCTTTTCAAGAGAGTACTGAGCTGCTTTTGAAAAATTCTTGAACTTGAATCAGAGCTATACATTTTGCGGTTTTATAACTTGCTAGCCTCTATACCGTCTGCTCTGTTAAATGTGATTGAAGAAAATCGAAAATAGCTGTTTCGCGGATTTGCACAAACCTTGTCACAATGTGATTGGAGAATCATCATCACGTGTATCCATTCCGAAGATTCTGAAAGTACCCTAGGCATCTCCTGGTTTTCATTGCGAGAAGGTACCGGTCGTCGGCGGTCGTAAAGGTACTGAAGTTATGAGTTAGTTAGCAGGTTACTGGGTTAGCGTATTGATCTTACCTGCAAGCTGCAAGGGGTTGGTTGATTAATAGCTGAAGAAAGAATAAATTTTGGTAACAAAAAAAGCACCTCGTGTCAGCACCGGTATGGTTGTTTGATTAAAAAACTTGAAGAGTGTAGATGTTTATTTTGCAGTTTAGTCTGGCTGTGGTACTGGGTATAGACTACTATGGGGTTTGTGATTCCGAATTGTTGCACCAATTCCAAATTGCCTACGCAAGACATGAGTAGAGCGTTTGGCTTGGGAGCTGTAGACTTCGGTTTGATTCCAAGTCGGGTTAAACCAATGACTTTAAACTGTTAAAATTGCTACCGGTAGTCTATTCGCAGCTTTCCTGGTTCATGCTCAGCATTAAAAGGACAGTGTGAAGAACAAGCCGGCCAGCTTACTGTATTTGTAGTGCCAATGGGAAAAGCACTTAGGAACAGTTTAGCGGGATTTCCCCAATTTGGTGTGGTAGACAGATGGCTGGCCAGCTGGCAACTCCTAAGCAAGCTCGTACTGTCATATAAACGGATTGATTGCTTTCTTGCTCTAGGAGGATAAATGCTGTATGCAACTAAATACAAAAATACAAGCAACTTCTTCAGAGACTGAGAGACACTCAAAATGATCCCATGAAACAGTAGAATAACCGGTTTCTCTAATTATGGAATAGTATGCCATACTATTCCATAAATAGAGAACATTCTAATCATGGAATAGGCCTAGTATGGAATAGTAAGTAAGGCACTGTGGTATAGTATAGCAGAAATGGGTGATAGGACGTTTGGGGCACTAGAGTAAAGGGGCCCATATAAAGAGTCAAATTGAGGGTGAATGGCCCTCAGGGTTAAATGTGCCTCAGGCTTAATTTAGGGCAAAAGGAGTCAAAGGTCCTCAGGACAGGATGATTGAAGCAGTTAATGAGCCCTAGGAGTAAGATGTTAATTTAGAGCACTGGGGCATATCCTATGCATAACTGGGGCTCTAGGACCAATGGGCCTAAGGGCATTTGGGGCAATAGGGAATATGGGTCTCAGCATGTTTTGATCCCTGGCATAGCCGTAGGAGACAGGGGTGCATACTATTCCATACTATTCCATAAATAGAGAGACCCTAGAATAACTACCGTAGCCTAATAAAATGAGTTTCAAAAATATATACACGGGTATGGGTATCTATATAGGTTGCCAGTAACTTCGCCACATGGTAACTTCGCCACAGTAACTTCGCCACAGAAACTTCGTCACACGGTAACTTCGCCACACTTTGAGAAAGTGAAGGGTGATGTAGGGATAGTAGGAAAATGTGTTGGGTGTGGGGGGAGGAAGGGGAGATGTGGGAAGAGGTATGAGAGGAGGTGTAGGAAAGTGTGATGGGGTGTGGAGGAGGTAAGGGAAAATGCAGGGAAAGGTGAGGGTAGGGAGGAGATGTGGGGAATTAAAAGTGTGTTGGGGCCCCATACCTCAACACATTTCCCTACATCTTTTCCATTCCCCTCCCCACATCCTTTCCCCACACGCCTACACACTTCCCCACTCACCCCATACACTCTCCCACACCCCCCCCACACATCTTTCCTTACCTCCCCCCACACCCCAACACATTTCCCTATATCTCCCCCCACACCCCCCATATTTTTTCCCACAGCTCCCCTGACCTCCCCCTACACCCCAACACACTTCCTTATTAACTCCATGCACTCTCCCCACAACTTACCCCACGTTTCGATTATGTGGCGAAGTTACCATGTGACGATGTTACCTTAATGAATTTAACTCGAAAAGCCCGATAAAATTTTTACGGCAACCGGGAATTTACAGTCTTGTTTCGGAGTAGGCAATGTAAATTTTCGGCGAAGTTATTAAGTAACTCGAAAAGCCCGATAAAATTTTTTACGGCAGCCGGGAATTTAAAGTCTTGTTTCGGTGTAGGCAATGTAAATTTTCGATGTATGAAAGTGTGGCGAAGTTACCATGTGGCGAAGTTACCATGTGGCGAAGTTACTGGCAACCTCTATATATATAAAACAAGTCTTTAACTGTCCTGAGTCTAATAAGCACATTAATTATTAAATAAAGAAGAAAATTATGTCAAAATAACAAAATACACAGTTACTGAAGAATGTACAAATGCTGAATAGAAAAAAAGAACAGAAGGTGTCTATTTTGTCATTTACCTGTTTACTGCAAAATAGTTTCTTTTTTTTTTGTCTATCTTGGTCTATTTTGCCGGATATAGCATTGTTGTGCAATCCATATGGGTGTTACTAAATAGTACATGTCCGCGATGTCCACGATGTCCGCGATGTCAACGATGTCCGCGATGTCCCAAATTGCGATGTCCGCGATGTCCCAAATTGCGATGTCCGCGATGTCCACGATGTCCGCGATGTCCACGATGTCCGCGATGTCCAAGATGTCCGCGATGTCCACGATGTCCGCGATGTCCCAAATTGCGATGTCCGCGATGTCCACGATGTCCGCGATGTCCACGATGTCCGCGATGTCCCAAATTGCGATGTCCGCGATGTCAACGATGTCCGCGATGTCAACGATGTCCGCGATGTCAACGATGTCCGCGATGTCAACGATGTCCGCGATGTCAACGATGTCCGCGATGTCAACGATGTCCGCGATGTCAACGATGTCCGCGATGTCCGATGTTGCGATGTCCGCGATGTGCGAAATTGTTCAGAATTAAAATGTGCGAAATTGTTCGAAATTGTTCAGAATCAGAATGTTCAGACTGTTAGACAAGTGATTTCATGGGCTTTTGTTTGACCACAGTCGCAGACGATGGAGAAGATGAACTTTTAAAAGAAAATAAAGACTGAGACTGCAGTAGTCTGCCTGAGTACTAAGTTATATACTGTACTTTGTGATTACCAGGTGATAATTCTCAGTTTGCAATGCATCAAAGTGCAAACAGAAGGCTATTTATTGTTGTTAAATCGCTAAATCCAATGTCAGTTGGGCAATGACTAAGAATAATACTGATATGTGAACATACTATCAGTCAGTCAGTGGCGGTTTTTGCTTCACATTGTGGAATAGGCTATCAGTACCTCTGAAATTATTGGGTGGGAAGTTGAAACTCAGAACTGGATCTGGGGTTGAACTGCCTTAGCTAAGCTACCGTGTGAGGGCGAGGCTACCCTACCATGTCAACAAAAAGTTTACGTAGGATGGGTACTGTACTGGGTATTTCCGCAATAGTTCTATTAGGAAAAGTCATGAATGATTAAACCGTTAAAATGTGTTTTTTTATAGTTTGTTGATAGGTTATCAAATTTCCAACAAACTGCTCAGTGCTACTGTAACGGTATTCAAAAAATATTTTAGCATTTAGCTTAAAAATGAATTATATTTAAGTACCAGTACTCATTGTCAATCGGTAAGTCAACCCTCCTCTCTGCCTTTCTTAAGACTACTGGTATTGGTTACGATATTTTAACATTTACCGGTACTGTGTTGTTGCAGGTATTTTCAAATAAGGAGTTGCTAAATATTGCTTTTACATATTTAAACAACTACTAGAATGGATCCTGCACATGCAAGAAAACAAATGAAGTATATATCAGTGTGGGGCAATCTGGTAATGCTGGTTTTACGCTGAATGTGGTCGAATTTGCACAAAAGTATGAATAACTGTGCATAATAGAAAGTTGGTTGTATTGCATGATTAACAGCAAGAGCATTCACCAATCATCCTGAAAGTATACTCAGCATTCAAGTCGTCCTTGATGTTTAAATAAAAATTTTAGGGGTGAACAATTTGACTTATATACCCTTGAAAATGCATTATTTTGTGTTGATCAACAAGTGCCTGCCATACTAATATGTGAGGCAAACTCACTTGCTCATCACACCAACAAAAGTTTATATGTTTCCATTCATACATCGAGAAAACAGTGAAAAAATTAATGGACCTGTGAACTGGGTCCAAGCATCTTTCTCCCAGTGGACTACAGATATTAGGTGTTTAGAAAATGTTATACAACATAAGTAAATGTTGGTGCTAATTGTGATTACCGGTAACAACTTGTGGATACTGTATGGACACGTTTGGTAGATGACGGATAAGTAGTTCAACAACGATCTTTTCAAGAATTTGAAAGCTGAAGTTATGGGAACTCAGACGTCAAAATCACTTTAAAAGCTATTGATTTATGGTTTTGGAAAGGATCCTCTCGTCAGCAACGAAATTAAAGAAAAAAAGTCTGAACCCACAGAAAAGATTATTTGCAAGGATGATTTGGGGAAAAATAAAAACGTTTTGCTAATGTTCTGCAACAATATCTATATGGTTTTATGTACATTATTAGGACTTGTTGTTGCCTGTTGGTGCACAGTAGCTTTGGTCACTGTGCTTTTCATCGTCTTTTTTTCCGGCTTGCTGCTTATGTTGTTGTTTTTTTTGTATGCAGTTTTGAGTATGTTTTTTTTTCTTTTGTTTTTTTGCTTTATCTCTGGCTGTTGTGCTTTATTTATTCTTTCTATGGGCTAATTTAGCCTGAAATAAACTGATTGATTGATATGATCACAATAAACTGAATAGGTTTATTTGTATGTTTTACATTGCGTGCTCAAGGCAAAGCTATTATCTTTTATTTTACTTTCATCAAAGTTATTGATTTTCAATCCATCACCTTTTTTAATTACACTGTATATACGTTTTTTTCTTTCACTTTTCGCAAGTGATTTGTTGGCAGCATAATCAAACGGGATAAAGTTGTCGGTTGGGTGAGTCAATGTGAGCTAAACTGTAAACAAGAAAACAAAATGGCCATGCCAAATAAGTAAATCCAGCTGTTCATTACGACTAGCACCAGTACAGTAGCTTCGATAAAAATTGTGATTAAAAAGCATACCGTACTCTATTGTTGTGGTAATATAATCTCACTGTTCACCCTAATCAAAATCATGATTAGTCTTGATAATTATAGAGGATATAGAATTACTAGCGTTTATGCAACCATTAAAAATTCTGGATTGATGTCTCTAAAGTTTATGTTGAACATGACATAGTTATCATTGTTGGGTATGTGTCCATGGTTATGATGTTCGTTGCCTTGCTTTTGTTGTAAAGATATTTTTATTGAAGGAGCTGGTGAAATGGTATCAATCAGAATGGGCTCTTTTCTATTGAGGTCTTATAATTAGCTTTGCGATGCTGTTTAACACATAAATTAGCTTTTATCAAAAACGCAGAAATGTTCTTGAATTACTTATGAAGTGTTACTTATTCTGTTGATATTATGTCATTGGTAATGTGCATTTCAAAATGTTTCCGTCTTTTAATACACAACGAAAGTACGTGGATATGAGGTGGGTAAGAAAAGAAGCATGGTCGAGGTGATAAGTGAGACACGATAATTGGCGTTGAAGAATGTATGTCGAATTGTCGATGGCCGAATGCCCGCCTCTGGAGCTGTAGACTCGAGTCAAACCAATAACTTTAAAATTGGTATTCGCAGCTTCCCTGCTTGACACTCAGCATTAAAGGGACAGTGTGAAGAACATGTCGGCAAGTTTACTTGTGCCGTTGGGAAAGGTTAAAGGTACTTAGCGGGACTCCTCCATCTTAGTGTGGTAGATAGATGGCTGGCACCTTCTAAACGAGCTTGTTATAGCGCTTTGATCGCTTTCTCGTGATGGGAGGATAAATATGCCAACCCCTTCCCCCCGAAAAAAAAAAAAAAAGTAGTCCCATCATTGACCAGAGATGCTGGTGAACAATGGCGCTCTTCGTGCTGTCTGAAGGGCAGTCGCATCAATACGAGGAAAGGTAAAGGACAGATTAAACTGTGTGCTGACTGTCCTCAGCTTATTAGTTGTTGATTTTTAGCCTTTTGGTATAACAGCGTGTTGTAATTCGGCAGCCCTAAAATATTCAACAACGTGATTTTAAGGGCTGTAGGGAAAATATTTACAACCTTTTGTAAACGCCTGATTTCAGACGTCTCATCGTGGCACAATTCGACTTCTATTCCCGTACGCCGGAAAACTCATATCAACACAAAAATAACAACTATGGAAAACGATACACGAGGCAAAACGGATTAATGCTTAGACATGCCAGTCGGTTCTGACATGGCATGGCTGTATGACTGATAACATCAAAAATAAACTTGGCCTACATAAAAACGAACCAACATAGCAACAAAATAACCACTGGCTTAGGCTTCTACCAAAAAAGCCGAATAATAATGATTTATGTTCAATTTCTGCTCAAAGTCTCGGTGACGAAGATTTTGTTCGATTTGAATTGACTAGGCTATTTGTTGGACGGTGGACTTTTTTATTTGGCTTCAAACTGTCTCTTATGCGGTGAACGCTGAACGTCGATATGGAAACTGTGAATAGTCGACCAAGTTGTAAATTATCGGTTGATCCAGTTAGGAGTCGAACTTTTAAGTTTTCTTTTTCGATGCAGACACACCTAAAAAGATCTAAAAATGATTCCTGAACTTCCCTTACACATGACTTGCAGCTGCTGTAGCACCAACGCTACGTACAAGCAACAAGCATATGAAGCACTGCTGTGGCATAAAATCAAAAGTTATTCAAAATGCATGTGATTTGAATACCAATAAAGTTCGACTGTCAAGGAGGCTCCGGAGTTTCACTGGTATAGTGGTATACCTACATACCAAGGAACGTCGTACTTTTAACGTTGAGCTCCAACAACGAATTACGTAACAAGCCAAACTTATTTTTACCATATTTGGAGTTGCAAGATATTGCGGCGTTCCCTCTGAAGTTTTTTTTGGCTTGAATGCCGCCGCTTCTACTAAAGTTATCTGCATCCGGTTCCAGTTTCCGGCTGTCGGAAACCTTTGTCGGCGAATCCACTTCATCTTCCAACTTCCGATTCCACATTCTTGGAAAGAAACTAACATCAAAAAAATAAAAATTTGTAATAAAGCTTCGATATATAAAAAACATAGTTCTGAAACGAGCTCTGCTCGCGAGCTCGTGCGAGCGAGCTCGTACTTGTTGCTATCAAACTCGCCTTTTTAACAGGTACTCATAAGCCTCTGAGCGAAGGTGCACTTATAGTTAAAAAGAAAAGAACGCATCGCATATTCACAAAAGCTACTTACACCCAGGGCCGGATTTACCAATAGGCTAGGCAGGCTGAAGCCTAGGGCCTCGGAGAAATAAGGGGCCTCGTCACGAACAACGAAGACCTTCTTTTTATCAAGATCTTTTTTTGGAAATCGACCATCAAAGACCTTTATAGGCCTAAACGTAGAGACAAGACCTTTATAGGTCTAAACGTAGAGACAAGAGCGTATTTAGGTGGGAGCATTGTGCCTTAGCCCCCTTTTTGACTTTGCCTTTTAGTAAAAAAGAACAAAATTAATGGTGCCACGTGACTAAAGTATGCCATACTCTTTTAATGGTTTCTGCAGCTTATGGCCAGGGGACTGGGATGAGGGGTATGCATACTCCCACCAGCCATTTTCAAAAATGTTTTGATGTATACAATTTTTTCCATCATTTCAAACTTTTTTGATAGCAAAAAGCCTTACGCCTTCAGCACGTACATCGAAAACGAGCGAACAAAATGCATCATATTTGGCAAAGCTCTCACGAATAGGGTCAAAAAATTAAAAAAAATTTGCGTGAAAATTATTCAAAAAGCACTAAAATAATCACTAAAGCATTAACTGGCGGCCCGCGGTCCAAATCTGGACCTTCCAAATGCTGAAGCTGGACCCCAATAAAGTTTTTAGCCAATCAAATATTTTCCAAGTTATAACGTAAAACTTTATCATAAATACAACAGAATAAACCTTAAAAATAGGCGAGGTTTTTGTTTGTCCTGTTGTAACCTTCTCGTGGGTGCGATCGAAGAGTTATGCGTTAATTAAGATATAACTTTAACTAAAATCGACTGGTTAGTGTATCGATTAAGGATAACGTTATCTTTGTGGCAGGTCTTGGGTTGGATTCCCGGGCTATTTACATTGGACACATTGTCGCCATCAGCTCGCTACAGCTGCGATGTTTCTACGGAGCTGCATTGCCTAGGCGCTAAGCCGCGGAAATTGGCCCCACTACTCGATACACGCTTCGGCGTAATATCCCGAGTATAGCGAAGATTTGATTTTATTTAAATTCTTATCTTACAGCGCGCCAAAAATAGCGACTGAAGGCACTTTTCATTTAGTATTTTTAAAACAATAATGGATCGCAATGGAAGGTAACAAGTAAAAAGATAACGATAAATGCGATGGAGAGCCCCGGTGTTCATGGTATTACGCCGAAGCGATAACCAGCGCACGTGACAGGGCCTATCTCTGCGAAGTAGCGTCTAAGCAACACACCCAGGAGCGGATCCAGAAAGTTTTGGTGGGGGGATGTAATTTTGAATTAGGTTGAATGTTAAGTAAATGCAAAGACGTTTAGACCCGCAAATGGGCGTAAATAAGCCTTTTGAAAATGTTTGATGTCAGAGGCGTATACAAAATTGTATTTGAGGGAAGGAGCACCAATTTATGTCACTTTTTCAAGCGTATTTTTTTCCGGCAGAGTTAATTTTAAGCAACTTAAGTACCAAAAACGACTCTAGGGGATCCGGGGGCATGCTCCGCAGGAAAAACTTTGAAAATTTCATTTTGCAATGGCCATTTTAGTGCTTTTTGAAGAATTTTTGGGAAACTTTGTCATATTTTTGGTCCCTAACTTTGAGTGCTTCACCAAATAACATGATGCATTTTGTTCGCACAGTTTCAATTATGCGTGCTTAAGGCGACTAAGACGTATTGCTGTGAAGAGGTTCGAAATTATGGAAAAATGTTATTCATCCAAAACATTGTTAAAAATGGCTGGTGGGAAGGAATGCATACCGGTACCCCACACCTCCCTCTGGATCCGCTCCTGAACACACCTTTGAACTCCAAAGAAACATAGCAGCGGTGGCAAGCCGTTGGCGATTCTTACCCTGTCCACATGTCCAGTTCAAGCAGCTCCGAAAGCCCACGGGCTGTCTGCGTCACAATTGAAATTTTCATGTCGTAATCACTTACTTCAACAAATTGACTAAGAATCAAAAAATGGTTATGATGCCGCAAGCGTGTCGGTCATTAGAACCACTCAAACTCGACATGTGGACAGGGTAACTACGTCCGATTTGGTAACCCGGAAATTGAACCCTAAACCTCCCGCGCCGATAGCAAGTCTTCAATTATTTAGTCAACCGACTAGTATATTTTTTTTGCCCTAATCAAATCAGCCATGAATTTGTTTCTGGACCTTTGCAAATAATGAAGTTGTCTTTCTGGACCGATCCTGATTATAGTTGAGTAGCCCTGCACTACAGCATGTAAATTTTCAAAATTTTTCCGGGGGAGCATGCCCCCGGACCTCCTAGAGCCTTTTCTGTGTCTCAATCAGCTTCAAATTAGTTCTGCCGAAACAAATACGCTTGAAAAAAATGTGGAAATTATGCCCCCCCCCCCATTCAAAATTTCTCGCTACGCCACTGCTTAAAGATGAGTCTGATCGTTGCTCATTAGGGCCTCATTGATCAAATAGCCTAGGGCCTCTCATTGTCTAAATCCGGCCCTGCTTACACCCTTTATAACAACTATAGTAACACGAAACCATGAATACTAACTCGATACGAGCTAACAGATAGGCGTCCTGCCATACAGATCTTACTCAATTAGCTGCAATACTACAACTATAAATCGCATTATATCGATACATGAAAAATACTATTATAGTCACACTAGTCAAACCCCCATCATTCTGAAATTAAGTTATTCCTAATTAATGAAGCATGAAAAAACGGTAAAAATTTATGAAGGCATAGATAGTGGCATGGCATACACATCAAAACTAGACCTACCTACATCTCTAATTAAATGAAAATGCCTCATGAATCGCGAAGTCCAGATTTCTGAGAACCTTAAATATTGAAAGTGGATGTTTTTGCCACACCATTATTTTTATGGTTGATATGTTCCACGAAATTAAATCTTTAAAAACATTGAAATGGACCAATGGTGTATACCAAAATAGAGTTATGGAATGGCATATATAATATATATGCAGTTTGTGCACTATTGGATTGGTCCTGCATTTTTCTTTTGGCTTCATACATACGCCTTGTAGAAGTCTATTTGGAATTTACGTCATGGCACATATGTGTTCCGTTGGCCCTTAAAGGGTCAACTAAGTATTACATATCGAAGAACTCTATCAACACTTTGACCAGACAATAAACATCAGTCTATGACAACGCAGAAAAATCTAATTTACCTTATCAATAGACTATTGGGAGACTTTTGGGAGTCACAGACCTCCAGTTCGCCATAAAATAGACCGTTAGGAACGTATAGATAAGAGCACGCTGATATTGAAAGTGCGAACTTGCAATCCTGAAAATACCGTTATGTGCTTAGCATCAAAAACTAGAACCAGCAAAATATTAAATGCAGCTAGTTATCTTGCAGGTTTCGTGGGTAAGCCTCACTTCAATCACTTAGCGTGATTCCCTCAGCGTGATTTCCAGTAGTGTATTCAGCGGGGGATTGTTTTATGCCATGCTTCCTCCCCTTTTGCCTCTCTTAATTGGATTTTCACAAAGTCCAGAAGGAACGGCAGTTGAAGATTAAGCAACTGCTGGAGCATGTGGTCGTGCCCCCTCCCCTTTGAAACTTCTCGCTATGCCACTGTCAGTATGGTACAGATAGCCGGAAACTCCTAAGCTAGTTCGTACTAGCGCTTGATCTCTTTCTTGTAACAAGATAGGTAAATAACATGCAATTAAGCTCAACTGTTTCATTCTAACCTTTCTTTACTTAAAGCCCAATTATAGTTTTGGCGAAGGCGGGATAACATGAATCTTATGTCCCCAAATCACAAACTGGGACGCAATCAGGAAGACTAAAGGAGCAGATGCCCTACTTTAGCTGACAACCAATATTTTGCAGAATACACGCTGGATTACCGCGAGGCATCAACAACTGCCACTACATTCACATTTTTCTTAGTCAAATCATACAATTTTACATTGTTTGGCGTAACGCCAGCGCAGGAGTTGGAGAAAAGTAATTGTAACTTCCACTACAGTTGAATTGACTAGGATATTTGTTGGACGGTGGACTTTTTTATTCGGCTTCAAACTGTCTCTTATGCGGTGAACGCTGAACGTCGATATGGAAACTGTGAATAGTCGACCAAGTTGTAAATTATCGGTTGATCCAGTTAGGAGTCGACTTTTAAGTTTTCTTTATCGATGCAGACACACCTAAAAAGATCTAAAAATGGTTCCTAAACTTCCCTTACACATGGCCATTGGCCAAACTTATTTTTACCATATTTGGAGTTGCAAGACATTGCGGTGTTCCCTCTGAAGTTTTTTTTGGCTTGAATGCCGCCGCTTCTACTAAAGTTATCTGCATCCGGTTCCAGTTTCCGGCTGTCGGAAACCTTTGTCGGCGAATTCACTTCATCTTCCAACTTCCGATTCCACATTCTTGGGAAACATGAAAGAAATAAAAATGTTTTAATAAAAAAGCTTCGATATATAAAAAGCTAGGTGATTCTGTGGGTAAGTTTAATTTCACAATGATAATGACTTGAATCCAGCTAGCTTGGACGGGTGTTTTTGGTCATTGATATAAGATAAAAATATGTGATGTTTAAACCAAATATTCTCACAGGAAAGGCAGTAATTGTAGAAAGGCAGTAATTTTTAGCACGGGAAATTTATTTTCCCAAAAGGCAGCGAAAAAATAGCGAAGAACGAGGTTTCCATAGCACTTTATTGCAGTGATAAATTGTAAAGAAATTATTTCATAAACTATGCTAATCATAATAATGGACTATGGCTTTTAGAAAATATTTTGATAACGTTCCGATAAAATGTTTAAAATAATTTTTAGCACGGGAAATTTATTTTCCTAACAAGCAGCGAAAAAATAGCGAAGAACGAGGTTTCCATAACAATTTATTGCAGTGATAAATTGTGAAAAAATTATTTTTAATTATTAAAAAAAATTAATTATTGATCATTGTTAAAAAAATTATTACAATTATTAAAAAAATTATTTCATTAACTATGCTAATCATAATAATGGACTATGGCTTTTAGAAAATATATTGATAACGTTCCGATAAAATGTCTACAAAAAGAAAAGATAAGCCTATGTTTCCATGTGGTATGTGTCAGTTGGAATGCAATACATCTTGTATTCTATGTGAAACATGTAATTCATGGTACCATCAAAATTGTGTCTCCGCCTCCCAACCTACGTGGGATCAATGGAAACTATTAAATGATATCTCGTTCGTTTGTTCTGCTTGCTACCAAAACAGCGACAAAGAATTCGACTTCTTTAAAAGTGCCTCAAGATTGAATCAGGTAAAACAGTTTTAATTGTATTTTCATACATGAAACGAGCTTGAATACTTGAAGCGCATAATAATTTATGAGCGATGATGCGTGGCGATGTACTGCATGAAAATTCAAATTATTCGTGAGCGCGCTTAATTTTAGGACTGATTAAAATACATTTTTTTCAAATGTGTTGGCGCTAGCTTCCTCTTCAATTGAGTGTAAACACAAATTTAGCGAATTCTATTTGGGTGAAAACTACGAAATATACTATTTTTTCGAGCCATCTAACGGCGAAAAATTTTTACATCTTTTCGGATAACAATGCCAGATGGTTAAGTAAAAGGCAACTACCAATCGCCTGATAATATTTGCAATTCGTTTGGTTATAACACCTTGGTGGAAATAGTCTAGTTAAAGAGCTGCAGATCTTTAATAGTAAAAACAAAAACTATGCACGGTCGTTATTAAAAAACTCTAAATTGCGTCCGCAATAATTCTGAAGGAGAGCAATTATTCTGATACTTCTCTATAATAATGCGCTGAACGAAGTGTGCTTGCCATAGCATTGTAGCACAGTTCTTTTCAGACCTTTCAAAAGTTTATCACATATAAAACGAAAAAAAGCGCTCCTAAAAGTAAGATATTTTGGGGGTATGGTTCATCGAAAAAATTTTGATAAAATTGAATTATTAGTGGCGATTTTAATACATTTCGAACAACTCTGAAGGCAATGTTTGAGTAATATTTTTTCGCCCCAATTTCGACTGTTTGAAGACAATGCATTTTTATATAGGCTAATATTCTATATAGGAGTAGCCCACGTGAGCATAATTGTACACCAAGTAGGCGCATTATGAAAACGGTTCGAATTCTTCAAAAAATAAATTCGCACTTTAGAGCTTTCCGGCATATCTTCGGAGATAACGCCCGACTAAAGTTTGTTAAGTTAGTATCATTTTATTCTATCGTGGTGGGAAACTCTTAACACAAGCGTGAAGATTTGTGAACACAGGAACCATCCGTTAAAATTAATATAGTTGTGCACTTTTTACGCGAAATTAAAGGGAAAGCACGTGGCTCTTCTTGCCCCTCTGCGGACTCCCATCGTTTCACCTTTGCTAAACGTTGGCAGTACTACAAAGAAATCTAGTCGATGCTATCAAGCTTATTTCATACTGATGTAATTATAAGTATCGTTAAACATGATATAAACAAGGTTGCCATATCGTGCTTATTTCTAAGATTTCGGCTTATATTCAAGAACAATGTCTTGCAAAACATAAATGCACTTATGTGCAAAAATGTACTTATTTTCAATTGCCGTATTAGTTTTTTTAGAAAATGGGTTAATAAATCTAGGATTTGCATACTTTGTTTTGGCTTTTTGATCAATAAATAGATATCACAAATAGAATTCTATTTGAATAAACTCGCAGCTGATGATTGTCGTACGTGGTGGCGGCATTAAACACCGTGTAGTGCTTTTGCAATTTTAGCAATGTATGCTCTGGTTATTTTAATTATTGAGCTCTGTATTAAGATACAGACATCAGTCAATTTGTATACATATTACGCGTATAAAAATACTCAATTTCTGTTAACTTGAGAACCGTTATTTTAAAGTTTTTTCAATGTGTTAATCGCTAGCCGAGATTCATACCAAGTGACAGAAATAAGATTCTTCTAAAACAAAATTGTCATCGCACTTTGTCATCACGTCATCGCATGTCTATTTACGTCATCATAATTTCATCGCAAAGCAGCGTGTTTATTACTTGGTGTAGGCAGATGGTAACCCTGCGTGTAAATAAGATATTAGTTCAAAAATAAACGAGCTTGTAATCGAATTGCTTTGGTAAATGCAAGAGCTGTAATGCTGAAACTGTAACATCTGTAATTGCCGCCAATGCTGAGCACTAGCAGCTCGTGCTGTGATGCTTGTTTTCAAATTATCACACTACAGTTATTCATTGAGAAACGCGCATTGAAAAGCAATTACGAACGTATAATTAGAAATCCATTCCGTTAAGCCATTGGCTTTTAATTAGTCTATACCAAATGCTGTAAAATTTGTATTATGAACAATTTACCGTTGCATACAGAACAAGAGTTGCATATCAAATTATTTATCTTGCCCATCACGAGAAAGCGATCAAAGCGCTATAACAAGCTCGCTTAGGAGTTGCCGGCCATCTGTCTAACACGCCAATGTGGGGGAATCCCGCTAAGTGCTTTTCTCAACGGCACAACAAGTAAACTTGCCGGCTTGTTCTTCACACAGCGGGGAACCTGCTTGAGTGTCATCGAGCTTACACTTGTCACAACGAGAGGAAGCTTATCATACAATTTCTTTAAATTCGTCTTCGTTCTTGAAGAATTGGGCAAATATTGTAGTGCACTTATTTAGACTATAGGACAAATTTTACCTGCTTAATGGAAACGTTTTACGTTTTAACAGTCAAACGCTTATCGCTTTATGGCAGTGATTGTCGTGCAGTCAGTTCTTATCACTAGGGAGGAACTGCAAAAAAACATTTAAGATCATAGCGGTGGAATAAACTTTAAAATGTCAACACAAAATTTCCGATTAAATTTAAAAGCTGCTGGCATTTCGGGTTATAATTTTTATATAGGCTCATATTCTATGTAGGAGTAGCCCACGTGAGCATAATTGTACACCAAGTAGGCGCATTATGAAAACGGTTCGAATTTTCCAAAAAATGAACTTTCAGTTATGTAATCAAATATGAAAAGAAGTTTTCGGTTATTTCCAAACAAAACAACACCAAAATGCGACTGTTGTGAACAAAATCAGAGAAATTGAAGGATTAGAGGTGAAAAAGGGATATACGTTATTCATAAAATTTGTGATATGCGTTCCTAATACCGATAATAACAGAAATTAATGTTGTTACAGGCTGCAAACATGGAAGAGAAGGTGTTGAAACAAATTGCCATTAGAGAGAAGAAATTAATTGGAAATTTTAAAACGAGCGAACCACGAAAACAGATCAGTAAACGATTAAGAACTCACCAGTATTCCGATTCTATATTAAAGAAATATTCAAATATAACACACAAAGCTGCAGTCGAAACTACTGGTGATGGTAGCTGCCTCTTCAACGCCACTTCCATTGCTCTCTGCGGAGATGAAAGCCTGGCAACAACACTTAAAGTACTATGCGGTATTGAGATGGTGAACAACCAGTCCATCTATATCAACCATTCACTGGCACGGGGTTTTGAATTGGTTAGTCCTGACTACTGGGACAGCTGCAGGGATTGTTTCAAAAACGGAGGGTTTTCATCTGCCTGGACAATCCTTGCACTATCCCAGGTGATTGAAAGAAGAATCATATCAGTTTATCCAGCGTGCAATGGCCCAGACGATATGACAAAAGAAATTTTAAGCTGCTCAATATCGGCGAGAAGTTTCTCCAATGACGACCCTATTTACATTATGTGGACGAGGATGGGTCCTACCTCCCAAAAATGTTGGACCCCCAATCACTTCGTACCTCTTGTGAATAATGAATCAGTTGATAATCGAAACCAAGACGACATCTGCTACACCATTTCAGAGTCGGACACCTCAGAGAGTACTGCAGGCTACTTTAAGAGCACTTTATCACCAATCAGGGGAAACAACCAACAAGTCATTATAGATGATGGGGACCAATGTAGTTTCAGCTTCCCCACGACATCCTACCACAATAAGGTCACTTCCACTCCTGAGAAATACAAAAGAACGGACATTAGTAACATCAAGAAAAAAGAACCCAACTACGCTCAAATGCACATGGAAGAAGACGAAATAGAAAACATTTTCCCCGAAAAAATGAAAATGGAGAACGATAAAAAATTACCATTGAGAAAAAGAAAACCAAAACGAGAATCAGAACTCATTGCTAGTAAACGATCCTTTCAGGAAAACGTGTTTGCAGATGAAGCTATTCTAACATCAGATTTGGATGAAAGTGATGTAATTGAATTTACCACGAGCATAAAAAAAGCAAAACTTCATTACCAGACAGTAGTGGAAGCAAAGAAACCCGAAAACGCAATTTTTTCCTATGTAGATGATAAAATTCCTAAACTAAACCGGCCTACAAAGATTCCGTCACTTGCGCAAGAATCGAAAGAAATCGCAACCGCTTTAACATCTTTTTCAAGTAGCAGTGATTTTGTTGATGACATTGAAATCCAACTAGATAAGTTGTTAAAAGAAGCAAAGAAATCGAAAACATCTCTTTCAAGAAGCAGTGATTTTGTTGATGACATTGACATAAAACAAGATGAATTGTTAAACTTTATAAAACCAAAAAAATCAAGCATCAACCCCCAAAATGATGAATACCCTCCGAATGACTCTATGACAAGCGAACCATATGATGACGAGACTTACATGAAACATGATTTAAAACAAAACTCTTTGCCGTTTGGCGAATTTCTAACCACCAATCAGGTGATTGTTCTTTTGCTTAAAAGTGGCAAAAGCATTCTAGACACAATACCCAAAGGAAAGAAAGAAAATGTATACTATGTAGTTGATAACAGCAACAATTACGAAAGGGGTAAACAAAAAATTTGCAAACGCTTTTACGATGATTGTGGTGCGTGGACATGCAACACAACGTCATCAACTGTATACCTTGAAACAGACAAAGAAGTTTATAAAGAAATTCATCTTATTGATGGTTTGTACTGCAAAAGAAAAACACGTGAAAAATGTTACTTACCTCTTGATCCTCAACCAGATGCAAAGAAGATTGTAGTTGTGAGCAAATATTATTCAAAATTGAAAGTCGACACTCAGTACCGGAGAAAAATTACCTGGATAAAATCTTTTTCCAGTGAATTTGAAAAACGTGCATTTGTTGAATATACTGGAAAGTTCCCTCATCACTCCCCTCATGGTAATTCGAAACACAATAGAAATGTTTACATCCGCACAAGCGAAAAGACCATGGAATCTGTCAAAGACAAAGTTTTATTTGCAACAGGAAGAAAATTATATGATGCACTGCAAACCGATAACAATAATTTACTTGACAAGCCACGTGATCTTAGATTAATATACAACGCCAAAAGCAACCAAGCCAAAAAAAAACTCAATGACTTACACACCAAGCAGAGACTTACATATGGCAAAACTTATGGAGACGAAATATTACAAGTTATTAATATGGCACAAACGCACGAATTCGTTCAGAGAGTAAACCATGGTAAAAATTGTCCCACTTCAATAATTTTGTATGTTGCACAACAAATATTAGATATCAAAAGATTCTGTTGTTCCGGATCTACCGTTTTGGGAATCGATAAAACTTTTAACTTGGGAAAGGTATATGCTACAGTTATGGTATTCAAAAACCTCAGTGTGGTCAAATCCAGCACTGGTGAGCACCCTCTTTTTTTAGGCCCAATTTTGTTGCATTGTAATTCTAATTATGAAACTTTTTCCTTTTTTTTCATTCATTTGCGTGCAGTATTGGGTGATCACAAAAAATTGATTTTCGGAACCGACGACGAACAAGCTCTCCACAAAGCAGCTTTATCGGCTTTCCCTTCCAGCAAGCACGCACTGTGCACTTCTCATTTAAAGACAAATTTGAAACAGTATCTAATCAACAAAGTTGGCCTGGAAAAAAAAGCTAGAAAATTACTCAGCGAAAAAATTTTTTCCGTTCTTGATGCCACTGACGAAGTTTCTTTTGACCTTTTGTGCCGAAAAATTGTAAAGGAATGCGATATTGAATTTTCAGGATTAGCAAGTTATTTGAATAGTCGATTCTTTCCATTGTTAAAAGATAAGGTTTGGAAAGTTTCTTCCTTGGTCGGTACGGAATGGACCAATAACAATAGCGAGTCCATGAATCATGTTCTGAAATGCAAAACAGAGTGGAAACTAAAAAAACTGCCAGATCTTATCACGATTATTTTTGAATTGGTAACGTCTATGTACGTTGATGTGAACAAAGCTGTAGCATCTATTGGTCCATATGAACTAAGTCCTGCCTACAAACAGTTTGTCAGCAGTTTCGACGAATTTAAAGCAAAAACCGGTTCTGAGCAGGCAAAACACATCGAAAACTTCATGACATTCAAGCCAGTCACATCAAGATTGACCAACTATCAAAGCATTAGTACCAACTCCAATTTGATTACTCGAAGACCTGCTAAATCTGCTGGAAAAAAAATTGGACAAAGACGTCGATCTGCAGCAAACAGAGCACCCTCTAATGCAGGTTAAACACATCAATTTCTTGAATAAAAATTTGTAATGAAAACACAGCACAAAAAACAAGTTGAACAGTATTTTCACCCTAACCTGGGATCCTAAATTTCTTTCTCAGCTGCTCTTTTGATTACATATAAGCAATCTAGCACCACTTAACACTTCGTTGCTCCTGCTATTGTATCAAGTATACATTCTTGTTGCCATATTGAATTGTGAATCACATTTCATCCTGGTTGTATTCGTATTCAAAATTGGAAGTTTTGTATTCATTGTTATTGTCCATAAGAATGTTGGTGAAAACTGAATCACACTGACTGAGACGCTGAGACCTTTGATACATTGTGCATGCTTACCTTATTAGGATATTATCACGACTCAAATGACTTTGCCGATGTGATGTCATAACGAGATAAACCTGTACAATGGCTTGTAGGTATCAGCGTCTCAGCTAGTGTGATCGCTCATTTAAGATCTTAAACGCCAGTTTTGAATTTGACGTACTTTTTAACACCTTCAATGAAGAAATAATGCTACCCTTCAATTTTCGTTTAATATAGCCTATTGGTATGTGGGATGATATTAGCTATCAAAACCAAATGGATTTGCACAGTATGTGTTGTGTGCTACTAGAAAAACTTTCATGTGATTTTTATTATGCAATGTGTATTTTGTACAGAAATACTCACTGTTTACTACATAATAATTTTTTCAAGCACATACGCCAGTAGTTGTCAACTAATTAAGGTTAGTTTTTGGCCCCCTTCTAGAGACTCTAAAAACCAATGGTCCTCTCCTCCACAATACCATTTTCTTTCAGCGCATCATTTGCAATGGCTACATCAGTCTGATGGATTTTAAGTGCTTCCTAATTATTGTTAAACAATATTGCACTGGAAAACCGATGGCTCATATCCTAATTGCTTCCAGTTGAGAGTTGCTGGACTAGCATACTGATTAATGATGTTGTTATGACCTAATGCAAAACCTTATTAAAGCTTTTTTTTTTTCGTTCCTAATTTTTGTGAAGCATAAGACTAAAAAGAACGTGTATATATTATCTTTTTACAACAATGTTTTTTGTGCTCGATATTGCTTCATAATCGCATTGTATTGTTTTAGCTTGCTTTGATATATTCACTTCTTTCTAAAACTAATAATTGTCAATTTCCAGCCAACAAAGTCAGTCAGTAGTTGCTATATATCACAGCATTTGTTGTGCTAATGTTTCAAATTGTGCAAAAAAGTATATATACTGATTAATGATGTTGCTATGACCTAAAGCTAAACTGTATCCAAGCTGCCTTTTTGCATTCACCAGTCCAATGTCTGAATATGTTAAGTGTTAACTGTTTTATTACTTCGTTCCTAATTTTTGTGAAGCATAAGACTAAAAAGAACATATATTATCTTTTTACAACAATGTTTTTTGTGTTTGATATTGCTTCATAAGCACATTGTGTTGTTTTAGCTTGTTTTGATGCATTCACTTCTTTCTACAACTTGTAATTATATACTGCGTTACCAGCCAAAGAAGTCAGTAGTTGCCAGTGCCAACGAGGGCAAATTGTCACTAATTTCTGAATTTGCAACTGTGGAAACACGCTTTAAATTTTCACATTGTAATCTTGCTATTACACTTTTTAAGTTTTAACCTGCAACCAAAACATAATTCTTTCAAGGATTGCAACCACAATTTGATACATTAAAATTGCTTAATCTGTCAATTGCCTACAACTGAACTTATTAGCTATTATAATTTGCAACTTCAACTATGTGTAACAACAAACCATTTTCTAACCACAACAATACCTACTTTGGCAAGTAAGGGGTTGTAATACACAAGCAAGAACCGGTATTCAGGTATTCGTTTGTTTGCTTGCTAAACTTCTTTATAGAGATTATTTTGTCATAAAATGGGGTACCGGTACACTGGTACAGCGATTAAGGAAAAGGCAGAGGCTAAGGTTACGTGACCGTAACATTTGTCTCTTTGGTTTATTTTATTATCCCTTCACGCTTCCCCGATTGTACGCGAAGCGTGACGAAGTAATAAAATAAACTAAAGAGGCAAATGTTACGGTCACGTAACTTTAGCCACTTCCTAAGGAAAAAGCTTACAAATAAATCCCCAATGTAACGTATTTGAGTTTAAGGATGTGATCCTGTGATAATAAATGTTTTACAACTGTTTTACATGCTTCTGCAATCTGATACTGCATTATACTGTTATAGGGCGATCACACTGTCACAAAACAGCAAACTATTGCAGGGTAATTAATGTGGCATACATGTAAACATAAAATGAAAAAAAAACATACCGGTACCACAAGTACTTTGCTATTTTGATGATATCAACACATATCCAATCAAAGCTAAAAAACATTAAGAGTTACAGTACAGCTGGGCTATTGCAATACAATGATCAAATTCTGATTCTTAGAAAACCACATCCAGGACATCTGAAAAATGTACCGGTAATGATATGTATCACTTACCACTTTGAGTTTTACACTAATCAAAATTATCTGCAATAAACCTTTAGTGGGTAAAATTTAAAAAAAAAGCCTCAGACACAGCTCGATGAAGAGTTTGATAAAATTTTAAAAAGATAAAATTGATATAATGTACCCAGTACCTGTGTAATACTAAACGAGAAAAATTAAACGCAATTTTCTTTTTTTTAGATACTGTTTACAAAAATACAAAGAGATAAGTGCCATTACTTCCTGGTCTTCAATACTGACAATCTAACTAAGAAACCTTTAAACATTTAAATAATATTTTGGATTTGTCATATACATACTCAGCATTATTTATGATAAAGGTCGCTTAATTCAGTAACTGAGTTTAAGATTTGTCAATATTGAACTTTGTAAAAAGAAGATTGCATTCAATTTTTGTCATTTAATATTACTTGATAACTTCCCTTTTACTTGAATGTAATCTGTATATTGACTTCAGTCCATTCAGCCAAATCGTCCAGGCCTATGCACTATGTACTCTGATACCTGGGTACTGGCCTAATCCAACCTCTCTGAATCTTAACTAGGGTCAACCTTATTGTAAACCACCGTAAATTCTTTTTTCTTGCTTTGCTTTACATTCACTGCAGTGCTTCAGTGCTCTAAATAAATAGCCTACCTGTAAATTAGTGAGCTCTGCGTTCTCTACTAGATTGGACATCGCTATTTGGGACATCGCGGACATCGCAATTTGGGACATCGCGGACATCGTTGACATCGCGGACATCGCGGACATCGTTGACATCGCGGACATCGTTGACATCGCGGACATCGTTGACATCGCAGACATCGCGGACATCGCAGACATCGCGGACATCGCGGACATCGTTGACATCGCGGACATCGTTGACATCGCAGACATCGCGGACATCGCAGACATCGCGGACATCGCGGACATCGTTGACATCGCGGACATCGTTGACATCGCGGACATGTACTATTTAGTAACACCGATTTGTCCGATATATTAGTCGGATATTTCCGATGTATATATCGGACAAATTATAGTCCAAATAAGCTCGAAAAACAGGGGTCACAAAATCGTTTTTTTTCCAAACGGCGTGTGACGCGCCGTTTGGAAAAAAACGATTTTGTCCGACTTATTTTGCGCGTGTATTTTGGTCCGACTTAGAGTACATTTTGTCCGATATATAAGTAGGATATTTCCAATATACATATCGGACAAACTATGGTCTAAATAAGCTCAAAAAACATGGTTCACAAAACGAATAGTTTTTTTCCAAACGGCGCCCCATAGAAATTCGCTTTCTGGGTTGTGGGAGATAGGAATGCAGGGCAGTATGCTAATAGGCTGAACATGGACTGAAGTTAGCAGGTTAGGAAGTGAGTTGGGTGCATAATTTAGTTTGGTGGCGATTATTCAAATGTTGCTTAAGAAAAATCCTGATCTTGGTTGATCATGCTCCACCAATGTCATCATTGAGTCAGCACAAATCTGAGATGCACAATTCAGAATTCACTTTTTGATCAGAAACGTTAAAATTGGTGGTGATTTTGAGTCTGTTATTTTTTTCGGTAAAATTTTGGTCATAGAGTAGTCCAAATTAAATTTGTAAAAACCAAAAAAGTTGAAGCCATTTTGGTCAATTGATCAAAGTAAATAGACTAGTCTACCTACCGTATCTTGACAATATGCAAGCAACAATTACAAACGGGAGACGTTCGATTAATGTATTGTTAGTTGTTACTTCAAAACATGATCGAACAAAAAGGTAGTGTCTATTTCGCCGTTAACGGCAAAATAGCTTTTAGGTCTATTTTGCCACAAAAAAATTGAAATAATGGAAATTTTTGTGGACAGTTCAATTAACTGATATCAAATTTTGAAAAAAATAACCCAGTGTTGAGTTGTAGCTCTGCCTAGGCCTACATGGTGCTGGGTAACATCTAGTATCAGTCCCCAGGTTTGGTTAGGGTTAGGTTTGGGGTTTCGTACAGAATAAGCCCCCACGCTTTTTCTGTCTGCCAAGTTGCCAACCTTAACGTAACCTATCTACCTATAGCCTGACCCTAACCAAATCTAGCCCTAACTGAACCAAAGTCTAATTAAATTTAACCCTAACGAAACCTAATCCTAACCAAACCTAACAACCTATGGGCTGATACTGTGATACTAGACGTTACCCCACGTTGCCAGTATTCCAGTAATTGTATGGTATAGCCTATACTATACCTACACAGTACATAAGTAGACTTTGGACTTTAGACTGTGGCATTGAATACACTAATTCAGTTATTCAACTATTGCTGATTGATCAGCAGTTTTGTTGGTAGAAATTTAAGCAGGTGGTAGACTAAGGTACCTAATAACCTAGACCAGTAGGTAGGTTAGACTGTAGACTAGACAATAGACAGATATCGGTACACTACTTACCAGTATACTGTACAAGTACCGTACATATTAGTATTTGTAAAACTTCAAGAACTTTTCAACATACACAACCCTAATAAGCTATCCCTAAAAAGTCATAGGGTAGCTTATTAGGGTTGTGTATCAATGATGCTGTGTATCTATGATCTATGTGTATCTATAATAAGCTATGATGCTGTGATAGCTTATTAGGGTTGTGTATCTTGAAAAGTTTTTAAAATTTTGCATTTTATTTGAATCTTGTGCTTTGCATAATAATATTGGTATTTGATCCGTAGATTATACCAGTATACAGCTATAAAAATTTGTGTGAAAAATTGCCTGATTTTACAGTTTAAAACAGTATATACTATACCTACATAGTACATAAGTAGTGGACTTGGAAAAAGCGTTTAAATTTTGTGGACTTGGAAAAAGCGTTGGATAGGGTTCCCAGAAAAGTGATGAAATGGGCATTAAGAAAGAAAAGCTTGCCAGAAGTGTTGATGAAAGCAGTAATGAGCTTGTATGAGGGCTCAAGGACGAAAGTCAGAGTTGGATCGGGTTTTTCGGAGGAATTTGGGGTAAGAGTTGGTGTGCATCAAGGGTCTGTGCTATCACCATTGATATTTGCTATTGTGGTTGATGCAGTGTCAGAACATGCAAGAGAGGGACTATTGAATGAAATTTTGTACGCGGATGATCTTGTGCTGATGAGCGAAAATTTGGAGGATCTAAGGGAGAGGTTCCAAAGGTGGAGAGATGCATTGGAAAGCAAGGGATTGAGAATAAATATTAGAAAGACTAAGATGATGGTGAGTGGTGCAGAAGGGGAGGTTGTGCGTAGCAGGGTGGATCCGTGTGGAATATGTGGAAAAAGAGTTACGTCTAACGCGGTGTGGTGCACGTTCTGTAAGAAGTGGATTCATGCGAGATGCACTAAAATGAAAAAAGTATCTTGCAGTTTTACACAACAGTTTGTATGTAGAAGACGTGAAGATATTGGAGACGGAAAGGAAGAACCAGTGGAGGTGTTGTGTGATGAAGTGGAGACTGTGAAGGGTTTTTGTTATCTTGGAGATAGGCTGAATGCTAGTGGTGGGTGTGAAACTGCAGTGACTGCAAGAGTAAGGATCGGATGGATGAAATTTAGAGAATGTGGAGAGGGGTTACTTGGGAGAAGGTTTTCTTTGAAAATGAAAGGGATGGTGTATCGTAGTTGCGTAAGATCAGCAATGTTACATGGAAGTGAGACATGGTGTTTGAGGGAAAATGAGATGGTAATTTTGAGAAGAACTGAAAGAGCTATGGTGAGATCAATGTGTGGAGTAAAACTAGTGGATAGAAAGAATACTGAGGAGCCGATGAAAATGCTGGGTCTGAAGGAAACTTTAGATAAAATGGCTAAAGCGAATGGAGTAAGATGGTATGGACATGGTTAGGAGGGATGATGATAGCATTTTGAAGAAGGCAATGATGTTTGAAGTAAATGGACCACGAAAGCGAGGATGGCCGAAGCAAACATGGAAGAAACAAGTCGAGGAGAATATAAAGAAGATTGGGTTGAGGGTGGAGGAAGCTACAGATCGCGCGAGATGGAGAGAGGGAGTGGGAGCGATTGCTGAAGGAATGAGGTGCATCTGGCCACCTTCGGACATGAGGAAAAACCAGATTAAAACTGGACGATGATGATGATGATGATGAATTTTTGGTTCAAAATCAGTAAAATGTGCCCAAAAATTTCGCATTTTTCTCTAATTTCTCACTTTAGAGGGAACACTGATTACAACCCTTGAATTGAATTTTCTTGTACAGTGTAGTATCTGTCACTGTTCCCTCTAAGTTATCAGCAAGTGCGAATTCGCCCAAATATTGATTTTACTAAATAATTTGCCCAAGGATTTGGGGAATTTAAGAAAGTTTGATGCAATTTTTGCCTCAAAGTTATAATAATAATAACGAAGTGTCTATTTCACTGAAAATTCCGGTTACCAAAGTTAGAAAAATCGTAGTTGCGAAACCGTTTTCGGTTCCTGTAGTGCGACTCTCACAGTAGGGGAACCGTTTAGGGGATGTTTCCGGTTCCGCAAACCACAATTTTCGAACTTCAGTAACTGGAATTTTCGGTGAAATAGATGCTTCCAAATAATAATACAGTTATTTATATCCCGATCACAGTTGCAAAGCATGCTTTCTAACTGGTTAGAAGTAACATAATAAAGCACAGATTACAAATTCAAACAGTAAACCATGTAAATTGAGTTCCAGAGCACGTAACTTCTGTTTTGCACCAAAGTATTGAACAATTTGATTCAAATTCGGACAATAATCACCATTCCAGTTGGCAAGCTTAAAGAAAAATTGGAAAAATTTGCCCAAAATTTCAAATTTTTTCAAATTTTGCGCCTTAAAGGGAACAGTGCTACCAGTACCAGAGTACCTTCTCAGTTCTGTTTTACTGTTCAGGCAGTCAAATTATTGCTGTAGCATACTTGTATTGTTCTTGTTGGAGGTATTTACCCTGTCTGCATGTCCAATATTAGTGTACTTAAGGCCTGGGGTTCTTGATTCTAATTTCTGCATCATATCGGCAATTAATTTTTTGATGCCATAGTTAAAACTAGTTATGAATTTATGATGCAGAAACTAGAACCAAGAATTGGAGGCCTAAACAGCTAAGCCCATGAAAATCGGACATGTGAACTAGGCTATGGGTAACCTGTAACTGTGCATAAATTTCCGGTTCATTGATTTTATTTGGTATAGTCTTTTATGTTTAACTTGCCTCTGAAACTAGTCTTCGGTATTCTGTTCTTGTGTACTCACTCCTAAAAAGCTTAATTTTTTCATGAATCTGTGAATTGCTACCATACTGGTAGCTTGTACATATGGTACCGGTACTGTTTGACTGGTCTGCTATTGTTAATGTAGTGTGTAGATTTGATATTTATAATGTAAGATTAATTAAGTCAGTATTAACCTGTTTCCATGTCCACATTTTGTGGGCGTTCGACCTATGGGCTGTGGGCTTTGCTCAAGTCAGGTAAATTTTTGCTCTTTGTGTGCTAGTTTTTGCAAAGTCTTGGGCTTTTCAGGCCACACCGCAAGAGATGGTATGCAAAAGTGGGCTGTCGCAAAAAGTGTGCCTTCCAAAAGCTGTCCTTAGATCGGCCCACTTTGAGAAAGCCCATATTTTGTGTGGACATCATAACAGGCTATATGTGGAAGTATTATATACAAAAGCATTCAGCTTCTGCAAAGTCTTAAGCAATAACATTAGCTGATCAGGATGTTTTTCAGCAGATAAAAGCAGTAGAGGTCTGCTGATTTGTACTACTTCACTTTTCTAAATTAAACAACGTTTGTTTACTTTGCCGAGTATACTGTATTAATTGTTTGTGTATATTAGATATACTTAGTCTAGTCCTTCCAGTTGTAATGTTGGCTTTGGATAAAATTTGTGAAATAATTGCTTGGGTTCACTGTTCCCTCTAAGGCGGTATTGCTAAAACCTGCAGGAGCTCAATGATCGCCTTTGCAAGTGAGTTAGGAGCACAAGGACCGCTAGGGGCACTGCCCCTAGTAATAACTCTCTAGTACCCCTAGCGATCTTTGTGCAGGTTTTAGCAGGACCCCTCTTAAAGTGCAAAAAATGAGAAATTTTTGAGCAAAATTTCTTCATTTTTTTTGAAAGCTTGCCAACTGGAATGGTGATTTTTGATCGAATTTGAATCAAAGTGTTCAAACATTTTGGAGCAAAACAAAAGTTTCATAGGCCTACTCTGTAAACTCAACTTTGAGGCAAAAATTGGATGAAACTTTCTTAAACCCTTTAAATCCTTCGGCAATTTTTTTATTAAAATTCATTTTGGGCAAATTCGCACTTGCCAAAATCTTAGATGGAACAGTGCTTAGGTTAAATCACAGTTGTTAGAGTCAGATTATCTGTTTATTGATGCAGTTCTGTACAGTATATAGATGCTCTGTGATCACTGTTCCCCTTAGCATATATTGCAGCAAATGCAAAATTGCCCAAATTTAAACTTTCATAAAAATCTATTGTAATATCATGTACTCCCATATCAAATATCGTATACACTGCTCTCTCTTGGGTGCAAAATTTAGGAAAAGCAGAAAATTTGGGGCAATAATTTTTGTGATTGCCAAATGGTATGCTGATTTTTGGCCAAATTTAAAATATAGTGTGGAGTATTTTGGTGTTCATTAAAATGAAAGCATCTTAGTTTTCAAGCTCAAATTTAGGTAAAAAACTTAAATCAAACTATCTCTATGCATGAAAAAACTATAGGTAAAAGTTTTTCCTTGTTTAGAGAAAATTTGATTCAAGTTTTGCCCTGAAATTGAGTTTGCAAAGTAAGATAATTCCATTTTACATTATAACATTCAACACTCTAACTTAAATTTAGTCAAAAATCTATACTACAGTTGACAATCTCAAAAATATGTTTAGCACCTTAGTGGGCAACACTGGAGTAGACTAGATTCGTATAACAGCCTAGTGATTGCTGGTACGCTGTAATTTGTTTTTCAGTGGTTAAATGTTTTTGTTTTGTTCCTAAGGTCATGATCTAATTTTGTCAAACTGTCAAAGAACCTTAGTTTGACATTTGTTCTTGAAATAAAACTTGCAACCTTGCCCAGGTAGAATTACAATCATTTAATATAAGATAGTTATGGCAACTAATGATCAAGAGAAGCCTTCCACCGTGGAAAGATGCATTTCAAGTAAGTATATTGTTTATACTATAAATGGTTCTAGCCGTGTCGACCGTAACTTTCTAGCAATAAACAGCAATATGGCACTGCAGTCGACTGATATTTTATTTCACGAGCTTTCGAGGACGAATGCCCCCTTCTTCAGGTGATGATAACGAAGCTGCTGGTGCTTAAAATGAAAAATATAAGTAAACAAAAATTACAGTTATGATGAAATAAAAGATAATATTGAGTAATAAAAATTAGTATTCAGCAATGAAAATCAATAAGTAATAATTATCACGACAGGTGGTAAGGTTTAGATATATAGAATGCGTGGCAATAGAAAAAAAGAAGGGGGAAAAAATTTTTTTTGAAAAAGGCAAGGTAAAAAAGCAGAAAAAAAATGAGGGAAGAGCGAAAGATCGAGAAAGTTTTACGGTTAGTAATTGGCAATATAGTGCGACATAAATGCATAATCTTTATTAAGTCCGTTTTGAACTGTATCAAATTTTCTTATAAGTTGTTGTTCTGCAATTATTCTTTGTCTCCTGTTGTCGTTGCGGAGTCGTCGTAAAACACAAACTTGCAAATCCTGAAGGCTGTGGTTGGGAAGATTGAAGTGGTTAGCCACCGGTGTGTTTTTTTTCTTTCTGATGTCGCTTTTATGTCCGTTTAGTCTTTGTCTCAAATGCATTCTCTGTCTTCATATCAACCCCACTAACACAGTCACCGGCCCCAATGGTGCCCAATACCACATTAAAGGCTCTTTTAATTGCAATACTGCTAATCTAATTTATGCTATTACTTGTACCCGCTGTCCCAACAGCCTTTACATAGGAGAAACTGGCAGTACTTTGAGACAAAGACTAAACGGACATAAAAGCGACATCAGAAAGAAAAAAAACACACCGGTGACTGACCACTTCAATCTTCCTAACCACAGCCTTCAGGATTTGCAAGTTTGTGTTTTACGACGACTCAGCAACGACAACAGGAGATAAAGAATAATTGCGGAAAAACAACTTATAAGAAAATTTGATACAGTTCAAAACGGACTTAATAAAGATTATGCATTTATGTCGCACTATATTGCCAATTACTAACCGTAAAACTTTCTCGATCTTTCAAGGCAAGGTAAAAAAAGATTTTATCTGCTTTTTTTCCTTGCCTTTTTCAAAAAAAATTTTTTCCCCCTTCTTTTTTTCTATTGCCACGCATTCTATATATCTAAACCTTACCACCTGTCGTGATAATTATTACTTATTGATTTTCATTGCTGAATACTAATTTTTATTACTCAATATTATCTTTTATTTCATCATAACTGTAATTTTTGTTTACTTATATTTTTCATTTTAAGCACCAGCAGCTTCGTTATCATCACCTGAAGAAGGGGGCATTCGTCCTCGAAAGCTCGTGAAATGAAATATCAGTCGACTGCAGTGCCATATTGCTGTTTATTGCTATATTGGTTATGCAACTGAGGCAACTTAAAAACAAAATCAAATCTTCGTTATTCTTGTAGTATTTTGCCAAAGCGTGTAATGAGTGGCAGGGTCCATCTCTATGGCTTGGCATGTGAGCAACACAAAAACATGATCGCGGGTGGTGAGCCATTGGCAGAAGTGTGTCGGATTTAACCGGTCCAAGAACTGAACCAAGATCTCCCGCACCAATATCAATGCTTTTAATTGCTGCACCAACTGGCTGGTCAGCTAAAAAGCAATCTTGCAGAATTTTGACTCAATGCTTTTGTGGTGTGATTTTCCTCCAATTGAGAATTACTTTACTGTACTTATATTATGAATTCTACGTTTCAACTTTTGGAAAATTTGCTCTTATTTTTTTTGGTTCCTACTTCTACAAACACAAAATTATATTCTAGTTTGGTTTACATTTTTTTGTTTGTAGAATGGTAATGCCATAGTAAATATGGCATCTCTGGATGACTTCTGACTTGAAGACCTTGCGGTTCCTTCGCAGTCACACTGTCACTAACATTCTTAAAATATATTTCGATTTTCGCCTGTCTATGTGTAGTAGTATTTGTTATGTGTAGTGACAAAATAAATAAACTTGTAAACTTAGAATTGCACACATCCCAATTGCGTTCAATGAGCAATTGAACATTGATATTTTCTAATTTTTATCATTATAATATTATGTCAAATTTACTTAATTGGTGGTGGAAAGGGATTATTCTCGATGTCATGTTATTAATCAGCTACTCTCCAAATTAAAAAGTTGTAAACCATCAACAACTGTGAGTTTAAGGTGCTTTTGGTGGGTCAATTTTTTCACTGCAGGTTACTTCGTCTTTGTTGAAATTTAGTCTATTATGAATGCGTTTTGCTCGGTAAATTAGCTGTAAAACTTATTTTTGCTCCAAAAGTAAATCTTGAAAAAAAATTTTCTTTCAAAAGTTTTTGTTTAGTTAAAACTAGTAAGATTTGAGATTCATTGATGTTCTGCGAACGTTTGTGTATGATGTACAGCAGACCTGCCCAACCTTTTTGATGCTGTGGGCCACTATCGCATGAGGAAATTTATTGCGGGCTGCAAGCGTTTTTACCACACTTAAATACCAATTAAGATGTAATTTGCGTAAGAATTTAAACAATAATTTCTTGCCCTCTTGTATTGTCATACTTAGCTTGATGTCGGTTATGTAATGGCATTCGAGGTTATATTCCTTCACGACAGATATTCTTATTCATATTGCTTCTTGACAGACCAGGCATAGGGGCTTCCCATTACTTTCAATAAACAAAAATTGCATAGTGCATTGCTCATTAAAAAATCCGTTTTCGTCGCAGTATTCACGTTTTTGGCTTACAAGTTTGCTTGTTTTTGCCTAACCACTAACCGATATTAAATTCTGCTACCGGTACTATTCGTACAGTACCGCGATAAACCTATACCTGCTCTATCCACTAATGCTAGCAGGTGGCAGTAACTGCCAGCAGTGAGCAGAATCCAATAACTTGAACATAAGCAGTTAAGCTTTTGTGACGTAAGAATCCCTTTAATTTTGATAAATTTTACGCGATGCACGAGGTGATGATGATTGACAAGTCGCTATAGTTGCACCTGTGGTGGCAACACTGCGTGCAACTTGCCACCTTGCAAGCATATACACTAAATCTGAAAAATTTGGCATATTTTCCAAGCATTGGTTATGCAAGTATTTGGGTGGTAGGCCCATAACAGAGAACATGGATAATTTTGGTATGTTTAAACGGCAAATTTAGTTGAACCTATAAAAAAATACTAAACTTTTAAAAAGTCTACTTACAAACTTATTACGTCGCGGGCCAATTAAAACCACCTCGCGGGCCGCAGGTTGGGCAGCCGTGATGTACAGTAATAGCCTGCGTGCCTGTCTGGTGTAGTCATAAGATTACAATACCGGTACTTCTGATTCGTGCATAAGCTGCATATTTTTTCAGCGGTTCCATTTCCTCCTCGTAGCAAGTTAGCCATGAAAGATGTATTTGATGATGATGGGAAACCGCGCATAGATGTGCTCAAGACTCATTTCACTCAAGAAGGAAGACTGGAGGATGATGTAAAGATTTGTTTTTATTTCGCGGTTTTGCAATTTCAAACTTCAAAATACAATAAATATGGGACAAAAATAGCGTGAAGGGGAAAAATAAAGGCACCGTAATTTGGAAACTGGACGTTTCGACAACAGATTTAGCTGTCATTATCAGCAGTGTAGACAAGGCAGTCAGTATCTTCTGCGGCTCTAGACTCGTGTTTGATTACGAGTTGGCATTCACTTAATTGGTGTTCAGAGCTTGACGCCCACAGCTGTTTGACGCTCAGCATTAAAGGGACTGTGGAGAACAAGTCAACAAGTTTATTTCGTGTGCTGTTTGGAAAGGCACTTAGCGGGATTTCCTCATCTTAGAGTGGTAGATAGATGGCGGCAACTCCTAAGCGGCTGGTTATGGCGCTTTGTTCGCTTTCTCGTGATGGGAGGATAAATATGCAACTAAACTAAAATTTGTGTAATATTTATATTGCCTCCAACTTTATCATTAGGTTAATTGCGTTCCTATAGGTTGCTCTCAGAATTATCAACGAAGGTTCGGAATTCTTGAGAAAAGAGGAGACAATGATAGACATAGATGCTCCTGTTACAGGTAATTTTAACGCCTTTTGTTTTATGTTTTTGTGTTGCAATTTATGAGCTTCCTGTATAGTCAATCTCCTGACAGCTGCTGTTTCGACCTTTCTAGGTCTCATCAGAGAATATACGTTTTATGTATAGTACTGATGATTAAAAACTTCGTGATTATTCAAGATAATGGTGCTCTTAGTGATAATTAAATTATTGATGCTGATACCACAATACTACTATTAATGTGCCAGCTAAGTGTTGATGTTGGTTTCAACTAAATTTTGTGTCCCTTTTTTAAAATGTGTTGCAAGTACAAAAATCGTTCTCATCGTGAGAATAAGCTTCGTATTTGCCTGTAAAGAGGCCCACTGCACCCAATTCATCGATAGTTGTAAATATGTATTAAAAATATTTAAACATTTTTGCGAAAACTCGATCACAATATCTGGTCTCGGTAACGAGAAAACTGGTAAAATATCGTTAAATTCGTGAGGTCATTGGGTACCAACAACCAAGAAATAATGCGACTTCTAAAAGCTTTCGTTGTGCGAAAGCTTTCGCAAAGCTTTCGAAAGTTTTCGGCAAAGTGCGAAAGCTTTTAGAAGTCGCATTATTTCCTGGTTGTTGGTACCCAATGACGTCACGAATTTAACGATATTTTACCAGTTTTCTCGTTACCGAGACCAGATATCGTGATCGAATTTTCGCGAAAATGTTTAAATATATTTAATACATATTTGCAACTATCCATGAATTGGGTGCAGTGGGCCTTTAAATTAGGGAAGCTAATTTTGCTAGCAGACGTATGGGTTGATCGTCTTGGTAATGTGTCCTAATTAAAGCAACTTTTCGAACTCAGCTATGCTTCTAAGACAGGGGTTCTTAACCTTTTTTGTCTCGTTTACCCCTTGCCGAAAGAAAAAAGTATAATTTACCCCCAGTGTACCGCTACTGCTTTTTCAGTATAAATTAAAGTATAAATTAAAAATTAAAGTTTTTTTAGTCTTTAATTCAGAAAATTTATCCCCTTGGTAGCTAAAATTTACCCCCGGTTAAGAACCCCTGTTCTAAGAGTTGTCTACTGATCGTATTAGGATTTAACGCCTGCTTGTTTGCAATTGGGCTTAACGAAATGCTTGTAATATCTTTGTTGCTTTAATTGAGTTTCGGAAAATTAAGTAGTAGGCTTCTTTTCATTGCACTAAACCGTTAAGCAGGAAGGATTTAATTATAATTTTTCACTTCACGCAAAAAATAGGGCTTAGCATGTGAAGTTTTCACCTATTTTGAAGCTTAAGCTTGTTGGTTATCTCTGAATGCTAGCTGCGATAAATAAAACATTCGCCAGAAAACCTTTTATGCGTTGAGGTGAATGGAATGCTGTAGCTTTGCCTTAGATTTATTTACTTTGATAGAAGATGTTTGTTTTCTCAATAAAGAAAAGAGACTATAATTTGTAGCTGAGTTTATTAAACTGTTGTTATAAGTTTCTTGTCATTTTTTTGATATAATGACACCCGTGATGCTGGTTAATTATTTACTTGTTGATCGTCATTTGCTCGTAGACATTGAAGCGTAGATGACGGCATCTTGTTGTGACAATGTGCTATTGTGCTTGTTTAGATATCAATTGATCTTATTAGAAAACAAGTCACCTGTCTATTTTCTAATTTGCTGTTGTCACGGCTGCTTAGAAATTCCAATTTGAAATCTGCGCGTCCTTGAGTTGCAGAGTTTGCATTTCTGTACCTAAGTTTTGAAACTCTTCGAGGAAATCAATTACTTGAAATCGCTTGCGATTTTCTTTTACCTTGTAGCTCCTAATGCCGTTATTAAAAACCGTTCCGGGTAACCCCTAAGACAACTTGTAAGCATTGTTGCAAAAACGTCTTGGTAAGCTTTTGTGGATTAGCTCTGGCAAGTGGTATCACAGCCAGAGCTACAGTGTTACGTTGCAAGTGTTTAAAGTACTAGCAATGTTCTTGAATCATTTAAGCCTTGCTTCTTTCTGCATTAACTTGATTTTCGGCTTTTGTGTCCCACTTACCTGATTTATTGTTTAGTTATAACTGAGGTTATTTTCAAACTATATTGAACTGAAAATTCAACAGTAATTGAGAGAAACTGCGAAGTGAGCTTGCGCTCTTCGAGTCAGCAGCCACCCGTTACCCATGTCAAATGCGATCGGCTCTAGCCGTGAATCGAACCCGTCACACAGGATCTGTCACCTGCGCTGGGTATCGCTAGGCCATGTCGCTGACAAAGTGTGAAATAAAAGGTAATCGTGCCATGGCAATTCGTTCAATATTCAAGTCGCCAAGTCAGCTTCTTCGCAAAAAGGGTTAGCGTGTTGCTACAATATATGATAGAAAATCATAATACTGCTACCAGTTGCGATGTGGAAATTTAATTCGAAGCCTGTTGTATTTATCATATATGAAAGCAAACAGAGAATCTGCTCTACTTCCATTTGCAATCAGTGATGCTTTGAAATGTATATATATACTCTAAAACTAGTTCGGTTTGTACGATGTTGCGTTGACAATGTTCTTGTCGTTTGTTAGTTTGCATATGTGACCGGTAAGGAATATAATTCGTTGGTAGTTAATGAATAACTGATCAAAGCTTTCTGTGAGGCATAAGGTGGCTTGCATTATGTTGTCATTTCCGTTGATAGGCTTGCGCGATATTATACTCATCTTTCGCTGAGAACTCGGAATGCACTTTTCAGGTTAGGAGGTAAGCAAGAAGCAGTCCACATTTCTTCACTTCCTTTATGTATTTTGACTTTTCACTTAAAATTGAATAATTTAAGGTGTAAATGAGTTAGCAAACCTTCACGTTTTGCAAGTTTTTACTTTAAAGCGTAACTTGCAGTAACGGTCCAAATGGCAATGTTTACACAATTTATTGTATGTTTATTTCGGACTGTTATCTCTTCGAAACTTTTTGACAATTATTTACTTGGTTCCTATTTCCTTGTTGTTGGTAGTGTACTGTAATTAAATGTAAATTAGAACAACCTCTTCGGTTATTGCAGAGCTATCTTCCTCTGCTCGAGTTTTTGTTGTTTCTGTAATTGATGTGCAAGTAGTGTGCTACCTACGTAATTCAATCTGTTCAATGCGCGTTGATAACAATTAGCAGCGTTTGAAACAGGATTGGGCAATACTGTTCACACGAAGGGCCGCATTTGAAAAAATGTTGAAAAACTCTTGAAGCCGAGAGCCGCACTAAATGAAATGTTGTGTGGTATTATGGCGCTTTATAACTACTAAGGAGGTCCTAAATTTTGTCAAGAATTCACTGACGTATTTTTATTCTCTGTTTATTTCTTCCTCCGCGCTACACTCAATTGCTGAGGGTATGACGCTTTATAACTACTAAGGAGGTCCTAAAATTTGTCAAAAATTCACTGACATATTTTTATTCTCTGTTTATTTTATCGTCCTCGCTACACTTAATTGCTGAGCGTTTAGCAAGTGTAACAGCAGATACCAGTTTTAAAGTCTTTGGTTTGATCCGACTGAGAATAGAACCCAGCCTACCAGCTTCCAAGGCGAACGCTGTTAACTACTAGGCCACGGCTTGTGCTCTGATTGAAAAAGCAAAAAAAGAAAAAAAAGGTTTACACAAAAAAGGTTTGCACATGTCCTTTTTTTCACTGCTATTCAGCGCGAAGCTTAGAAAAAAAGAAAAAAAAAGGTCTTCGGAATGATTCACATAAGAGTTTATATTCCTGAAGTGCCCGCGGGCGGCATAAAATGGTCTAGCGGGCCGCACTTTGCCTACTCCTGGTCTAGAGCACCGGACCAGTTTCCATTATCGAAATGCTGCTGCCCTGTACTGTTTGTTTCTTAGGCTACATGACGTTGGTGTTACGCTGGTATGACGTCATCAGCAGGAACTTCAAACGTAAAAATTAGGGGTATTACAGTACAGATAGGGATGGAAAGATTGGTAATAGAGCTAGAGACCTGAAGTTGAATGTAACTTTTGTGTTGGTGTGTACAAAGAGCAAATTTCAGAAGAAAAAGCGTGCCGGTGCTGTGGACTCTGCCATAAAATATTTCTTGTAATTGGAACGCCTTCCCGAAATTGGAACATGTGTAATAAAGAATTTGGTATGAATGAAAGCAGAACCGATTCGACTAATGTTACTTTGGCCATTCTAGCATTACCCTGGCTATTGTTCCATAAATTGAACCTGTGTGTTTACCATATTGTTTGTTCTGTAAATGCGAGGTATTTTAAACGATGAAGAAACTTTCTCTTGAGGGTGTGGCTATCTGTGGAACTTTGATATAAATTAAACGTAAATCTTATAATCTTTAAAGTTTTGACGTGGATGATATAGCGAAGCGATTTGGTAATGTAGATAGTGTAGGCACACAGTGTTTCATTCCTGTATTAATTCACGCATTGTCACGCTGTTGTATGTTAGACATATGTGAATGATGTTTATTCCAGCGACAGATTGTGTTATAAAAATATTGTGGGAAGGCTGATTTTTTTTAAATTCCGTTTCTGCTCTCGCTCTTTGCCAATTAATAACGTTTCATATTTTCGAAGTTTTTAATCGACTGTGAAACCAATGTCGAATAAATGTTACGTCATCATCTGCTGCATGAGATAACACACTGTGCACGTTTGACATGAACCCTTCTAGCAGGAAACTACTTACAATTCTGCAAAATTTTCAAGCTGCTTGCTCTTTCTACGCTCACACGCAGCTTGAATGAATTGATGCGTCAAAACGTGAAACGTTAGATATTTGACGCCTGTGTAAGACGCATAATTTGCTTGACTTAATAGTACCACGCCATTTAACTGCTTTGATGCTTCAAATAATTGCGTTAGTTGGTAAACTCAGCGTTTCACTGTATTATTTATCGCACCCCAGCGGAAATAAATACCGGTTACACGCGTACTATTGATTCCATTCGTCGTGCTAAGGTTAACACATCAATCTTTCAGCTGTAAGTAGGCATGCTGAATTAGTTGGTCAGTCTTTCGTACTCCTAATTCTGTGGTGTTAATATTTGGGCAAGCTGATGGCATTAAAAAACACCACCAGCGTTGGCTGAAGCGCTGCTTTTCTGTGCGTGCTTGCTGTAACCGAACGTAGAATCCAACCTATCTACTTCAGACACGCAAGCGCCTTAGCACTGTTAAGTAACAGCTAGTAGGCAGTGCTTTAGTCTTTTATTTTAATTGCAGGGCTTCAAAAGTGTTGGGTCATAATTGCATTATAATGGAATAGAATGTTTGTTAGTTTTGGAATCTTTTTAAGCTTTTGTATTTTTGATGACGACAATCAGTCGCTCAATATTGATGAAATTGCTTTTGAGCAGCTGTTGCTTAGTTGCATGCTAATCAAGATGCTAATCCAAAGGGAAGATGATTGTTTGTGTAACATTGCTCGAAACATTAAGAACAAGATTTTGATAAAGTGATAAAATTGGAAAATGTGACAATGCCTTGTTTCTGATGCAACAATTAGGCTGCAGCTTTTTCGCCCTTTAATTATTGATGAGCTGCCTGTTCGCCTTAGAAAACTTCCTTTCGTTTTTTTTTTTGTAATTTTGCTTCAGTTTCGTGGCCGTAAGTAACAAACCATTCGCTACCGGCCTTCCAACACCGGTCGATATCGCAAGGGTCAGTAGTTAGTGGCTTTGTGCTGCTCTCTCGAGCACCAAGCAGCGATATTACGATATCGTTTCACTCAAGGCACAATGTTTTGTTCATTTTTTCGTCTTGTACACTACTTTTGCTGAGCTATTGTTGCTTCTACATCTGCCTCTCCGCTTGACAGAGGTCAAAGCGGCTGTTTATTGTAAACTGACTTTCAAAGCCTTCATTCTGGCAAAAGAAAGCCATTATTAATTCAAAACCGAAACATATAATTGTTATTTACATATAGAGAACCACTTGTTGTGTTTTTAAAAACCTAAGATAAATAAAACGGAAATAGCAATTACGCTGTCACAATAATAACGACTCACATATGAATCTGAATTTTAGTTTTTTCATAAAAGTTGCATAACATCCACCCAGAATATTGCCAGTTTGTTGCTTGTGAAAGTTTGAAAATTCATTTAAGTTAAATGACGCGCGGCTCTTATAAGTAATTAGTAATAGCTGGCTGTGCACTATTCATGCAGCTTGCTAGTGCTAAAACCAATTAACGTTTCTACTGAAAAGTAATTACGTAAGGGCTTGAACTTTTATACGCTTGGGTTTATTGTTTAGTTTTCAAACATTCAAGCATCAGGTCATTCGCATTGCGCATGATGTGAGGTAATTGAGAAATGCTCACATTTTTTGAACAGTGGTGGTAGATTGCCAGACGTTTCAAGTGCTAAGTCGAGGTCACACGTATCCTGTTTCCATGTCCACAAAAAACGTGGGCCAGGATGAGGATATCTTTGTGAAAGCCCATTTTCGCAGACCACGTTTTTAGGTGCGTCCAGGAAAGCCCACGACTTTGCAAAAATTAACTCATGAAAAACAAAATTTTACCTGATTTAAGCAAAGCACGCCGGTCGAAAACCATAAAATGTGGTTATGGAAATAGGCTAATTGTTTTGTGTTATGCTTTTCACTCAACGTTCTGTTGTCGCATTATCAGTTTACTCAACCGCATAATATTGTTATCCTCCTACATCGCGTTTATAGCGCTCTGATTCGCTGCCTCCTTTGCAAAAAATGCACCTCTAAAATGTGATTATTGATTATGGCTTGCAATCTCCTTTTTTGCAATACGGAACTTCAGATCTATTGATTGCTGATCAATATTCTATACTTGCTTTTTATGCAATGATTATAAAGTTTCCCAGCTTTCTGGTTAGTTTTTTTTTTCAAAATAGTGGAGATAAGCGTTTTTGAGCGGTAAGTCGAATTGACTTGAAATTTTTGCTGCAAAAGTTAAGCCAATCGATGTGTGTATGCTCTGTTGTCCTTACCATAGTTACCAATAACATTTAAATTTAGCGAAGCTAAGCTATTTTATGTGAAACAGAATGATGTTTGCAAGGGACAAATTAATGTTTCGACTATAATCAAAGTCTCGTCAGCCTTGCTACGCACAGCCAATCCTGGCTAAACTCATTCCAGACTGTAAAGACTCTGTTTTTGCATTGCTTTACCTCTACATCTCGACTTCATCTCTTTTCTAGGTTGTGCCCTATTTTTGGTAGGCGACTGGCCCCAAACAACGATACCCAATGAAAGAACCTATAACCACTAACCACAACCAAGTTACCGTTAGCCTAACTAGCCCACATCACTAGAAGCCCCCATGGTAACCCACTCATTTGCAGCTGCAGACGCGTTTCGACCTTATTACTCCAAATCTAAGCCTCTCCTCGTTCTGCTCAAGGTAGAACATTTGAAATAAAACCTTCAAGAAAATAATACAGGCTGGATTATGATGTCACAGATTCACTGTAAACAATCGATAAGAATAGAAAAGTCCGGTTGGTTTAAACATTATTTTCCCGGTAATCTGAGATCGACCTTATTATGGATCCTGTAACTGTACATGCAGTTCGACAAACGTACCGGGATGTTGATGTTTAAACCACCGATAAGCGCTGACGTTCACTGTGTTTTCTGGGCTGCATGCGCAGACACAGTGCCTGCCTTGTCCCCCGCTTTTTCACGGGCGAACGGGTTGGGCAGAGCGGTTTTTTGTAGGTTTTGGTAACTGGTATAGTTACAAACCTTAAACAAAATATTCCTTCTCAGATTACCGGGAAAATAATGTTTAAACCAACCGGACTTTTCTATTCTTATCGATTGTTTACAGTGAATCTGTGACATCATAATCCAGCCTGTATTATTTTCTTGAAGGTTTTATTTCAAATGTTCTACCAGAACGAGGAGAGGCTTAGATTTGGAGTGTGTAGTTCTTAGGAAGGTTAGAATTTTTTTTTTTTTTTTTTTTAGGAAGGTGGGAGGTTGCTATGCTGCACTGATGAGACCATAATAAGGTCGAAACGCGTCTGCAGCTGCAAATGAGTGGGTTACCATGGGGGCTTCTAGTGATGTGGGCTAGTTAGGCTAACGGTAACTTGGTTGTGGTTAGTGGTTATAGGTTCTTTCATTGGGTATCGTTGTTTGGGGCCAGTCGCCTACCAAAAATAGGGCACAACCTAGAAAAGAGATGAAGTCGAGATGTACAGGTAAAGCAATGCAAAAACAGAGTCTTTACAGTCTGGAATGAGTTTAGCCAGGATTGGCTGTGCGTAGCAAGGCTGACGAGACTTTGATTATAGAATGATGTTTGTTTTAGACCTAATTACTTTTTGTATCATTTTGCGCACCACAGTATTCTTGTTGATGATAGTCCCACTAAAGAGCAAAACGTTTCTTATTTTTAACACTTTAAACCTGTGGTTTTCAATGTTTTATGGTCGTGACCCCTTCTAGAGACTCTCAACACCAGTAGCCCCCTGTTAGCAATAAATTTTGCGGTAATACATTCATAGTAGCTACAGCCGTGCGATGGCATTAAGAGGTTGATTATTACCATGGATAAATATTGTGCTTGCGGCTTCCTAGGTGGGCCAACGGTCCTATGTTGAGAATGCCTGCTTCAAACTGTTATGTCGGAGATTTCTTAGTTTGTCTGTGAGCAGAAACCATTCAAAACACTTCGGATATTACTGTTCATCTCAGCAAATGATGCGCTTGTTACTTAATGCCTTTGAAGGCTTGAAAGATTCAAGCATTTTTGTCACTCGATATTTTTGAATTTTTTACCCTGACCCGATCGCTATTTGTTTACATTTTAATCAGCGAAATCTTTTGAAGTATGTTTTACCGTGGTTTTGTTGAACTTTCAGTCACTCTGCTTTAGTTGCAGTTGGAAAAACGTTTAGGTTCATATCGCGAAGTAGTCTGAATTTCTCAGTAATCACTCTTGGCAGCAATTCAATCAACTCCTTCGTTATCTTATTTCGACCTTTTTATGACTTTTTTTAATGGATTGTAACGATTCTCCTATTTGCGGAAGTTCAGCATGGCTAAAGTGGATTTCAAAATAATAATACTGTAATTTTTGGTTGTGTAACTAACTGAGCGTGGAGAGTTATTTCTTGTGTAACGTTTATCGACGGTAAAGCCTTGAAATTGAAATTTTTATGCTGTGCTACAGAAATTTAAAAAATTTAAACAGTTCCCTATGCAGCTTGTGTTGGTAAAGTTGATGTTACAGGTATAAAAAATATTTTTTCATCTTAACACTTCACAGTTACTTTGACCACATGTTCGATTTTCATGAGTTTTAGACCCACTGTGCTAGGTTTTAGTCGGTAGTTCTAATTTGGCACTGCAAGCACTGTAGGCACTGCAGGCACTGTACGTAAAACTGATTCAGCACTGTAGGCGCTGCAGGCACTGTAAACCTAATTTGGCACTGTAGGCACTGTACGAAGAACTGATTTAGCACTGTAGGCACTGTAGAACTAATTTAGCACTGTATAGGCACTGCAGGCACTGTAAAACTAATTTGGCACTGTAGGCACTGTAAGCCGAACTGATTTAGCACTGCAGGCATTGTAGAACTAATTTGGCACTGTAGGCACTGTAAGCCGAACTGATTTAGCACTGTAGACACTGTAGAACTAATTTGGTACTGTGGACTCTGCAGGCACTGTAGAACTAATTGGCACTGTGCGTAGAACTGATCTAGCACCTACAGTGCCTACAGTGCTAAATCAGTTCTACGTACAGTGCCTACAGTGTCAAGTTAGTTCTACAGTGCCTACAGTGTCAAGTCAGTTCTACGGTGCTTGCAGTGCTAAATCAGTTCGGCGTACAGTGCCTACAGTGCCAGATTAGTTCTACAGTGCTTGCAGCGCCTACAGTGCTAAATCAGTTTGGCGTACAGTGCCTACAATGCCAAATTAGTTCTACAGTGCCTACAGTGCTAAATCAGTTCTACGTACAGTGCCTACAGTGCCAAATTAGTTCTACAGTGCCAAATTAGTTCTACAGCGCCTGTAGTGCCTACAGTGCTAAATCAGTTTGGGGTACAGTGCCTACAGTGTCAAATTAGTTCTACAGTGCCTATAGTGCTCAATCAGTTCTACGTACTGTGCCTACAGTGCCAAATTAGTTCTACGGTGCCTACAGTGCCAAATTAGTAGAACCCGGTTTTAGTTTCTGCGTCATAATCAGTATTTTGATGTCACAATGATTTGATGCAGAAACTAGAACTAAAAACTGCTGACCTTAAAGCTCACGAAAATTGGACATGTGAACAAGGTAACTACGACAATTCTTCATGTTTGCGGCGTAAAACATCTTTTGGTTTTTGCATTATTACAGGACAAGCGTACTTTTCTAGACCCGCTTATTTTTGAAGGGTCGCCGGAGCAGCTGCTCCAGGGAGCCTCCAAGCATCTCGATCCTGTGCGACCAAGGATAGATGCTCTGGTGGAATAAAAATAGCTTATAGCTGCTCCTATTCAACTTTTTAACTTCAGACCCATTTAAGTTCAATATATTTTTATTTAGTTTGTGGAGATATTCACGGCCAGTTCTTTGACTTGATGAAGTTATTTGAAGTTGGAGGCAATCCAGCATCAACCAACTACCTCTTTTTGGGTGATTATGTTGACAGAGGATACTACAGTATTGAGGTAATATTTTAAATAATATCACCAATGTAAAGGTGTACTGGAAATCTCATTCATTTATTTTTGATATCGTACTATTCTTTTTATATCACTTCAAGATTTTGTGATAATTTTTGAATGATGTAGTATGTGTAAAACTTAAGTTCTCAGCAATGCGTTAGGGTATGCTAACTCGAGGTTCTCGTTCAAGCTGATTATAGTTATGTTTAATTGCATACTTATCTCTCTATCACGAGAAAACTATCAAATCGCTATAATGAGCTCGCTTTGTAGTCGCCGGTCATCTGTCTATCACACCAAAATGGAGAAATTCTGCTAAGTGCTTTTCTCAACGGCACAACGAGCAAACTTGCCTGCTTGTTCTCCACGCTGTCTTTTTAACGGTGAACGTCAAGCAGGAAGCTCTGAAGAGCCATTTTAAAGTCATTGGTTTGACCCGACTCGGAATCAAACCTGTGTATACAGCTCCAGAAGCGGACACTCTTACCACTCGGCCATCTGACCACTAACCAGTTCAATTGGTCTTAAATTTTAAAGCTAAGCCCTACTAGTTTATTATTTGAGTTATGTCGCTTGAGTTTGAGAGTTGTGTATAGTTTTTTACATTATATCCCATGTATTAGACCAGTGATTCCCAAACTTTGTTGGTACGTTGCCCAAATTTTGGTTCGTGGCCCACCATTTTTTAAAATATTTTGTACGCTTGTATACGGGTACTAGCGATTTTCTAAACTATGACATTGCTGCAATTCGTCTTCGTACGGCTGTATTAGCAAAAGAGATGGCCTTGAGGATTTTCTCATGTCTATCACCCAGGGCAATTCTTGTCATAGCTAGTGCAGATGGTTAGATAACAGTTTCAGCAATATTAAGAGCTTTTTTTGCTTGGCTACTATTATGACTAACAACGAAATATGCTTCTGTAAGTTTCTGATCAGTTTGTTGAAAGTTCCCAGCTTTGTCAAATCGTTGACGTTTACAGCTACTGTAGATTATTTTTTTAACTCAGGATGCTTTTGTTCAGGTGATTACTCATTTCACTTGGTCTCAATGGTTCATCGCTTAAAGCCCGGCAGTATACTACGCTCTGGCCCCTTTCAACCCCATTATCCTTTATCAAAGTGCGCCCAAATTTAATGTAGCATCATCATATTTTTCTCTATTATCCATTGAACTAGTACAATTATTATTTCATTACATGTCACGATTTGTCGACTTATATTCAATCTTTTTTGCTAAACACGGCGCAACTAGCGAACAGCGACTTGAAAAAATACTGTATTATTGACCACTGTCTCTCATCATGCAGGCGTTAAAACCTGTTGTTACACAACGATCCCTTTTTTATGGCAGACCAGGCGGGTCCCTTAGCATCGATAAAACTTTGTGGTGAAGAAAAAAGTTTAGAAATTGTTAACAATCATCTTTAATACAAAGCGAGAAGTGAATATGACCAAAATCAGTATCATACATACGTTCAATTCCAAACAGCTATGTGGCCCACTGAAAATGTCTCCGTGGCTCACTGGTGGGCCATGGCTTGGGAACCACTGTGATAGACTTTGGCATATGTTGCTTTGATAGTGCTTGGTGTGCATATTTGTAACGTCACACTATTATTTTTTTAGTGTGTTCTCTACCTTTGGTCTTTGAAAATTCTTTACCCTTCAACATTGCATTTACTACGTGGCAACCATGAGTGCAGGCATTTGACTGAATACTTCACGTTTAAGCAAGAATGTAAGTTTCTAACTTGTCTACGCGAATTTTGATGTCAGTCTGATACGTAACAAGTAACTAGTTGCAAAATTTCTAGTTGTATTTTTGATTGGGGCCGTTGGCGCAGTGATTAAAGACATCGTTAATTGCTGTCGATGCGTGAGTTCCGAGGTTCGATTCCCGAGCCGGTCAAATCGGGCACAGGGTCGCCAGCGGTTCGTCACCGCTGCGACGCTCTTCTGGGCTGTGTTGTCTAGGCACTAAGTCGCGGAGATGAGCCCACCACGCATTACGCGCCTTGGTGCAATACCGGGAGCATAGTAAAGATTTTTTTGTTTTCGTTAATGGACGCAGGGATTTGGGCTAACTAAGCTCAAGTCCTTTTCCTCATCTTTGTTAGCACACAGGGTGCTTTCGGTTCTTCAAGACACAGAAAATTACAAGATAAGCACCTTTTTCGATCTTCAGCACTTACAACAAAATCCTGTGTCCCCCTCAGATTCTATTGCTAGGAAGTGACAAGACTGTAACGAGCTCGCTTAGGAGTTGCCCTGCCGTACATTTTCCGTTCCGTAGACGATTGCTCAATTAGTTTGCCCGTTAGTTACTAAATCGACCATACTCAAGACGGGCTGCGTACTTTGTTATTTGCTGTCGCTTAAGTTGCTGTTTGATAGGTAAAATAAAGTACAGTGAAGAGGTATATGATGCTTGCATGGATGGATTTGATTGTCTGCCACTAGCAGCGCTCATGAATCAGCAATTTCTGTGTGTGCATGGAGGATTGTCGCCGGAACTCCACACACTGGAGGACATTAAAAAAGTAAGCTCAACGGAAAATCGCAATCATCTTGACACTAATTGCGACGCTGGTGCTTGTTATGTTAACCATTGATTTTCAAAGCTGTTGGTGTAGTGGTTAAAGACATTTATGTCGGTGCGGTAGATTCTGGGTTTAATTTCCGGCTCAGTCAAATCGGACACAGTCTCGCCGCAGCTGCGACATTTCTTCGGAACTGTGTTGCACAGACGCAAAACCGGGAGTGTGCGTTATACCGCGAGTATGACAAAGATTTAATATAAATAACTGAAGTCTTTTTCAAATGGTGGAACTAATCATTTAACCGTATTTTTCAACAGAGTATTTTTTCCTCGCCCAAACTAATTTTTTCTTTTGATTTTTAGTTAGACAGATTTAAAGAACCTCCTGCTTTCGGACCCATGTGCGACCTGTTATGGTCAGATCCACTGGAAGAATTTGGCAGTGAACATTCAAATGAACATTTTTCACACAACACTGTACGAGGATGCTCCTATTTCTTCAGGTAAGTCCTGTCGTTTCCACACTGATTGATTCATACTTGTTTCATCGCTAATAGATTGCTTTTCCGGCGGTTTTGGCGGAATGGTTGAAGATATCGCTACTGGTGAGAAAGGTTTTGGGTTCGACTTTTGGGCCGATCAAATCGGACCCAGTCTCACCAAGGGCTCGCCTCCGTTGTGACGTTCTTTGGAACAGTGTAGCCCAGGCGCTGATTCACGGAGATGGGCCCACCACTCATTACACGCTTCCGCGTAATACCGCGAGTGTTATGAAGACTTGATTTTTTTAGATTGCTTTTTATACGGCAAAGTGCTACTTTGCAGTAATCACAAGCCTCGAATAGATTGTCTTCGGTATCTTTCATGTTACGATTTGTTACACTGAAGCAGCACTGCATTTAAAGTGAATTTAAGCAACAAAAATTAAAATCTTTTAGCGGTTGATGGTTTCAGTAGGCTTATCATGACAGCATGGAATTGTAATTACAGATTAAAGTCTCGTCATCAAGACTAAATTAGAAACTGGGTGCTGTTTAAAGCTCGGTTTCGTGTAACTGTATCGAAAATTATTTTTTGCGTTTTGACATTGTAATTTTTGTTGTGTCCATGTCTGCCATGATTTTGCTAATTTTACAACTCCCAATTTTTCCAGTTATCACGCTGTGTGTGATTTTCTACAAAACAACTCCCTTCTGTCGCTGATACGAGCACATGAAGCCCAAGATGCTGGGTAAGTCAACGACTGTAACAGTTTTTTTATGCCACTCATCAGCAGTGTGAGGAAAGTTGCCTTTCGGTTTCATATTGCCTTGCTTACACTTCCGATGATGACAGCTGAATCTATGTTGTCAAAACGTTTATTTTAAAGAATCCTTGCGGCTTTATTTCCATTACAAAATGCCAAAATTGTAGGATTTTGCAAAAAAAAATGTGGCTGATGTAAATGTAGCTGCGCAAATGCGCGGTGCAACTAGTCTATGAAGCAATGACTTGCAAATTTCATAAACTACAAGCTTAGTGTTATAACAGGGCAGAAACCACCCCACATAAATCATTCTCCTCATAATACATTGCGTGACATTCATTCAATTTTTAATTAGTTCATTAGGCACTGTATATTAAACGTTTCGGCGTTTAGCTTGCAACTTTCATCAGGTCATATTTTGGTACTGAACATTTCACGAAAATCTATGCATTTATAAACTGACTATTTTTAAACTTCGTGTTGCAGATATCGCATGTACAAGAAAAGTGCAACTACCGGGTTTCCTTCGCTTATTACGATATTTTCTGCCCCAAATTATTTGGATGTTTATAACAATAAAGGTGAAATTTCATTTTGACTTATATTAGTGCTTTAAGACATTGCTGTCGGCGCGAGAGGTTTTGGGTTCGATGCAAATCGGGCTCTGTCGCCAACAGCTTGCCACCGCTGCGACGTGTGTGCGTTGCCATGGCGCTAAACCGCAAAGATATTCCCCACCACTCGTTACATGTTTCGGCGTAATATCGTGAGTATAATGAAGGCTTGATTTGATTTTTCAACGATTTGAATGTCGTAGCAATCCTGCTTACGCGATTATCATCGTAATTATATGGGAGATCAATTTTATCGCATTGAAGATTTTTATGATGCAAAACAGCTATATATTACTGAAATTAATTTTCTTTCAATTGTTGAACGAATAAGCAATCTAGCATCATGACATTATGTCCTGCAATATCCAGCAGGGTTTAGCTATGTTTATTGTTTAATCAAAGCTTTTTAAAGAATCCGTCTCTTCAATGGTGCGGGAGGTCTGTGGTTCGATTACCTGTCCGGTCAAATCGCTTGCAGTGTTGCCACCAATGCAACTTTTCTTGGGAGCTGTGTTGTTACACATTTAGGCCGTAATACCGCGAGTATAATGAAAAGATTTGTGTAATACAGCTAAAACTACTTTGTTAAATCTGCTCAATAAAAAAATTTTAAAATTGAGCGTATTTTTGAGCTAGATGAGCTTTTTGAAATGTGTAATTTTGCTAATTTTTAGAAAATGTTGAAAAGCGGTTTAGAAAAGTGACTAACTACAGGCTAGCTATTTCTGTACTCAAATTTTTCGGAGTTTTTTTAAGCATTTGCATTTTTTATGATTAAATTCCACTTTTATATATTTACGATATTTTTGTGTGTCGAGCAGCTGCCGTTTTGAAATACGAAAATAACGTGATGAACATTCGTCAATTCAACTGCTCTCCCCACCCATACTGGCTGCCCAACTTCATGGACGTTTTTACCTGGTCACTGCCATTTGTTGGTGAAAAAGGTAAGTTGCCAGTGAAGGTGAAACTGCGTGCTTCGTTTTGAAGCAGCATAGCAACATTATGACCCTGTTAACCTAGTGGTTAAAATAACCTCTGTCGGCGCGGTAGGTCTGGGGTTCGATTACCGGGCCTGTAAAATCAAACACAGTGCCGCCAACGGCCCGCCATCGCTGCTACGTTTCATGAGATCTGAGTTACTGAGGCGCTAAGTCGCGGAGATGGACCCTGCTACTGGTTGCACGCTCTGGCGTAATACCGCGAGTATAATGAAGATTTGATTTTTTTAATGCATTCATTGTTGCAGTTACGGAAATGCTTGTGAACGTCTTGAACATTTGTTCTGATGATGAATTGATGGCTGAAAGAGATGACACCTTCGAAGGTAAGTAATGCTATCTTACTGAGTAACATATCACTAAATCTTTATTCAACGATTGAAACTTGTTCCAGCTAACTTCTTGAGGCTGAGGCCCATATTGTTGGGTAAAACGGTTAAGTTTTTATAGCAATTTCTTCAAGCTAGTCGCTTATGAATTTTTGAGGCTGAGACCAATATCATTTATTTGTAAAACGGTTAAGCGTTTATAGCAATTTCTTCAAGCTGGTCGCTTGTGACGAAATATATTACCTTTATGCGTTTTTGCCGATATCGTTGGGAATGTTGACGTTTCACTTGCACTTACTTATGCAGGGTGTTCTACAAGTCTTGGGCTCATTTTGACATTGAATATCTCGGGAACTATTGACGACATAAAAACTTACAAAAAACTTAATCAATAGCATTACAAAAAACTTAATGTAATTACCTTTAAAATGGCACAACTTTTATCTTGCTACTATTCATAGTTTTAGGAGATGTGGGGGCTTCCAATGTGCCCTCAACTTTTGGAACACTCTGTATGTGTAAATTTTTTGTCTGTCTGCGTTAAAAGTATTTTGAATTTTCTTGGTTGTTCAGGATTACACAATGGTAAGCGACAATTAAAACAGTAGAATTAGCATCACTAGAATAGTTGCTTTGCATGATAGGTTATTATTTCAGAGCTTTTAAAACAGACCTGGACCTCTGGTCCTGTCCCGCTCTCCAGTTTTTAGCGTCATGTAGTTTAAGACTACTTTTTGTGCTATTTTTTGCAAAATAGAGAGTATAGCGGTATTACTGATACCCCTTTACTGCGAATTGAATGCTAATTTTCATTAAAAAAATTACGACCAGTATGATTGCAGTCATTGTAGAAACATTTTGGTAAAAACGTAAACCACTATGAGTGTAAAACAGAGGTACAACTTTACGCCATTGTAGTTTACGCTGATGATGGTGTAAGCTTTTCCGAAAGGTTTGTAAAATGGTTACGAAGATACTGGCGATAATTTCTTATTTGAAGTTTAGTTCCCACCCATCTTAATGCTCTTAGTTTTGAATTCTGCTTGTATTTGGATATCCGACTGATGTCGGTGGCATAGCTATTTTTTAATGTATGAAAGAGAAAATATGCCATAGGTTAGGTGTTTCATTAACTTGATGTTTTGTGTACTGTTCAGTAAAGCTTTTAGCCCGGTATGACTAGGACGGGGTTCTCAACATTGGGCCATTGGCGCCTTTAGGAGGGCACGGTACATTGACCAGGGGGCCCATAAGTGCAAGATGGATAAATGGTAATTAACCATTCAAACCAGCAAACGGCTGTAGACTCTATGAGTGAAATACCGACTGAAAATTTGATTGGCAAGCAGGGGGCCCTTAGGCGTTGAGAGTCTCTAGATGTAACAAACAATAAAAGGTTGAGAACCACTGCTCTAGAATTATTTCGTCTTGCTTGATCACGAAACTCGTCATACAATTTTGCACCATTTTTGCTGCACCTTTTATTGCTTACTTACACTTAGTATAACTGTTTTTAAGTATGCTTTAAATGCTTACCAATCGCATCGTATGATTACTGCTCATGAGCATGTTAGTTAGCTAACAAAAATTGCTTAAGCAAGATTGTTTAGTGCAAATAATAGTCGTTGTGATTACGTACAAATTTTTGCATTGACTTGCAAGAACCTTACTTGTTTTTGAAACTTTTTTATCAATTTATTATCATAGATTTAAGGTAACTTGTGCTGTTGCGTGTCCTCGGCCAGAGTTTGAAACCTTGGTTCGACTCTGTATCAGGGTTCAGTCAGAGCAAGTACTTCACGTTTCTCAAAATATTGCAAAACCTTGATTATGTGAAGTCCACCATCTTTTATTCGTATTTTCAAGAACAGTTGTGTGGTTTGCGTTGCAATTGAAATTCTATCGAATCTATGCTGAGAACCATCTATATTTTATTTGACCGGCCGATTGGCGTAGTGGTAAGAGGCATTGCTATTGGTGCCGGAGGTCTTGAGTTCTGTTCCAGGACCGGTCAAATTGTAAATTGTTGCCAACGGCTCGCCATCGCTGCGACGTTTCTGTGTTGCCCAGGCGCTAAGCCGCGGAAATGGACCCGCCACTCGTTACACGCTTCGGCGTAATACCCCGAATATAACGAAGGTTTGATTTTGACGTTTTATTCAAAGTGCAGATCTATCGCTAAGCATTTTATTTACGCTGTTGGTGACAAAATTTTTCCACTGCAGAATATTTATCCAAGCAATTGTCGATTAGCGCTGCCTTTTTGAGAAAAATGTTAATGACTTCCCGGACTAGGAAAGCATCTATTACTGACAGCACGCCAGTTGCCCATTCGAGTAAGGTAAAGGGGGATGAACCCCCTTGGTGTGACAGTTTCCTGGTAGAAAACCGATGTGTGAATATAGCTTTTAACTTTTGTAGGTGAAATTAGTAACCATTGCAGTGTTTTAACTTCCCAACTACTAATTCGTAATTTTTTTTACCTCTGCTTGTATTCGTGTTGCTTTCATGAACCATGCAATTTGTGTATTGCAGTTGCCGATGTTTTTGCAGAGCCTTGGTTTAAAATGAAACCCTAATATATTTAAAATAGCATAAGAAGAAAAAAATGATGCTGCAGTAATTCTTAAGCTGGACAACTTAGATTTAGTGGTAATCGTCAACAGTGTAAGCAAGGCAGTACAAAATTGAAAGGAAAAACCTAAGCCTTCAGTTTTCTGCTGCTTTGCTTACTCCGCTGATCTTTGTGATAGAAACGTCCGGTTTTAAGAACGTCTATAGATTTATTTTTCCTCAAGCTATTTTCGTTTTGTATTTATTGTATTCTGATTTCCAAAATGATGTTGAGGTTAGCATTAATGTGATTGTATCAAATCAGTCTTCGTCGCATTTTTTTTTAGCGATGATCCTGCGTGAAAGTGCGCCAGTTTTAGGGTTGTCAACTCAAATCATTCTTAGCCACAAATGTCACAGCCAAGAAACAGCTGAAACACTTGGGCTGATGTTTCAGCTCGCTCCTGGTGCCAGTGGGAACGTGATAAGCCTTGGCCCAGCTGGGTCTCGCACCTTCTCTGTTTCAAATCATCTTACCTACCTTTTTTCTGTTTTTTTAAACCATTTCAATTTTGGCTTTCATGTAGGTGGTGTTATCGGTGAAGGTAAGGCAAGCAAACTGTTAATCGCATGCCGTTCGAAATGGGTGGCTGATGCACGATATCTCATTTTTTGTTTTGTAAAAAATGCATTGCGAAACATACAATGCTTATAACAGGATGTTTGTGTTACTATTTTGTTGTTGTTTATGAATTGCTTTTCAACCTATTTCATTGCCACTTTTTGGCTCCAAAAGTCAAACGCTTGGAGACAATCAATTTGGTGTCGTGTGCTGCAAATTTGGAATGGCTAATTGCTCTCATCTCCAGTAAGAAGCAGGCCTGCGTACTGGCAAGCGCTTCTAATTGCAAATTCACTAAAAATTTGCGAGTTCAAGTTTGAGTTCAATAGAATTTATGCCAAGTTCACGTAGTTTTTATGTGGTTTAAGCTTAGTTTAGAATAAGTTCAAAACTCCATCAAATTTTCCAATCTTGATCGAGTTCAGGGATTTTGTAATTGGAGTTTAAGTTCGGGAAGAAAGAGCAAGTTCAGGTTCGAAACCCTGCTAAACAGCGAAGACTACTTGGCAGGCTTCCATCTTGAGGCCTAAGCCATCGTACGTGTCAACAGTGTAGGCACCAGTCTTGCCATACCCATACGATAGCGGCTGATTGAATACTTATTACTTTACGTAAAGGCGTGATTGTAGAGTTACTGAGAACTGGAATTTTGTGTTGTTGCGAACTGCTTAAACTTTTTCATTTCAGCGGTTGTCCTTGCCTGCACTGTACCGTAAACATCTTTACCTTGTCCACGTCACATGTTCAATTTTAGTAGACTGTGGGCCCGCTGTTTTTTGTACCAGTCACTGCATCGCAATCGCTGTGATGTCATAATAAAAAAAGCGACTGGGACGTTAAAAATTTATTATGATCCAGCAACTAGAACCAAGAATCGCGGTCCTAAAGTCGACGAAAATTTCACTTGTGGTCAGGGTAATTGAATTGCAGAAGTCGGCCTGGGGCTTCAGTATGATTTTCTTCATTTGCAAAGGGTTTGAGTTCACAGTTTTTTCGGCCAAATATATGCTACCCATTTAGTGCTGGGTTGCCTGAAAAAGCAACATGTTGCAATGGTAGTTGTTGTGTATTGTACTTGCTGTAAAGTTTCCATTCATTTTAAGTGGTTCATTCATGATATGGTTGCAAGCAAAATCCTTTTGTTTTTTTACTACCACTTAAAGCATGCCGGTTATGCTCTCCTGATTCGATCCGTCCACACTTAGTTTGGCTTCGCTGGTTAATCCTGGCTATGAACAGTGTTCATACTTTGTTGCCTATTTCAAATTTCGTTTTTGCTCTTTTTGTACACTGCTACAAAACCTGACACGGGCGGGTTGGTATAGTGGTTAAAGACTTCGCTATTGGTGCGGGAGGTATTGGGTTCGATTTTCGGGCCGGTGAAATCAGATACTGTCGCGCCACCGCTACCACGTTTCTGTGTTGCCCTGGCGCTAAGCCGTGGAGATGGTCCCCGCCACTCGTTACATGTTTCGGCGTAATATCACGAATGTAATGAAGATTTGGTTATTTTTTTGATTTTTAAAAAAAGATCATTCTGAATATCTCAAAACAAGTTAAGATGTGCAGTAATTACATCTATTTTCAAGAGCTTAGATGTTCAGGTTATTCATTCCTGTACTTTCAATTCATTGATAATATCTGCAAAGTTAGGTACGCATGCGAAGACATGGCGAAGCCTTGAATTAAGCTGCAAAAATGCTACCTTAGTATGTTTCTTTATCATATGCACGGGCAATTTGTTTCGTTTGAAAAATTTTGATGCTAAACTCGTTTCTTGCCAGATCTGTTGGTTTAAATTGTGCCGAAATTCTTAATGAGTTAAACGTTTCCATCAAATTTCTGGCTTGCTCTTTAAGCGGTTTGAACTTTTTATGATGACCGACTGGTTGGATCGGAGCGGGAGGTCTGGGACCAGTCAAGCCCGACCAAGCGTCGCCAACGGCTTGTCTCTGCTTTGACGTTTCTTCGGAACTGCGTCGCGCAAGTGCTAAGCCTCGTAAATGAGCCCGTCACTTGTTACACGCCTTGGCGTAATACCGCGAGTACAATTAAGATTAGACATTGGTTTTTATGACGAGTTATTCCACAGCCAATATTCTAGCCCACCGTTTGCAAGTATTTTTCCAGCATTTTTGTAAATTTGTGGTATGACCTTACTATAATTGCACTTAATATAATGTGATCTGACCGCTGCTCCGAACAGAGAGCTCGATGGTGTACGCCAGAGCGTAAATGCAAAACAATAAATCACCAATAAAAGTATTTAGAAGCTCCTAACAAGCTGTTTCGCCATGAGGCTTTTTCGGGGGAAGCTAAAACTAGAAAAAATTAAATCTTATTCAAGTAGATTTGAAGATTTTGTGTGATATAAGTGCTAGGCTATTTCTATTTGATATAATTCTATTTGAATACGATTTTATTTTCTATAGTTTTAGCGTTCCCCCTGAAGAGCCTCACGGCGAAACAGTGTTGGGGGCTTTTAAATAAACTTTTACTCGTGATTTATGTAGTATTACACTTATTTCATATGGTACCAATTTTTTGACTTCATTTTGACGCTTGTCGTTGGTGATGCAAGTATACTCACGAATTCGAATGTAATTGCTTGTTTATCATAACTATCTTCATTGCATTGTCTGGTGCTCCGCTGTGAAAGTGCTCATATTTTCACACGTTGTAATTGTTTCAATCGTGCTTTCCACTAACAGTTATTTTAACTATTGAATGCAGGCTACTCGGAATTTTTTACAGTATTAGCGCTAACAACTCGATGCTTTGGTTGATGAAATCTACAATCTGTTTTGGCATGAGAACGAATGTTTTAACAGAACGTTAAACCATGAAACTTCGTCGTAGATTTAACAATTTCTTTTGAACTGATGTTTTTTTTCGATTAACCTGCTTTGGGAACTGAAATCATTCGTGAAAAGTCTTTTCACGAATACTATATTTTGCCCATGCGTCTTTAACCACTAACATGTATCTGGTGTGAGATATGTTCTTGTATAGAGACCAGTAAGACTCAGGTTAAAGCTGAGAGTTTAAATCGTCAAGATTAGAAAAAAGGGCTTGGTGTAATGGTGAACGATATCGTCTACGGTGCAGAAGACCGGGGGTTTAATTCCCGGGCCGGTTAGATCGCACGCAGCATCGCCACCGCTGCGTCGTTTCATCAGAGCTGCGTGATCCAGACGCTGGGCTGCGGAGATGGATCCCACCACTCGTTACACCGTTCGGCATAATACCGCGAGTATGATAAAAATTTGATTTATTTATGCTCGTAAACTTTTTCTTTTGAATACTTATCAGAATATTGCATGTTCTCGATGCAGCAATGTACTATACGTATTTCACCCCTAACCTCTTGCATACAAGAGTCTTTAAATTATAAAACATGCCCCAAAATCACAAAAACATGTTGTTGTCAATAATTTAAAGGGGAAGATGTGTTTTACTCCCAAGAAGTGTTTTTTGCTTCGAAATGTTTGCTTAATACGACAAACATTTCAAGTCAACTCTGTCATATATAGTCAAGCAACCTTTCTTGTTCTAACGTGTCGATTTTACAAGGTGGTTATCCCGCTGCTCGAAAAGAAGTGATTCGCAACAAGATCCGAGCAATTGGAAAGATGGCGAGAGTCTTCTCTGTTTTGAGGTAGCGTTTGCTTGTTATGTCGCCCAAATATCACAATTGACGCCGGAGGTTTGGGGCTCAATTCCCTGGCCGGTCAAATCGAACACAGTGTCGCCAACGGCTTGCCACCTCTGCGACGTTTTTTCGGAGCTGTGTTGCTCAAACGCTAAGCCGCGGAGATGGACCCCGCCACTCGTTACACGTTTCGATGTAACAACGCGACTGCGCGAGTATAATGAAGTTTTAATTTTTTTGACTTAGTGACTTTTTTCTTAACTTGTTTTCTAGGCAAGAGAGCGAGAGTGTTTTGGAATTGAAGGGTCTGACCCCTTCTGGAATGCTTCCGATGGGAGTGTTATCTGGAGGAAAAAGCTCTTTGCACACAGGTGAGCAGCAGGAGGAGGATGCAAAGGGTTGACTTGGAATTTATTATTTTCTAACTTCAGGGAATGGTTTATTTGTATTGTGGTTGTAAGGTGGCCGAGTGGTAAGAGCGTCTGCCTGTGAAGCTGTACACTCTGGTATGATTCCGAGTCTGGTCAAACCAATGATTTTGGCTTTGGTATGGGTGTACAGCTTCCCTACTTGACGCTCATCATTAAAAAAGACAGTGTGAAAAACAAGCCGGCAAGTTTACTTGTGCCTATCATGTGGCGATGTGGAAATTGGAGGGCCATATTACTTTAAAAATGGCCGAGTGACGTGTGACGACATTGCTATCGGTGCGGGATGTTTTGGGTTTGATTACTGGGCCGTTCAAATAGGACACTGTTGTCAACGACTCGCCGTCGCTGCGACGTTTATTCGGATTTGGGTTGTCCAGGTGGTAAGCCGCGGAGGTGGGCTCCGCCTCTCCTTACCCTCTTCGGCGTAACATCGCGAGTGTTATATAATGGTTTGGTTTTGCTGTGCAGCTGACCTACTTCTGTCGGTTATCATTAATTGGGTTGTAGCAAGATCGTGCTTCCATTTTTCAGCTATTCAGGGAGTAAGTGGCGGCCATATTCGTTCTTTCGAAGAAGCAAAAGGCTTGGATCGCGTCAATGAGCGGATGCCGCCTCGAAAAGACGAACAGAAGAACAGCAATACAACCGCTAGTCAATCTGCAGCGACATCTAGCAGCTGAGTTTTTTGCGATTAATCTGTCGGCGTCAGTCGCACTTCTCTGCAGCTGATGGAAACGAGGACTTTGATATTACGCATGATGATGTTTTCAACAGAAAATTTGAAGCGAACTTTATTTGACTAACTCGACTGGTCAAATCCATTTCGACGCAGATATATATTTTTTTGAAAATCTATACCCCAAGTCCACAAGAAAACTTCAAGTATACCTCTACTTGTTAACTAATTGTGTAATTTTGTTTTTGAAGTTGTCTGTCTGCTGGTTTGCGCTCAACTTGCGTTACTTTGCATGCAAGTCCAAAAGGTTGATTTTTGAATACAATAAATAAGGAGGAAGAATAAGGCTACAGTATCTTAAAACTGGACGTTTCGACAACATAGATTCAGCTGTCATCATCAGCAGTGTAAGCAAGACAGTGCAAAACTAAACTACCTGGTTATACTGTTGAACGATGCCAGCTCAACCGATGTTGCTTAAACGTCCAGTTTCAAGAATACTTGCGGTTTTGTTTGTTTTTGCTTCTTACGATTGTTTTTTGTTTTTGTTCTATTGCTTCTTTTAGACGTCTGCAAGAGTAGCTTCACAGGCCATTTGCAACTTGATTCTGGTTCGAACCTGGTGCAGAGCATGTCTTGGTTAATGTTGATTCACTGGTAATGATTTTTTCTTTCACTTTTTCTACAATACGAACATGAAAGTTAGCTGCCTATCTGATTGGTTATGAATGCATAAAAATTTAGGAAGAAAATAGCTCAAGGAGGAAAAAAAAGTACAGTAAATCTTAAAACTGAACATTTCGACGACATAGATTCAGCTGTCATCGTCAGCGGTGTAGCACTAAACTGAACGTTTCGTTTTCAAGTTTTATGTTGCTTTGCTTACACTGCTGATGATAACGGCTGAATCTATGTTGTCGAAACATCCAGTTTTTAAGAGTTACTGGGCTTTATTTTTTCTCCTTGAGTGATTATGTTATTTTTCGGTCTTCAGAAGTTCGGTGAATTCATTTTTGTATTGAAAAAAAAAAATGTCTTTCAAATGCGATTATGCATACAGTAAACCATCATCGCAACTTTAATAAAATTTTTAAGCATATCATCATTAGCTACTGTAACTATATAAATCATGTTGCTGATTATTATAATCTTAAGCGATCTAGTTTTTTTTTTGTTTCTTTTTCTTGACTGAGTTTCTTTTTCGATGTCAATGTTATCCAGGAGCTACCCCAATTATCGAATATTTTATAACTATAAACTGCAGAGATGGAAACGTTAAAGTTTGCTCATGTTATCAATTAGGTACTTGGATGCATTTCGATTTTCAAAAGCTTACAGATAAGTGGTAATAAAGTTACTAGCCAGATCAGATATTTTATGGATGAAATTAATGATGTGCGTGAAAACGTATATTTATTTGACTCTTGTTGGCTGTATTGTATCAGTTTTTTTTCATGATATTATACTTAAAATCTATTGATACTTTATGTGATCGTACGGAGTCGCGCTTTTTCAAATGGAAACACTGGTATAATTGTTTTCTGCCTTTAATCAGCAGTGCGTATGGTATGGGGCTAGCATCGTTTAGATTTTGAGGATGATGTGCAAAATTGAATTATGTTACAGCCAAAAAACAGCTAAAGACACTGTTAATCCTGCACTGAGCTGGTTCTAATGCCATGGTGCAGAAGTAGTGGAAGTTTGCTTCATGGCATAGTCCCAGCTCAGTGTAGCGTTGACAATGGCTGCAGAAATGACCGAAACATCCGGCCAATTGTTTTAAGCTGTTTCTTGGCTGTAATATTTACAATTCCATTGCTAATTGACTCTCAGTTGTACCATGTGCAAAATTAGTTCACTTTTTTCAAGTATTAATAGAAAGATGTGTCGTTTTAGCTGTTTTGAGATTGCAAATGGTATTTAGACTTGTATTTGTGCAGTTACTTTGCTTTATCGTTGTAATCGAAGTTTCTATTTAAGAAATTGTATGTGATGAATTTCTTTAAAAGTTTTTTTTTTATCTTTGTGGCCTAAATTAATCACTGCGAATAGATAATTCGATTGCGTGAATGAAATGTTTGGCATAAGGAATAAAAAAAAGAGAGTTACATAATGTTGTGCTATAGCCTATGTAGTAATTGATAGCGATTGGGATCATTCACGGATCAGGGTTCGATTCACGGCTGGAGCCGATTGCATTTGACATACATACCGGATGGCTGCGGACTCCCAAGAGTGCAAGCTCACTTCGCAGTCTCCCCCAATCTCTTGAAGTTTTTGTGTCTGTAATTTGAAAACGACCTAAGGTCCAAGGTGAAGACTTTCGACTAATGAATTCAACTTGAATCTAACCCACTAGGATCTTAAGCTAAATCGAACGAAATCAGAAAAACACGCCCACATCGACCAGTGAACGATATACTAGCCCTATGGTTGCAGCGAGCCAAGATCCTAGTGGGTTTGATGCAAGCTGAATTCATTACGGTAACTGAAATTTTATTGATTTATAAGCTTGAATCACTCTCTTAGTCGCATAGTTGGACTGGATAAACTTTGGTCGGCTAAAGCCTTCATTGCTCAGTCTTGTCGACCGGGATTTTTGATATTCCTTCGTAGTCTGGACTTTGCCTTCGAAATTAAGTAATTCATTTGGAATTGTTTTCTGTGATGGGAGAGAAGCACATCTACATTTTCCGCGTTAATTCGATCAATGCAAACGAGGCCCTTACGTAGCTCAACGTCTCTTGAAAACATGCTGTGGTGGCTAAGTTATGCTATAAAACAATTTTTTTTTGTGGCGTAGCCAAAAGAGGGGGACCCCGGACCCCCGTATTTTTTGACATACTCGAATCTGAAGTGGGCTTATGCTCGAAACATTCCGTAATTGTAAGATTTGGCCTACGGTAATTTCCCCCCTAAATTTTTACTCTGGCTATGCCCCTGATTGTCAGTTTATGTTGCAGCAGCAATTAAGTTGCGAAGTGGAGACTTGTTTTAATTTAAAGTTGCGTTTGTTTTGACTTCACGTAACGTCAATTTCTCAGGTTGTAAGGCTAAGGGGTTGCCGCCTACTTCATTTAAAAGTAGTAGCCTAACCCTTATCTTCTCGCGAGAAAGCGACCACTTGTCTACCGCCCAAAGAAGGGAGAAACGCGTGAAGGGGGTTTCCCTTCTTTGGGCGGTAGACAAGTGGTCGCATTCTCGCGAGAAGGGTTAGGCTACTACTTTTAAAAGGGGGAAACCCTTCCTTAACGTCACACAAGTACTGTACTCTGTTAGCTGGCTTAGCTCTTACACAGAGCTGAATTTCGAGCAGAGAAGCTGTGGGAATGTTAGCATTTTTTAAGTAACCGGCGCGATTCAGAATAGATTTCAAATTTTTCTACCCAAAAAAAGTCCCATCAATGAGTTAAGTTTTAGACTCGAGAACCTGTAATGCAATCACTACTTTCTCAAAAAAAAAAAAAAAATTCGCATGTTCTTTCAATTGGGTTTCGTTTTGCATTATTTGCTTTTAGAAAAGCTGGATAAATTTGAGCTGAAATCAAATGCTAGCTGCAATCAGCATTTGCGTTAAGTTCGAGAAATATAAATCGATTTTACTTACAAAATGCTTCAGCTCAGTTAACAGTAAAATACCAGTTAGGAAATTTACAGCATTGAAATATAATCTGGCGGTGAGCTGGGTAGTAACTGCAAAATCAAATCAAGTTAATTGCTCACGCTGACAAAGTTACCATTCACAGGACTAGATCAAATCACCTTATTGATCAGCATGCTTCCCCTTGTATGGGCAAAATGTCGGACACAAAAACAAGAGTAATAATAGCAACCATGGAGCGAGAAGCTGGACGGCGAAAAAAACAATTTTATGGTCATCTAGTCAAGCTGCCCTGGCATAACTTCAAGAATTCGAACAATATTTTCAGAATTACTTGAAACACAAGAAAACTTGGCAACAACAAACACAAGCAGTCTATATACATTGGCAAAACAGCAAAGATGACACTTCACACGGATTCAAAATCTTGACAATTGTTATCCATACAGTAAAAAATAAATAACCATTACACACTCACACATAATAAACAAAAAAAAGAATAAGAAGAAACAAGCATGACCTACAAATGTTAACTGGGTACCAAATGCATATTACAGTTAATTAGCTATGAAGATACAGCAAAAATAAGCGCGGGAACCACGTGCTGTTTTCGGCGTAGCCGTAGCTGATCATAAAATAACGTAGCCGTTCTAGTCTCGCTCAATTTTCAAAAGTGCGCATGCGCGTGACCAACGAACCAATTAAATTGCGTCTAGCTAGTCATATGATCAACAAGGAATCACGAAACGCCTGCGTCATTCATTTCGTTATCGCAAGTCACTTAGATGCAACGCACGTGTGGAGAGGAATTGGCATCGGGTTAATTTCCGTTTTTTAGAGGCTAGAATTGTCGATGCGATAAAATATTAGTGTTAGTTTGGGAATATAGTGATTAGACAAGGTCATGGCTGATAATATTGATAATCCAGAAGCGTTTACTGAAGATCAGGCCCCCGATGAAAACACTGGTAATGGAGAACCAGAACAGACTGTTGAAGAAAGCAAACCGAATGAAAATGGTGATGCTGAAGTAAAAGCTGATATCAAAGGCGATGAAACAGAAGAATCAAAAGAAGACAAACCTTTAGAGGAAGGTGGATTAATAAATGCAACCGAAGATAATGAATCGTAAGTGCTGAATTGTGAAGGTGTGGTAAATTACCGGTACCAGCTGACTGAACTAGGCTGGGATAGGATCTGAGGGTTGTCGTGAGACGGCCCTACCCTGCTATCGATACCCACTCGTCGGATGTCATCTAGAATAAGCCCCCATGCTTTTTCTGTCTGCCAACCTTAACCTAACCCTAACTAAATCTAGCCCTAACTTAATCCCAACTAAATTTAAGTCTAATCGAACCTAATTCTAACCTAACTCATACTAGATCTAATCCCACTCATCTAATACTGGGTCGAAGGGAGCAAGGGAAAGTGTAGTGACAGCCGACAAGTGTATACTAACATTGTTACCGGTATCTTACCTCTGAATTGCAGCTGTCCTCACTGATCTTAGACGGCTTACTCCACAGTCTGACAGCAGGACGGTGTGGAGTATTCGAGTCCACACCATTATCAGATTGTGTGTTCCCAAAATGCCAGTACGTTTTCTGCTGAGGTTACCATGTGTTGTCTTTTTGAATTATAGCTACTGATAAAGTATCAGTGCTGTTTTAAATCCTTTTTGTGGTCTCAGTGGTGAAGTCATTGCAAAAGCAATGAAATGAAGCATTATAGGTACTTGACAGCTTGAGATTTATGCACTTGTAAAAATATTGGGTCGGTGTGGAGTAGTCGAATCCACACCGTTATGTGTGCTCCCAAAATGCTAGTACGTTTTCTGCTGAAGTTACCATAATTCAAAAACACGTGTTGTCTTTTTGAATTATGGCTACTGATAAAATATTGTGTGGTCACTCTGCACGTTAGAAATTAAAATTAAGTCTACTAATCTGTCAGTTGATTATGATATTACGGTATAATAGTTCATCTTAAGTCGAAAAACTGAAATCGCCAATTACCAGATTATGGTCCTGGTGCCTGTTTAGTAAAGTTGCTTTCTTGTTTTCATAGTGGTTAATACAATTGTTGCTAATTCACAACTGCATGGCTACCAACAATTATATGTCATTGTTTTTTTTTTTTTTAGAAAAATGTTTGTCGGTGGACTATCTTGGGACACTGAAACTTGTAAGTTTGAAATGGTGGTAATAATGTAGCAGAATTTTGTTGCTTTATCGTTTTGCAGTGATTATCAAAGTGTATGCCTCTTCCACCTGTCCAAGTAGCCCTAAAATCTTGGGAGCAGTGTTCCCTCTAAGGTGCGAAATTTGAGAAAAATGAGAAATTTTAGGCAAAAGTTTTCAATTTTCGCACTTTGCTATAATGATTCAATAGCAAATTAGTTGAAATTGCTCAAGTTTTTCTGTGGAAAATGGAGGTATTTTACCATAGAAACTATTATTTTAAACAAAAATCATTCCAGACCTTGAATTACACCCTTTATATGTTTGGGAAAAGTTTCAGTGATTTTTTTATTTGGGTGAATTCGCACTGGTTAAAATCTTAGAGGGAACAGTGCTTGGGAGCTTGTTTAAATTTAGCCACATCTTATAACAGGCAGATATATCACGAGCTCAAGGAGCGCTAGTGTGTTACAGAGCCTAACCCCAAATCACAGCTTAATTTAAGCAAGCCCCAAATCTTCCTGTGAGTGTCAGAGTGTGAGATATGATTAAAGGTTGCCTGGTATATATCTGGGTGTACTGTATAGTTCTTGGCAAAAGGTGTCATGTCTTATAGCTAACTTTTTCCGTTACCGGGTTACACTGTGATACGAACTGCATTAAGGGTAAGCGTCATTGACTAGTGTAAATATTCGGTATTTTGTGTTTCTGACTACTGAGCGCGCAGGAAGAAAGCCCATTTGTTGTACTGATACTCCTTTTGATTACTGGTACTCAATTTAGCCTGTAGGCCTACTGTTTCTTGTGTATTAGGATTACTTTAACCCTGGATTCATCTTTAGTGATTCATGTACCATAAGCGGATAAGCAGCTTAATTCATATGAGCCCCGAAAGTTCCAATTTGACCACTTAACAATATATATATACAGCAGCATCTTTATTTGTCTTTAGAGTGAAGTAACTACACAAGTTATTTTTCTGAACGAAAACTCCCTCAGGGTTTAGGTTATGTACTCGGGCATTTAAATAAATATCAACTTTTTTTTGAAAAATTCAGAGTTGCATGTCACAACATTTTCGTTTTACAGTTAGCCTACGAGATTATTTTTCAAAATATGGTGAAGTTAAAGACTGTATCATAAAGAAAGATTCCAAAACAGAACGTTCGAGAGGATTTGGATTTGTATTATTTGCAGATCCATCTTCAGTGCAAAAGGTGAACATGTCATTTCATGCAGAGTATTTTTAGAATTTTTGCATGGTAATTTTATAAACGCAATCAGGATAAGGAAGAATGACGTCACAGCAACTCTTAAAACTGAACATGTGTACAAGTTCAGCTGTCATCATCAGAAGTTTTAAGCAGTTACTTTCAGTTTTGTGCTGCCTTGCCTGCACTGCTAATGATGACAGCTGCATGTATGTTGTCCAAACGTTCAGCTTAGCACCGCGACTTTTTTCTCCTTCAGCTATTTTTGTCTTATTTATTACATTCCGTTTGGTTTTTGCAATAGTTATTTACCTAAAGTTCTGGAAAAAGCAATGATGGTGGTAATTTGCGTCTTATGTTGTTGCAGTTGACAGTTGCCTACTGTTATGTACTGCCTCAAGTAAATGAAGAAGAACAAAACTGAGCTTAGCTTCATAAGTGATTTGAGTCTACAGTATTTTTAGATGTGACCATGTTCAATGTATTATTAATTTAAGGTGATGGAAGTCTCTGCCCATTATCTTGACGGAAGAAAAATTGATCCAAAAAGAGCTCAAGCACAACGTAAAGATGGTAAAATGTTTGTGGGCGGCGTCAAATCTGATACAGATGACGATAAAATAAAAGAATATTTCTCCAAATTTGGGGAGGTGAGTGGACTGCTGAGAAAAACTACAAGATGCTGTAAGAGATAAATTTTAACAATTTTTGTTTATTTTGCAGATTGAACTTTTTGAACGTCCGAAGGACAAAGCTACGGGCAAAGCTCGAGGATTTTGTTTTATTACTTTCAAAAAAGATGGAATTTTAAAGAAATGTTGTGCCGAGAAAACACACGAGGTTGACGGAGCCTCGGTAAAAACTACATAATTTTTGTGAAGAGGATGATTTTTTAGCTAGCATTATTTATGCGCAGGTGGAAGTTAAAGAATCTCAAAATTCCGACAAATCGCGAATGGGGCGGGGAGGAGGATTTATGGGACGAGGAGGTGAGCTACAAGTTAAGTTATCCATTAAAAATTTTGTGCAAAGTGCGTTTTAGTGAGTGAGCTGGCTGGATTGAAACTGGCATTCATTAGAAGCTCATTTGTATGCAAATTGCAAAGTTATTTTTCTTGAATATTTTGTTTTTTCTGCAGGTGGCTGGATGGGCGGTGGAATGGGTGGAAACTACGGCGGTGGCGGTGAGCACCTAATCAAATCTTCATTATCGATATACTTGCAGTATGACGCCGAAGCGTGATCAAGTGGCGGGATCCATTTCCGCGACTTGACGTCTAGGCAGCACAGAAACGTCACCAATGCGGCGAGCCGTAGCCAACAGTGTCTGATTTAACCGACCCGGAAATTGAACCGCAGGTCTCCCGCATTTGCAGTAATGTTTTCCCAGGTCGCGAACCGACTCGATTTGATGGTGTTAAGTTGCTGATTGAATAAAATGGAACTTCGAAATCATTAAAGTTCTTACATTTGCTTCATATGCCAATGCGTGGTATGAGAACGAAAAATCATTTCTGTGATTTCCCATACAGCACAGCTACTTGTGCAATGGTGAGCCAGTAGCACCGCTGTGATTTCTCAGTTTTCCAGTCTTACGCACGTTAATTGATCGGAAATAATCCCTTTCAGTTCCGTAGCCGTGTAGTAGATGTTGAGATTTGAATACACTGTTGTTTATTTTCAGGTTATGGCTTTGGCCAAGGATATGGCTATGATATGGGCTATAATCAGGGTTATGGCGGTGGGTTCGGTGGGGGTTATGGTGGAGCAGGTTACGGTAATTATGGTGGTTTTCCTGGCGGTGCGTATGGTGGCGGAGGTAAGACGGCGAAAGTGAGCCACCCACTTTAACGGTTTTTATTTTAGAGTGTGTAGTTGGTAATTTTTTTTGTGAGGCCCGAAATATGGCACTTACGTCTCTTCCTGTTACTGAAATAGCATCGTGTTGAAAGCTATGATTATTGGTCTTATCGACAATCTATGCATTCATTGTCGTGAATTCACTTATAGATAATTTCTTACTGTGCAGTCATGGTATGTTAAGCAATGATGGTGGTAATTTGCGTCTTATATTGTTGCAGTTAACAGTTGCCTACTGTTATGTACTGCTTCAATTAAATGAAGAAGGACAAAACTGAGCTTCAGAAATGATAGTCATACCAACAGTTTTGAAGTCGGAGGCTTAGTCTAGAGCTAACTGCTACAGTTCTAAAGTTGCTTGGTGGAGTAATGTTTGTTTTGGGAGAAAAAATGAAGCCACAGTAATTGAAAATTGTTAATTGTTTTGTCGACATAGATTCAGCTGTCATCGTCAGCAGTCTAAGCAAGAAAGTACAACAGCTGTTGATGACAGCTGGATATATACTGTCGAAATGTCAAGTCTGAAAAATTCCTGTTGCTTTGCATTTCCTCCTTGAGCTGTGTTCATCCCATATTGTATTCCAAAGTTTGATTTGTTTTTCAGGGCAGGGAGGGTTCGGCAAGGCGCCGCGGAGGGGGGGGATGGGGGGACACCCAAACTCGTTCAAGCCATACTAGTTGGCAGGGTTACCGTGGAAATTTCCACGGTGCCTACCAAGGCTATCATGACTATTAAGCTATTCCGAGGTGAGTTGGTTGTACGTTGGTTTTCGCTAATTTACTCAAATGCAAGACTTATGAATCTTCTTAAAGAAAGCATCATGCATTAATTTTTGTTTTTTAACTTCGCAATGTGCGAAAACTTTTGTATATCAAGTTCGTGAAAATGATTTGATGATGATACTATATCGCTTTGTTACTAAATCATAGTGGTGACTTGTATACGTTAAAAGCTGGTTGTTGCATAAAAGTTGACCGGATTTCTTTTCCTTCAGCGACCTGTTGCACACCAGTGTCCCGGATTGGCGAGCTTCAACACCCCAACCTTTTCTTTTTTTTAGAATTTATTTTTATTAAATGATTTACATGGTAGATGCTTGACTTTGTTAGCTTTTTGTTTTAACGAGTAATTTCATCGTGTAAAGATTGTTTTTAATAATATTAATAACTTGTAAAGCTTTTTTGATGGTAGTTCTATTTCGTAAATGCCACGTTTCCATCATTGCTCCCCCTTTTACGCTAAATTGTTAATGTTAATCTTCTCCTATCCTCTTTTTCTCACCTTTAATATGGCTCCTTCCTACCTCTCGACCTCCGAATTTTGAGATGGACAAGGAACGCAATGCATCATCGAGATGTGGGTAACAAACTATGGTCACATACGGCTGTAGCGCCACCACCCTCACCTCTGTTGCTAGCCTCTCAGCTGCATCCTCCGAATTTAACTTCTGTTTACTTGGAGATGGCACGGGCTGACTTTTTTGCATCCCAGATCCTCTAGTCCCGTAACCGGCAACTCGTTCCCAAAATAAAGCCCGCCCCGTCCAAAGCTCATTTTTTTTAGCGGCCTAGTAAGAAACGAAAGATAGAACTGGGGGTGGACCAAGAATTCGCCGGTTAGCGGCCCATGTCATCTCTAGTTACTTACAATGTTCAATAACTTCTGGGGAGCGAGCAGCTTCGTAGCTTTTTGGCATTTTTCAGAGTTCGTAGCAGGTTAAAATTATTATTACTTTACAGCGTGTTTTACATTTTTGATGAAATCATAACCAATTCCACTGGAATGTTTTTCTTTTCAGATTGAATAGTCGAATGACGATCCTTGCTTGCACAGTCGTCTCATGCACAGTGCTAATTGGCACAAGGAAGAATCTTAATATTTGTTAGAAAAGGCTGATCGTGTGCATCTGCTTGGTCTTTCTTCGTTTCCTTTTTTGTCTTTGTCAATACATTTTTACACGTAACGCCTCGTCATTACTTAGTTTTAAGAAACAGGCAGTTAAATCAAGCTAGTCCCCAAAACAAGCTCGTACATAGGATCCATTTTTAAACGAAGAAGTACCGATCGCTACGCTTCATGATCATGGAGTGAAAAAAATTTTTTTGTGATCGAAAAAAGTATAGTTTCTAAATCCAGGCAATTGGTCTAAAACTTGAAAACTCCTTTGTTGGTGTTGCCCCCAATATCCAGCCGGCTACCCCCCAAAATGCTATTGCGACTGATGACGCGTGGGGTAATTCACATATCTCGGTAACCACTGGTCGGAGAGTAATGGTACAAATCTGCGGAAACACCATGTTTCTATCTGTGCTAAGGAACTTCTCTATTTTCAACACAAAAAAAGTTACAGTCGAAAAACGAAAATTGCAACCATCTGTGGTAAATTGTAAGATTCACCTACGAGTAAGCACAGTCGTTTAATTTCGACTGTAACACTGATTCCTCTATATAACTCACACTGTTTGTGATTTGATGCATCAATAAATGGACGGATGGTAACTTCCACTCGTACTGAAACAGGATGAGTAGTAACAATTGCCTCAAATCAGCAAAGACATATGCACCAAGAGAAAGTCTCTAAAATAGGCGTTTAGCAAATTTTGTGATTTTAGTAAATTGATTTTAATTTGATGCGAGATTGTTTTTAAATTAAACACGAAAAAGGTGGCACATATGAGGGCTGGAAGGTGTTAAGACTGACTTCACGACAAAATAACACAATACAAGATGAAATAAATGGCTGTTTTTGGCAGTCAAACTTGCAGCTTTAAACAATTGCTGTCATAGAGGTTGTCGCCAGGCTTGCATTTGCTGGAAGAATCAAAATTGGCTAATTCGTAGTAAGCATGTGCTTCCGAGCAGGGCTGCGAACTCGGTCCACTTTTAATCGAGTTTAGCTTATTTTACTAGTTCGAGTTCAGCAGTTTCATTTTTGCGAGTTCAAGTCGAGTGAAAATTTATCAAGTTCTTTCGAGATTAGAAAAAAAGTGATTGTCTTAAGCATGCACAAATGAAAATAACTCGAGCTTTCTTAAAATATCTTCGAGTTCGAGTTCTTAGCTAAGACTTTTTTCAAGATCAAGTTCGGCAAAAAGATCAAGTTCTTTCGACTTCAAGTTCGCAGCCCGGCTTCCAAGTTCGAAGTTGGTACATCGAACAAGCGAATCAAACTGAGCTGTTCAGTACATGGGGGCAGTCATCGTTATTTGCCCTTTTTTCCGATGTGCTAGCACTTTTGCCACTCCTGCCCTTCTTAAATTTTTGTTATCATCCCCTAACCCCTTATAAGATAACCCATGGATCCAGCAAATTTTTCAACTTAGTTCAGAGGATTAGGAATTTTTGAATAAACGTGTTGAAGAAATTACGGTACTTTAGTGTGGTGCAACGGAATGATTATTTTGCATACCAAGAATATGCTTTGATTGCGATGTTAGATGATAATGAAAATGTAAGAAATGTAGGAGAGGCGAAAATGCTAGCAAGTCGGAAAAGTAGCTGAAGAAAGTGCAAATAACGATAACTGCCCCCTTGCACTGAACAGCAGTTTGATTCGCTTGTTCGATGTACCAACGCTGAACTTGGAAGCAAATGCTTACTACGAATTAGTCAATTTTGATTCTTACCAGCAAAAGCCTCCAATAATTGCAAGCCTTGCAGATACGGAAAGAGAAGAGTGTCTAAAGAAACCTGGGGTATTACACTGCCTATATAGCATAGCCAATCTGTGAAGCGGCACGTTAAATTTGTTGCGGAAGCGTCTGCACAAGTTGAAAGATTTGATCAACAACGAGATGAGTCATTCGACAAAAAAATTAAATCTCGAAAACTTACTAAAACGTTTGACACCGAAAAGCAATTCAAATAAAGTGCTTTAGTACATCGTGTGACCTCTTCTACTGTATAAGCCGGATGGGTCAAAAATGATCTCAAAGCAGATGTTTTTGCTCTTATTATACCACATGGGTGTACTACCGCAATAAACTTCTCGAATTTGTCATAACTATGCCTTATGAGGTTGACAGCATTTTTTGGCTAGCCTATTAAAAACGACCATTTATTTCATCTTGTATTGTATTATTTTGTCGCGAAGTCAGTCTTGACACCACCCAGCCTTTATATTATGTACCACTTTTTCGTGTTTAATTTAAAAACAATCTCGCATCAAATTAAAATCAATTTACTAAAATCACAAAATTTGCTAAACGCCTATTTTAGAGACTTTCTCTTGGTGCATGTCCTTGCTGATTTGAGGCAATTGTTACTACTCATCCTGTTTCTGTACGAGTGGAAGTTACCATCCGTCCATTTATTGATGCATCAAATCACAAACAGTGTGAGTTATATAGAGGAATCAGTGTTACAGTCGAAATTAAACGACTGTGCTTCTAACGCAATTACTCGTAGGTGAGTCTTACAAACAATTTACCAAAGATGGTTGCAATTTTCGTTTTTCGGCTGTAACTTTTTTTGTGTTGAAAATAGAGAAGTTCCTTCTTAGCGAAGTTCCTTCTTAGAGAAGTTCCTTCACAGATAGAAACATGGTGTTTCCGCAGATTGGTACCATTACTCTCCGACCAGTGGTTACCGAGATATGTGAATTACCCCACGCATCATCAGTCGCAATAGCATTTTGGGGGGTAGCCGGCTGGAAAGTGGTGGCAACCCCCCAAACACAAATTTTCAAGAAGTTGTAGACCAATTGCCAGGACTTGAGAACTACACTTTTTTTGATTTCCAAAAAAAATTTTTTTCACTCTACCCTAATGTTTATGGCGTTAATGATTGATGTGTTGATCTTAAACCTATATCATGCTAGGATTGGTAGGGCTTAAACCAGAGATGATAGAACGAAAAAATAATCAAACAATTTGTTCCTTTAGTTCAGTTTCAAAAGGTTTTGACCTCTCATTTGGCGGGCAAACTACGAGCCGCATTCGGCCCGCGGGCACTTACAGAAATATAAACTCCCATCGTGAATCAATAGGCCTACCTTTTTTTTGCTCTGGACTGATTCTCAATACTTACCACTACGCCATCTGAGCCATTTATAGAGCTCAGATGGCCGAGTGGTAGACTCTGGTGTGATTCCAAGTCGGGTCAAACCGATGACTGTAAAATTGGTATTTACAGCTTCCCTGCTTGACGCTTAGCATTAAAGTGACAGTCTGGAAAACAAGCCGGCAAGTTTACTTGAGGTGCCATTGGTAAGGGCACTTAACGGGATTCCCCCATCAATGTGTGGTAGACAGGTGATCGGCAACTCCTAAGCGAGCTCCTTGTAGCGCATTGATCGCTTTCCAGTGATAGGTGGATAAATATGCAGCTACTAGAAAACAGGACATCTGAGGACGTGTAGGCCTTTTTTTCTTTTTACTCTTTCAATCAGTGCGGCCCTCGCCTTCAAAATTTTTTCAAATGTGGCCCTTCGTGTGAAAAGTTTGCCCACCCCTGCCATATACTGTAGAGCTCTACTGTACACCAGTAATCGAGAAAGCCTGCAGTAGTTGTTCCAAATGGACGGATGATGAGGTGAAGAATCTTTTTCCCAAGAATTAACAAACGAGTTTCCTGGTATTTGGACAACCCCCATCCTCCAGCCATTTTCAAAAAGACCTAGCTTCATGTCACAAGGTCAACATATTACTGTTTAAAAAGATGAAATTGGAATACTCTCGCCGGACCTTAATCCACTAGAAATCCAGTGGTTCATTTCGTAAACTCGCCGGACTACGCAACAATTGAAAAATTTGGTTTGTTATGCACATACGGATGGTTTCACGATGAAAAATTAGGCTATTACACGTACGTGGTTCTGCAGATTGAAGATGAACAAATCAACCAGTGGTTGATTTAACTGCCATGAAAATAAAGTGCATTTTTTCACATATTAAATATAAGTAAAATACATAAAAATACATCAAGTTAAAAAATCAAATCTTCATTATACTCGCCGTATTACGCCGAAGCGTGTAACGAGTTGCGGGGCCCATCTCCGCGGCTTAGCGCCTGGGCAACACAGCTCCGAAGAAACGTCCCAACGATGGCGAGCCGTTGGCGACACTATGCCGATTTGACCAGCCCGGGAATCGAACCCCAGACCTCCCGCACCGATAGCGTGCGCTTAGCAACTGAGCTAACGGCCGGTTCATAAAAATACATGCAATATTGTTTTTGTGCAGCTTTTTCAAAAATCATTTTGCTACTTCGTTCTAAGAAATAAAAACGTTTGAGATAAAATAATCTACAACACGTTTTAACTTATCACAGTGTATGTATTGTACATCAAAGGCAAGCCAACGGTAAAAGGTGTGAGTCAAAGGCAGTTTACCTCATGTGCTGATGGAACTATCAGCTGTATGCGGAAATCAGTCAAAATATAACTGCTTACACTTCATTTAATAATCAAATCGATTTCGGATAATAACTATCATCAGCATTCCGCAAGCACGTAATGAATTTTTAGTTCAAAATTGCGCATACGAACAATTAAAGTTTTTAACCGAAATCGATTTAAATTAAATAAAGTGTAAGCACTAAGCAGTTATATTTTGACTGATTTCCGCATGCAGCTGATATTTCCACCAGCACATTAACTTTGATTTTTGATTCGAAGTCGTCAAGGTAGTTTTATAGTCGTCAAGGAGTGTAGTGATTCTCCACATCAATTTTATAATGAAATTTCAATACTAAATAAAGGCAGATTAAAAATGCTGGCTCCAGATCTTCATCAGCAAAAATAAACCCACACTCAGAGAGGGCAATCATCCCCAAAACATTTTTGTTAACGTAAAAAAATACGTTTAACTTGGGGGGTAGTTTATTGACCCCTAACAAAGACTTTTTTTAAAGTGCGACCGACATAAAGCACTACTTTGCCCCCACCTCCAAATTTTGGGGAACGCCACAGCGCACATCCTAACTCGGTTCATTTAAAATAGCACTCCAGGGCTGGCAAGTCTACAAAATAAAAGAACTTCGGTAATCTTGACAAACTAGCCAGTTGTAGCAGGTCTAGATGTGAGTTTTTTCGACGACATCACTGAATTTAAAAGTTCTTCAAATAACTTCACCACACCATCACCACTCAACGCTGAAGTTTCAAAGTAGGGTAGTTTATGAGAGCTGGCCCACTTCCTCGCTTCTGATATCGAGACGCAATTCTTCTAAAATCAAGCATTTGAAATTGGTTCTTGAGATAATAAATCACCGGCCAGGGTAGTTTAGGAGTCGCAACCAGGAGTCAACCAGGCGTTGTCAGGGGGAAGGGGGAGCAAAGCGTATAATTGGGAAACAGGGGACAGTTTATTGCCTCAAAAGACCTATCTTGAAGATAAATCGGTTAAAAATAGCTCAGTTGCTTAGCACACACGGAATCGGTGCGGGAGGACTGGGGTGCAAATCCCGGGTCGGTCAAACCAGCACAGTGTCGCCAACGGCTCGCCACCGCTACCATATTTCTTCGGAGCTGTGTAGACCAGGCGCTTAACCGCGGTGATGGGCCACGCAACTCGCTACATGCTTCGGCGTAATATCGCCAGTATAATGAAGATTTGATTTGATACTGCTTTGCCTCCTCCCCCCCGGAATTTCTGTCTGGTACGTCACTGCAGCCAACTTATCGATACAGGACTATGATGGAGTGAAAAACCTGCACAGTATAGCAGGGCAAAGAGGATCGCACAATTTTTCGATCAAGTAAAAAATACTTTACTGTGCCTCCACAACAAATGCAAATTAAGGCTCGAGCTCTATTAAGAATACTCAGCTTCAACTACCCGATATACCAGCCTGTTTTTTACATCTCGTTTTCAGTTTTATATAGCACACACAATCTGCCATTACGTACTTACATTCGCCCTTAAATCAGCTTTATTTCCAACCACCACAATTGTCGAATTTAAAGCTCCACAACGACCAATCTCTCTCATCCAGTTATCTACGCATAAGAACAACCAAAGTTAAAAAGCATGAGTTAAACAACAAAATTACTCTTACAAGCCGATCGGTTGGCATAATGGTTTGAGACATCGCTATTGGTGCAGAAAGGCAGCCTGGGTTCGATTTACGGGTCGGCCAAACAGGGATCAGTTTCGCTGACCGCTCACCAACGCTACGATGTTTCTTCGGAAATGTGTTGCTCACACGCTAAGCCGCTGCGTTGGTGCCTACCACTCGTTACACGGTTCGGCGTAAAAGCGTGCTTACCGATACGCAACTACATATTTTTTGTTTATTTCATTTTGACGTTGAACCAATACGCGACAAGCGACTACCAAATTTTTTTGTTTATTTCATTTTGGCGTTGAACTTTAGTGCGGCAACGCTACAAAAACCAGGCGATATCAAGCAATTGTAATGGTACTATTGGTACAATTTTTATTGCTTCATTAACAAAATATTGGAGATAATCTTGACGACTGGAGTGAGACAATGCACGTTGGATTGTTACGACATCATTGAACAATCAGCTTGCTTGACGCAGGTTAGCAATTTCCATATCGCCTTAATCGCAGGTAATCGTAGGCCAGCATAGTTTGTAAAGGTAGTCGCACTGCCGCTAGTCGGTAAACATACCTTAATACCACGAGTGTAATGAAGATTAGATTGTTTCATGCGATTGCTTGAACAATGAACACAGCAAGAACTATAAACACGGCTGATCAAAATCATGCCAACTCCACCTCAAATATTTATAGCTGTTATAAAAAATTTCTATGGGTTTGATAATTACGTTTGATCTAAAAGCAATAGCACAAGTAAGCATTTTCCTTACCTAAATTATGAAAAGAAGCTGGACTTGACACGTCATAGACCAAAAAACAAGCGTCTGTCCCTCCATACAGCTCAGTTCTAACGTCATAGTATTGGGTGTCACCTGATAAGTCCCATAAATGAACCTAAAACACGAAAAACTAATCTAAACACACTGCTAAAAATTAACCGTTTATAGAAAATTTCAGTGATGTAGTTAAGATCATCACCTGCAAAACCAACCCTTGTAAATTTTTCAAGATTTCAAGACCAAGACCGTCTTTGTCAAGACCAACCCCTTTCATTTTTTTCAAGACCAAGACCATAAAAATGAGATGAGAATTAACAGTTTATCACTTATCGCTATTTTTCTATAACAACAACAAAAAAAAAAACGGGCAAAATATATACAGAATATTAAAAGAAATAAGAACAACACAATCACATACACGCTGTTGGATATTTTTTCTAGCTGTGCAGGATCACTTAAATTTTTACTACATGCTTTTTAGTTCTTTCGGTCTTAAGACCAAACTAAATGGTCAAGACCAAGACCGCAAATGGTCAAGACCAAGACCTCAAAAAAATGGTCTTAGGACCGGTCTTAAGACCAAGCCCGGTCGTAAGATCTTCATCACTGGAAAATTTAAACAGAAAATATTTTTAAAAGTACATAAAAGATCACTAAAAGAACTGAATTATTTTTCTTGGGGTATTCTGGTCCTGCACAGTTGCCAGAGGTGTAAAAAGTAGTTAGAAACAGTAGACAAGCAAAAGCATTGTTACTGACAAGCAAATGTAGTGCAAGTCGAGTAGAAAGTACACATCCTAAACGATTGTATTACACAAGTAGAAGAGCAAAGTAAACACGTTTTGAAACTACTCAAGTACCCAAAGTAGAATTTTTTTGCAAACCTATTTTTTTCCTTAAACAAACACTTCTTTTGATGAAAAATAATGAATAATCATCCTAATGTCCTTGCCATTGTCAACAGTCTACACCAGAACCGGATTAAGCAATGCAGGGACGTGCCCAGAAATTTGAAAAGGGGGAAGGGCCGGATATTAAAGCCAAGCCAGCAGGGCCGGATATAGTGCTGAGCAAAAAATATAAAAATCTTTCAATTTTCCGCTCAAAGACACGTGAAGAGCAAAAAAAAAACGTCATCACGGCCGTAGATTGTCCTTTATACGAAAAGCACCTTTACTTAGTGCATTTGTCTGCGAGGGGAAAGGGGCCGCGGACCCAGGGCCCCCCTCCCGGGGTACGCCCCTGCAATGGGCAAACTGAGTTGTTGCCCTGGGCCCCGCACTTTGGAAAGCCCTTTGGAAAGCACTTTGGAAACCCCGCACTTTGGAAAATTTCTAGCAGCTTGATTGTACACGAAAATTTTGGGAAGTTTCAGCTCAAGCTGCGGCCAGCGTACGTGATGATCTTTTTTTGCTCTTCACCTGTTTTTGGGCGGAAAATCGCACATCTGCCGACATGATGACCTTTTTTTTGCTCTTCACTTGTATCTGCCCCAGGCCCCGCGATCTCTTAATCCGCCCCTGGTCGACACAGCGCCCATGCTCATTTCTCACCACGGATTGTAGGATTGTAGCTTACTTTTTGTTCAACCATGCCAATTAAAAAAAGATTAAGCAAGCCCTATCAAGCGTACAAACTACTTTTAAGATAAAAAGTAAGTGGCGTTACATTACGTTAATGTTAATCAAGTGAAAGTCGAAAGTATCCAAAAATATAATTACTAAAAAAGTGCTCGTTACTGACAAATTCTACTTGAGTAGGCTACATAAGTAGAGCTACAGTACTTTCGTTACTTTACACCTCTGACAGTTGCTAAATGTTTTTGATTAGAAATCTGCATTTTTAATACTAAGACACTTTAGCCTGTTTCCATTTCCACTAAAACGTGAGCTTTTTCAACGTGGGCTGGACTAAGTACAACTTTCCGAAAGCACACTTTTGTAGACCATCTTTTTAGGTACGAACAGGAAAGTCCACAACTTTGCAAAAATTAGCCAACGAAAAACAAACTTCTACCTGACTTGAGCAAAGCCTGAGGGCTGAAAGCCCACAAAATGCGGACATGGAACAAGCTAATTTGGGTAGTTTACTACCATGTATACTGTGCTTGAGTTTAGCCACAGTCAGCAAGCATTCATGTCATCACTTCAGTGTAAACTTACCCGCAGAGGAAGGCCTTTTATCGTGTGCACTTTAAATCCATAATCCACTCCGACTGTGGCGTGATAACAGTTACTGAATTTGCTTTCACAAAAATGTTTAATCAAGCAAGTTTTACCAGTTCCAGCATCTCCAAGAGCAACAACTAAAAATATTCATCGTATCAAACATTGCTTAGGACACTCTCACTGCATCACAAAAATAGCATCATTTACGGTTGCAGACTATGACTGAAAATAAAAACTAGCTGATTGGAACATAAAAATAGTGCAGAGGGTTAAAAAATTCTTGAGACAGAGTTTATTTTTCAACAACAACAAAGTACAGTACACAAAGATGGCACGCAATAGGTAGACCTAGCTGAGATTAAACACGGAAAATTAAAGTTGCAAAACTTAAAAAAAATTGTGTTGACATGAAGCTGCGAAGTGACCAAGACTAGTGGTCTTTGAGTCGAGCAGCTCCACGTAAATGAATTTAATAACTACTGTATACATACCTAAACAAATTTATAAGAGGAAAAATAGACAAAACAACTAAATAAAAACAAAAGAAAAAACATTAGATTAATCTAGTAAAAATCGAAAAAAGTAATTTAATGGGGAACTCAAAGAGCAAATTGAGAATCAACATCAGCCTAGAAATATTCTTCCATTAATAAGTTTTTGTATTCGATTCGAAGTTTATGAAAAGATAATTGCTTCACATTTTTTCTAAGTTGTTTCATAATTTCACTCCAGTATATCTAACGGATTTTTGAAGTCGCACAGAACGAACCTCGGAATATAATACGTTAATTGTTTATTGCTTCTAGTAGAATATTTATGAGCGTTGGAGGGTTTGGTAAATTAGTTATTGAAGAAGATGGGAAGGTTCGATTTTGTGCACTGTACTTTGTACGTTAAACTCGCGATTTCTACTTTACACAGGTTAGGAATTTTTAAAACGCCCAAATCTTGATAAAACGAAGAAATATGGTCATACTTTTGTCTCCCAGTAATAGCCCTGATAGCGCTATTTTGGATTAATTGCAGGCGTTGTTGGACACCTCAGGAAAATGTAAAACCCCACATAGACAGGCCGTAAAGGAGATGTGGCTGGAATAGTGCGTGGAACAAGTAGAGCATTATTTTCTCAGGAAAAATTTTTCTTCCTTTCCAACGTATTTCGCATACTCTAGTAAGTTTTTTTTTTCAATATTATCAATATGGTATTTAAAATTCAAATGTTGATGAAATTGTATTCCCAAGTATTGAGCACTATTTTGTTATTCCTATACATTTATAGGAGGTTTACCACAATATCTTGTATACTGTAGCAGTAAAACGAACACTACGGCAATTAAAACCTATTAAGTATTTACCATGTGGAATGTATTTAGTACTAACTGTAACTCGATCAAACTTAACAAATAACTGAGGTTATTTTCAAATTATATTGAACTGAAAATTCAACGGTAATTGAGGGAGACTGCGAAGTGAGCTTGCGCTCTTCGAGTCAGCAGCCACCCGTTACATATGTCAAATGTGATCGGCTCCAGCCGCGAATCGAACCTGTCACGCTGTCATGATCTGTCATTTGCGCGCAGTACCGCTAGGCCATGTCGCTGACGTAACTCATGCTGTGATTACTTTTATTTTATAACGTTACTTAAGCTTCATAACGTTACTCATGCTGTGATTATCACCAATTAAATGCATGCAAGAGTGCAACCTACCTTTGGTCCAAACAATTCCATCAACTTCTTTTCGAATTTTATTTTCAAGAGCAACAGAATTCCACTTTAAAAACTCATCATTGCTCATTCTAGCCTTTATTTTGTTCAGTGTCAAGCCTGAACAGAAACAAAAGCTTAGAATTCTTGAAAGAGTACCAATAACTCTTCATTGCATCTCTGACTCGAATGGTCCTAGACTGCTGGGTGTTACTTTTACCCCTTGTACTTGTAACCACTTACTTTGTCCAATTTTAGTGGGCAAAAAAGACCTCGAGATTTCTGCGTCATAACCAAATTTTTGATGTCATAATTGAAAAATGTGATTATGACCAGCGGCGTAACGAGAAATTTTTAAAGGGGGGGGGGCATGGTTTTCACATTTTTTTCAAGTGTGTTTTTTTTCGGCAAAACTAATTTAGAGCTGATTGAGAAACAAGAAAGGCTCTAGGGGGGGCCTGAGGCATGCTCCCCTGGAAAATTTTTGAAAACTTGCATGCTGCAATGGCTATTTTAGCAGGCAAAATTTGTGTAAATTTTTTGACCCTAATTTAAAGTGCTTTGTCAAATATGATGCATTTTGTTTGCACATTTTCGATTATCCGTGCAGGCGTAAGGCTTATCGCTATCGAAAAGGTTTGAAATTATGGAAAATTTGTATACACTTAAAACTTTTTTGAAAATGGCTGGTGGGAGGATGCATACCCCTCGTCCCACCCCCTAAATCCGCCCCTGGCCATAAGTTACAGATACCATACATATTTTAGTCACTTGGCACCATTAATTTGGTTCTTTTTTACTAAAAAGTAGAGTCGAAAGGGGGGGGGGGGCATGGCACAATAGCCCCTCTCCTAAATAACCTCCTAATTATGACATCAAAAATTTAATTATGATGCAAAAAGCCATGGGTTTTCGGTCCAATAAAATTGGACATGTGGACAGGGAAATTGTTCCCTCTAAGGTGCAAAATTTGAGAAAAATGATAAATTTTTGATAATTTTTTCTGGAGAAATTGCCAGCCAGAATAATGATTTTTGGCCAAACTTAGGGCAAAGTGTTTATTCAAATTTGGGCAAATTCACCCTTGCTAAATATTTAGAGTGGGACAGCGCCATAGAGCGGGACAGCACCATCTTCAGAGAGAACAGCGCCATACTGTTACAGACAGTGAACAAGGATAGTTTCTTTCACTGAGCTTAAATTACGGTATTTAAAGTCAAAATTATAGCTGGAAACCTGGAATGTGAAAACGAAAATTTTACAGAAGCTGGAAGTGGAGGAAGCAAGCAGAGCATGAAAATTCCACTGCTTCTGACTGTTTATAAAAGCATATAGGCAAAACTTTTGTCAATTTAGAAATATAATCAGAACTTGGTTTGTAGAAAACACTGATTTCTAAAATTGCAGTAAATCCAAATGAAATATGATTTGCGTGAGCATTTGTGAAAGAGGGGTGTAGTGTAGTTAACCCTTGTAACCCTAAACGTGAAACTAAAGAAGTCACAGGCGGTTGATTGTTCACTTTACCCGTGAAAAAGCATAACAAGCATCATATATCTTACGTTAATTGTGAGCTGTGAGCAAAAAAAAAAAAACAAGAAAGATGATAGAGGAAGCAAAATGTTTTACAAAACAATTATTATTATAAAGTACCGTATTGAAACTGCAAAGTGGTATTTTGCCATTGCCGGCAAAATACTGATTGGTTAATTTTCTCAAAACCAGTCATACATACAAATGCAAGCCAATCAACAGCCATGCATATAGACGCTAGCCATAGACACTGCCTAAAGTATTTATCCCAGCATCCCTGCTTCGAACTATTCTTAATACCAATATTACCGATATTCTGTTTCTCGTACCAACTGTCGATGTTCCTAGTAGCCTACACTGTACAAGATAGTCTAGACCAGGGGTTGGCAAACTTTTGCCCTTAAAGAGCTAAATTAGTCCGTTTGTTACAATAGGAAACCCAGCGGGAGCCGCAAAACTACCGGCAGGTCCAAAAACTTCAGTTATTCCGAGAATGATTCCTAAAAAAAGGTCTTTGTTTATCTCCAAAAGGAGCCACAACTGGGGGTTCAAAGAGCCGCAGGTTGCCGACCCCTGGTCTAGACAAACTAGCTTATCATTTGAGAATAGACCATTGCCTTGCTATGCTGAGTTATCACTAAATTACTTTTGGTTACAGATCCTATGTGGTGGGTTTGATTCTTGGCTGGAGCTGATCACATTTGACATACCACCGATATACCAGGTGGCTGCTAACTCGAAGACCACAAGATCACTACGCAGTCTTCCTCAATTACCGTAGATTTTTCACTTAACAGCTCAACGAAATTCATAGAAAATCAAAGTAATAAGTAGGTCTACAGATACAACAACCAGGGACGAAAATTTTAAGGAAGTGGCTAAAGTTACGTGACCGTAACATTTGCCTCTTTAGTTTATTTTATTACTTCGTCACGCTCTCGTACAATCGGGGAAGCGTGAAGGGATAATAAAATAAACCAAAGAGACAAATGTTACGGTCACGTAACCTTAGCCTCTGCCAAATTTTAAACCTGAAATTGGAAAAGACAACCGGTAGTGCCTTGCTTAAACAGTTACACTGCTGATGATGACAACTGAATCCATGTTGATGAAACGTCCAGTTTCAAGAACTTCTGTGGCTTATGTTTCCTCTTTAATGGAAAATAAGTTTGGCTTACTGTGCAGATTAAGCTATTCCATGGCATTTCCTGCTGGCATGTTACCGGTACCGTACTAGTTTTCTGATTTCACATGGCATGAATCTTGTTCCACAGCGTTGCTGTTGCGAGGAGATTATTATGGTAATCGGTAAAAATTATTTGCATTATTTCGGAAAATTACTGAAGAATTTGAGCAGGCTTTTTTGTGAACTCTTCCCTGTAAAAAAAAAACTGGAAACAGCGTTAAACATTCAAAATTAATTCAAAAGATAAAACTATTAGAATGAAATGGTATGTATTAGTTTAAATATACCCTTTATATTTTAATTTAAATTTTAACCTTTCTTTGTTGCTGTTTGAATGTAGGCCGCATAACCGCATTGTTGTGTATGAGTTTGTAGGAATTTGCCCCTTTTTTATATTGAATTTGACAACAGGAATGAAAACAGGAGCTGGAGTTTTGATTTTTGGCGTAAACCAGAGATGTACAAGAGCCGAAGCAGGAGCCGGAGTCAAGCAAATTTTTTCGGAGTCGGATTGGACTCGGAGATAAGTTTGACGTCAAAACTGGAGTAGGAGTTGGAGCCTGAGTAACCATTTCTTTAAGTTATTATTGTAATGTACACTCAACATTGTCAAAAGTTATGCTTGCTGTGAGGCATTGGTTCGCGTACAGTCTCTAAACACCAGTAATCTCACTAGCATGAAATTTAACATAGGCCTAAAGTTTGATTGCAAAGTTTGCAAAAATTCTTCGAGTAACAGGAGTGAAAACAGGAGTTGGAGTTTTGATTTTTGACGTAAACCGGAGCAGGATTGGAGTATGATTCTGTAATTTTGGAGCAGGATTGGAGTCGGAGTCTCAAAAAAGCGACTCCGGACATCTCTGGCGTAAACAGGAGCAGGATTGGAATAGGATTCCGTAATTTTGGAGCAGGATTGGAGTCGGAGTTTAAAAAAGCGACTCCGGACATCTCTGAGTTGAGCCTTAAGCAGACATGATCAGCAAATAATTAAATAGTTTGCAATTTGTGACATGTTGAGAAGGATATATAAACTCTTTAGAAGGCTGGAAAGTTGCTAATATGCCCTTCTCAACATGTCACAAATTGCAAACTATTCAATTATTTGCTGATCATGTCTGCTTAAAGCTCAACTGCTGGAATAAAATGGCGTTGCAATGCTGCATCACCCAACAACAAAGTCAAACGGTCGAATGCACAAATTCAATGTTGCCAATTCACACAAAGCTTGTCAAATTCAATATAAAAAGGGGGAAATTCCTACAAGTTAAATAAAAAAAATATATAAACAGGCGAAGCAAAAATGCCTAGGCTTAATCTCGTCTCTTTATACTCATCATTCCCTCTCTGCGTCTAAGCTAACACTTTTCGTTTTCTTGTCTTTTCATTTTTTTAACCTGTTTTCTCTTATCGCATTGGCGATACGGATATAAAAGCGCCTCTAGTTCAGTCAAGCAACTGATTGGTAATCTTGTCGCTCTGCTGTCAGCAGCCAAGGCTAGAAGAAAATTAAATTGTAATCGAACTAAAATTATTGCACGTTGTCCTGCACTGCAAAGCAGTTGTGTAGCGTTACAACACGTAGGTCTGCTGATCGACGTTTTTCACATTTTGTCAAAGTGCGCTTGTAGGTTCCATTTCCAATCAAGCAAGCAAACACAGAGGCAAAGGTAAACATTATTTGGTCACGAGGAAATATGAAAATGATTCAGTTAGCCCCGCTCGGATAAAATAGTTTGCCGTATAGCCTTGGCTATAGAGTTAGTTAGTTAGTTGCATATTTATCCTCCTATCACGAGAAAGCGGTCAATGCGCTATACGAGCTCGCTTAGGAGTTGCCAGCCATCTAGACCAGCGTTGCGAACTCGCAATTATTTTTTCAAGTTCACCAAACATTTGGAAGTCGAATTAGTATTTTTTAATATTTAGTAGCATATTTTTATTTATCCTCTTATCACGAGAAAGCCATCAAAGCGCTGTAACGAGCTCGTTTAGGAGTTGCCGACCATCTGTCTACCACACTAAAAAAGGGAATCCTGCTTAAGTGCCCTTGATTGATTTCTTTATCCTCCTATCAAGAGACGAGAACGCGGCTGGAGCACTATGCGTAGGACGAATGCAGACTCGCTTAGAAGTTGCCTTTGTTTCCAAGTTTTCCGGTTTAATTTTCTTCAGACTTCTTTAATCTGCAGATTACCTGATTCCACCTAGCAGAGATAATCATCGTAAAGCATCTTATCCAAGGACGCAATAACGAGACTAATTTGGGAGTTGAACCATTCACCTTGCGATCATGGTCATCGTAAAAACGACGCTCCAAACCAATGCGCCACGCTGCCTTTCCAACGCGGCACAAGTAAACTTGCCGGCTTGTTCTCCATACTGTCCCTTTAATGCTGAGCGTCAACCATGAAAGCTGTGAATAGGCCCACCTATTTTAAAGTCATTGCTCACTGGTTTAACCCGACTCGGAATCAAACCCAGGTCTACAGCTCCAGAGGCGGACGCTCTTACAGCTCAGCTATCTGAGTTGATTTACAGCGATTTTATGCGAAGTTCAAACCGTTTCTGCCGGGATTGGGAAATTTTTCGAGCAATTTTTGTCAAGTTCAAAACTTCAATACTTTTTTCGAGAACGAGTTCAGCCGTTTTTTGTAGGTCGAATTCAAGTTCGAGTTCGGCAAAAATGAGCGAGTTGGAGTACGCATCCCTGATAGAGACTCGTCCGTGGTCGCTGGTCGGAAATTTTTAATATTTTAATTCATAATTCAATAAAAAATTAACGCAATGAAAACCAAATTATGTAAAAACAAAAAAGTACAAACAGCTGAATCACTATTCACTGCGCCAACTTGAAACTTTTGCAAAAAGATTTAATTAATAATTGCGTTCAACGAATTAATACAAAAATTATGCAACACTTTTTGACTTGATTTGTCGCAAAAATAAAAGTGAAACAGCATCGGCATTATTCTCTGTCAGCGGCTCACGATTGTACGGGAGACTAGAACTCGTTCCAACTTCTTTTGTGAATTCAGTAGCCTATCTTTTGTAACCTGGCCCATAGGCTTTAAAAACAAGTTCGGCCTACTTTGCCAACAGCGCTACAATCGATTCACCAGCTTTGACAGAATAACGAGCTTTGACAAAACGTAAAACAAGGTCTCTATACTCTACCGATATTATGAAAATTGAATATGATACCAAATTGACACAGTAATTTTGACATTAAAAATAGGCAGCGTCTAGAGCACCGGGCCAGTTTCCATTATCAAAACGATGCTGTACCGGACTGTTTGTTTGTTTCTTCACATGACGGTGATGCCATGCTGGTATGACCTCATCGGCAGTAATTTGAAACGTAAAAATTAGGACTATTAAAGTACTATTAGGAGTGCCAGATTGGGGATATGGTTAGAGGGTAGAGACCTTAAGTTGATATAACTTTGGAGTTGCTGTGCACAAAAAGCAATTTCAGATTACCGGTGCTCTAGACACTATGATAAAAATAGACAACACTGGTACAAAATATAACAAAATTACACGAACAGTGATTGAGAAGCACTTGGGAGTTTTGATTATTAGGGTAAAATTAAAAACTAGAAGTCAAAAGTTGAACATAAAAGACGGGAAGAGCTTAAAGCGTCACGTACTAAAATCTCTATTGTTTCCTTCACATTGAAGTGTTATCTTCAACTTGGTCGAAAATATATGTTAAATTTTCGCCTCCTCGACGTTCGTTGGCTGCGTTCAAGGCAGCAGCAAGTCGCGCATTATCACCGCGGTTAAAATCGATGTCAAATTGGCCGTCTTCCAAATCTTGACCATCATCACTTTCATTAGATTTCGTAGAACCATCCTACCGACATAAAGAAATTGAAAACTCATTCATAAAAAAATGGTAAAAACAGTATTTCAAAAACTACACTGAGCTGCATTGCTTGGCTAAACAAGAGGTTATCGCACGGTAAGTAAGGGTCTATTATGATCAATTGATCATCTACCAGGCAGCAAGGCCGAGTGATTTGAAGCGTCGTTTTTACGATGGCCATGATCGCAAGGGAAATGGTTCAGCTCCCACTCAGATCTTGTTGTTGCGTCCTTGGATAAGATGTTTCATAATAATTATCCCTGCTTGGTGGAATCTAACGAGCAGCAATTCAAGGAAGTCGGAAGATAATCTCAACAGCTAGAAGAGCTACACAAAAACTACAACCCTATGATTTTCATCATTAAATATCACATTTCTAAAACTGAACTTGTTGAAGCTTTTCATTAACTCCAAAAGCAAAAAGTCATCTTGAATAGTCACCAAAGCCTTAACTAAGTCTTAGAAATAGGTTTCACAAACACTACTCGGGCGTCAATTGATTCTCAATATTGTCTCAGAGTTAGCAGTAATAAGACTTTTGAAACTTTTACCAACAACAGCTTCAGTTTTGATGCAATTATTTCGTTTTTTTTTTCGAAGCTGTGTTGCCCAGGCGCTAAACCGCGGAGAAGTCCCCGCCACTCGTTACACTCTTCGGCGTAATACCACGAGAATAATGAAGATTTGATCTGATTTTTTTGGTTCGATATTCAATCATACGCCCAGATTTTACTTCATAACAATAAAAAACAGATACTTACGAACATATTGACAGCAATGGCGCTGTCATAATTATCCACTGCGTTATCATCAATCTCATCATCATCCGCACTCTCCTGGTTGATTAGAAATCCATCCAAATCAATCGCATTCTTCTGGTTCTCCGTAAAAAGGGGATTTTCCCTGAACAAAAAACACAGTATTTAGCAATTGCTTGATTCACAGCAATTGACTAAAAGTTTTAGAGCTTAATTAATTTTCATAAATTTTGAACGCTGTTCAAATTCAAAAGTTACTTGGAGGAAGTTTGATCTAAACAATGACGGAGTTTATTTTTAAACTAAGTTGAACTGACAATTCATAAATTTTGGGGAAGCCTGCGAAGAGCTTGCGCTTTTCGAGTCAGCAGCCACCTGTAAAGTTCCGCATATGTTAAACGAGATCGGTTTCAGCCGTGAATCGAACCCGTGACGTAGGGTCTGTAACCTGCCCGTGGTACCGCTGGGGCAGGTTGCTGACCATAAACGTTGGATCATTATTCTTGCACAACTCGATAGTACATAAGATTCAACATGACTCACCCTCCAGCATAATCATTTGTATTGGGCAAAGCTAGAACGTTGGCTTTCGCATTCATATCTGCCATTTCATGAGCTGCCGAGTTTGTCGCTTCCATCACTTTCAGCTTGCGATTGTACCTGGAACCAATGTTGTTAACGACATCGCTATTAGTACGAGAGATCTCGGCCTCGAACCCTGGCCCGGTCTAATCAGACACTGGGTGGTCTACGGCTTGCCACCGCTGCGATTTTCCTTCGAAGTAAGAACGCGAGTATAATGAAGATTTGATTTTTCTTGATTTGACAAATGGCATTACACGTTAATAGTTTCAGTCTACATTTTTTAACATTTATACAAAACACCATCAAATCTAAAATCAATTTTTCCATCACGTCTGCGGTAGGGGGCACTAATGGTTCAGTCAGAAGCAGTGTTGCACCAAGCCATAAACAAGTTAGAGTCTCCACTTTATACACATTACATTTGTGGAAAAAACTGTTTCCGTTTGTTTATTTTTATCTTCGGTCACAAGAAAGCGACGAAGGCGCTATACATAGGACGAATCCAGACTCGCTTAAGAGTTACTTTTGCTTACGACTTCTTTAATTTGTTACTTGTCAGATTTCACCAAGCTGAGATAACCATCGTGAAGCATCTTATCCAAGGACGCAACAAAGAGGCTTGGGTAGGAGCCGAACCATCAACCTCGCGAGCGTGGCCGTGGAGTACACCGAACCACCACGCCATACTGTTGACATCGAAGTTGAGGCCGATAAAATTTGCTCCATCTCAATTTTTCGAGCAATTGCTTTGCGCTAAACTGAAAACTGGTTTCAAGAATATTTCAAACCCGATTAAAAGCATGTTTGAAACCAGTTTCAAGAATGTTGTCATTTAACCTTGGTGCTTGTCACAGAGATCAAAACTACTCTGGGGTCCTCTGCTAGCAGTTGACTAACTGTAGTCAGTGTACAAGTGTACATCTTTGGCTTATTTTATAAAATATAAATAACAAACCTTAAATAATTATTCAAGTTGATTTTGTGAGCAACTTACTTTCGTCTCATGCAAATAATTGCGATCGTAAAACACACAATGATGACCAAAATGAGCGATCCCGCGATGATGAGACCAGCAGTGAGGAACTCCTGGGTTCGATCCTCGATCACGATATTCGATTGCACATCTATGATTCCGTAATCGAGAAGAAAAGCGCTGCTTTCTGGTCCGCTCAAAGTGCTGGAAAATTAATTCAACGCTACTAGCAGCCGCTTGGTGCAGCGCTCAAAGACATCGCTATCGACGCGGGAGGTCTGGGGTTCGATTCCCAGGCCGATCAAATCGAAAACAACGACTCGTCACCGCTGCGGTGTTTCGTCGGAGCTGTGTAGCCCAGGCTCTAAGTCGCGGAGATGACCCCGCTACGCGTCACACGCTTCAGCGTAATATCGTGAGTATAATGAAGGTTTGATTTGATCTTTTATTTACTCACTGCTAACGATTCTACGCGTCATGGTGAATGCGGCCTTCTTTTAGCACAGCTAAAAGCTCAAAACCAACTTGCCATCGGGTCACGGGAAGTGATTGCTTACATGAGAACTAGAGTGTACAGCGGGGTTCGAGTTCAAGCGAGTTTAAAGCTATTTCAATGTGTTCCTTTTGATCTCACAGATGAAAAAAAGGAAATGAAAGTGATGAATCACTTCCGTAACTAAGTTCTTCAAAAAATAGGACTGCTTGATTGTAACAAAGAAAAGCTGACCATATCAGTGGAAAAAGAACAGTTAGCAGAAATAATAAAGTTATTATGCATAGCATAAACGATTCGACAATAGCAGTTAGTCATCTTCGGTATTCATACAGCACTCCTAGAGTAGTAGAGTAAAGGTTCTTAACTTTTCTGTCCCTGGGACTTCTACGCTTAAATTTATTGGCTTGTGGGTCCCTTATCTGCTTCACCCGCAGAGAAGGTGCGTGTTGAAAGCACAAAAAATGTAAGACTAAGGACCACCACAATTTTCATTCGGGATCCTGTTTGGAAGCACCACTCCAGAAGAAAGTTTCGGAAAGATTATTTGAAACAAGAGAATTTCAAAAACTTACTTAATAATATCATCGCGCGAGACAAGTTCTGTAGAACCATTTACTTTTGCGTGAAAAGTAATGTCAAGTCTGCAAAAAAAACAATCTAAAGAGTCTGTTATTTGTTCATAAGATTAAAAGATTAAAAGAAGATGAAAATTAGAAGTAAAATACACAAACCTGTCTGCGCAATAATAATCTGTTAAATTGGATGGTTGCCAAAAAAACTCATAACAAAAAATTTGATGCACCGGCTAGCTGGCATAGCGGTGAAACGCATCGCTTTAGATCTTGGAGGTCTAGGGTTCGACTTCCGGGCCGGCTAAATTGGAAAGAGTGTCACCAACGGTTCGCCACTGCTGCGACGTTTCTTCGAAGCTGTGTTACCCAGACGCGAAGCCGCGGAGACGAACCCTACCACTCGTTACACGCTTCGGCGTAATACCGCCAATATAATGAAGATGAGCTTTGTAAATTCTCAAATCGATATAAATTGATTTGCATTGAAACCCTAACAGAGGTAAGAAACGTCCAATTCCCATATAACAAAAATTCGATTTTTTGAAACCCACAATTCACCACACCCATTCCCCAACTCACTGAGCAGTATCAGACTCATCTTCCTTCTCATGAGGTTGCACTCTGTCGATGACAACGGTAGCTTCCAATAACTCTTCCAAATCTCTGAAGAACATAGCAACATTATGCAATTTGGAAATATATAATTGATGAAGCGGTAAAAACATCGTTTCGCCACGGGAGGTCTGGAGTTTGATTCCGAGGCTGTCAAATCGGACCCAGAGTTACTAACGGCTAACCAACTTCGCAGCTGTGTTCCCCAGACGCTAAGTCGCGGAAATGAGCCCTTCCACTCGTTACACACTTCGGTGTCATATCGCGCGCGTTGATTTTTTGAAAAACTTTATGACTATTAGACTTACGCTACAAACTTCTCTTCTTGCGCGTAGAATTCTTCTTGAGACATTAGAGAAAATAAAGTTACAGATTCATCGGAGTCGATGATTCCAACTATGATGGTCGACGTCGTCTTTTGATCGCTAAAAAAAAGTAAATCAAAAATTTCCATATTTTTTAACTTGTCAATGTGGTTCGTGTCTTGTGCTAGATTGTTTCTTTCGCAACATTTATTGAACGACTTTAATAGCAGTAACCGGATGGCGTAATGGTTGAAGACATCGCTACAGGTGCGGGAGGTTTGGGGTTCGATTCCCGGGTCGGTTCGGACATAGTGTCGCCAACGGCTCGCCACTGTTGCTTTTTTTTTCGGAGCTGTGTAGCGGGGGTTAGCCGCGGAGATGACCCCACCACCCGTTATATGCTTCGGCGTAATCCCGCGAGTAGGCTAGTAATGATTTGATTTTGCAGAACTCATGGATCACATACATAGCGGGAGCGAAACTGGGTCAAGGCAACCATTTCGTACAATTATGCGTGCTGCAAAAATATAGGCAAGCTCCCTGTCAAAATCTCGTGCTCATTTCAAAACTATACCCAAGTGTTTTTTAAAGAATAAGTGAGAAATTAATTCTCAAAACCAACATATCACATGGCTGAGTGGAGAAAGCGTCTGCCTCCGGAGCTGTAGACTCGGGTTTGATTCCGAGTCTGGTCAAACCAACGACTTCAAAATTGCTACTCACAGTTTCCCGCTCAACGCTCAGTATTAAAGAAACAGTGTGGAGAACAAGCCGGCAAGTTTATTTATTGTGCCGCTGGAAAGGCACTTTGCGGGATTACCTTATTTTTGACTAGCAGACGAATGGCTGGCAACTCCTAAACGAGCTCGTTATACCGCTTTGATCGTTTTGTCGTTATAGGAGGATAAATAATCATCAACAAATATCGACTTATCGGCGCCCAACTTCGCTAAATGCGACAATCACATTCAAAAACATTAGATAAACTTTTTCAAGCCAACCCACCCAGCATCAGTAGCAGACACAACAACAGTATATTCGCCAGTTATATCTCCAGTTAGTGCACTCGCCAAATACAAATCTCCACTAAGTCCATCGCGAGCTTTCAAGATTCCAAACACGCCCTAAATACAAAATCACGTGATGGAACGGAAAGTAAAAATTGACCGATGTTGAAGTCAGAATAAAAAAGTGTCAAAGGAAAATGAAAAAACGCAATTGTGCTTAAAAAAGTTAAATTGCTGAGAGGGCCGGTTGGCTTAGTGGTCCCCAACGGAGGCAGTTTCGCTAAGGGCCCGCTACCGCTGCTACATTTCTTCGGGGCTGTGTTGCACAGGCGCTAAGCCGCGGAGATGGGCCCCGTCTCTCGTTACACGCTTCAGCGTAATACCGCGAGTATAATGAAGATTTGGTTTGTTAATTTTAATTGCAAAGAGAATAGGCTAAGCTATGCTGCAAAGAGCGGATGAACATTTGGACATAAAAATTCTCATCAGAGGTAGATGCAACCACGAGTACAAAATAGTGAAACGCAAATGCAATTAAATTTTGGTGAAGTTTAAAACAGGGATTCTGAAGCAGCTCATAATATGAGGCAAAATAGAATAAACGCTGTTATTAATGTGGTGTATCGCCAAAACAATGTATTACCAAATATTTTCAACGCAAATATAACTGGTTAATGAAACGCAACATAAATGAATGCACATTGATTGATTTAATTTCTTCAATTTTATCCTCCTTTCACGAGAAAGCGACGGAGGCGCTATGCGTAGGAAAAGTTCAGACTCGCTACGGAATTGCCTTTGTTTCCGAGTTTTCCGATCAAGTTTTGCCTTCGACAACTTTTACTTATTGTTTCTTATATTCCACCAAGCAGGAATAATTATCACGAAACATCTTATTCAAGGACGCAACAACGAGACTGGGGGTAGGAGCGGAACCATCAACCTTGCGATCATGTTCAGACAATGTTCAAAAACAATGCTCAGAACCACTACGCCACGCTGCTGACCTCACGGTACATACAACTTTTACTACAACTATCATACCGATGCATCTACTGGTGCTCCTCCATCCATGTAAGAAGTGGAATCGACTGCATACGTCACTTCTGCGTTCTCTCCTTCGTCGCGGTCCCGGGCTAATACTTGAGTTATAACGGCATCCTCGCCGGGCTGGCTGTTGATTGGTACATCTAAATACCAACAGCAAGATAAGACAATAAATATGAGACGAAAATACCTTACGGAGGAAAAAAAGCCTCATTAATGATATTCTTAAAACTGGACGTTTTGACCACATAAACGCAGCTGTCATCATCAGTAATGTTGCTTTTAGTTTTGCACTGCCTTACTTACACTGCTGATGATGACAGCTGATGAGCTGAACCTATGCTGTCGAAATGCTCGGCTTTGAAATTACTATGGCTTTACTTTTCCTCATCAACAGCAGGTTTAATTTTGGTTTGACTTTAAACACAAAATAGCGTGAGTGAATAGCGTTCTGGCCATCAAGTCAAGTGGACGAATAATATTCGATGTAAAATTCATGCTCTTTTGGTTTATTTTTAAAACAGAAAATCCAACAGCAACAGAGAGAGACAGTCAAGTGAGCTTGCGCCCTTCGAGTCAGCAGCCACCCGGTGCATAATGTCAAATGCAATCGGCTCCTGCCGTAAATAAAGCCGTTAAAAAGGGTTGTAACCACCGTGGTGGTTACATACATCACACTGTTTGCGCGGGAGGTCTGGGCTTCGATTCCCGGACCGGTCAAATTGCACACAGTGTCGCCAACGGCTCGCCACCGCTGCGACGTTTCTTCGAAGCGCTGAGTCTCGGAGACGGACCCCACCACTCGTTGCAGTCTTCGGCGTAATAGCACGAGTATAATGAAGTTTCGATTTTCTAGTTTTCCAGTTACGTGAAACAGCTCACCAGCAAAATATTCAGATTTTGTAAACACAGGAGGATTGTCGTTAATATCTTTCACAATAATAATCGCATGCAGCATTGTGGAATTCCCCTGGACGCTTTCCCACGTTACATCAGTCGTAGGCGGCACGAAGTCAGGATCTTTCACAACCTTCACATAAACAGTCAAAATTAATTAACAAATCCATTCTTCATTATACCCGCTGTATTACACCGAGGAGAGGAACGAGCGGCGGGACCCATCTCCGCCGCTTAGCGCCTAGGCAACAAACTCCCAAGCAACCGTTGACGACGCTGTGTCCGATTTGACCGGACCGGGAATCAAACCCACGATAGCGGTGTCTTAAACCACTACGCTAGGCAGGTGTCAATTGAAGATTCTTTTCGAAACAAAAAAAACGAACAAGCAGCATTGTCTACGGTATAAAAACAACATTAACCTTTTGGTTTTGATCTTACAGCCGCTACGTCAGTGTAAACTTACAGTAACAACGAGGTCGTATTGTGGAGAAACCTCTCGATCAAGGGGAGTCACGAGATTGAGAATTCTTGAACTTGAATCTAGTAGGAAATTACCAGACGCTGAACCTCCTGAAATCATTTTGTTTGTTAAAACACCATGCATGATGAATGATGATGCAACAACAACTGAGGTTGTTTTTACATTATTGAACACAAAATCCAATAATAGTTGAAGGAGACTGCGAAGTGAACTTGCGCTCTTCGAGTCAGCAGCCATACGGTATATATGTCAAATGTGATCCAGCCGTCAATCGAACCCGTCACGTAGCATCTGCAACCTGCGCGCGGTGACTCTTGGTCATGCCACTGATGACGCTTAGGATTGTAGAAGGTGCCTGCAGTAGAGGATAGGAGATTGTTGGGGTGGCTTGGTACAACTTGCATATATCAGAACTTGCTGAAGTTTGCAAGTCTTCATTGCACTTTAAGAAACTTTCAACACTTGCTTATGCTATGCTGGCAAGTTCAAAGAAGCAGTTTAAACAAATTGAGCATACAATCATCGAAATAAATAAATGAGGTTAATTTCAAATTACATTAAACTGAAAGTTCAACAGTAATTGAGGAAGATTACGAAGTGAGCTTGTGCTTTTCGAGTCAGCAGCCACCCGGATATATGTCAAATGCGATCAGTTCCAGCCGCGAATCGAACCAGTCACGCAGGATCTGTAAACTACGCGCGGTACCGCTAGGTCATGTTGCTGACCAAACTATTTTGTAACACTAGCCTATTATGAAGTAATAGTTGATAGAATTCTGTTCCTCATCTTCATCTTCAGCTTGTTTGATTGGTGGATTTATCAGTCCGGTTTGCTCCTCTTCATTAACTTCAAAACTCTGTTCATTCTCTCCCTGTAGGAAACAACTAAATCTTTCCAACCGCACACCAATTTGCATCAAGCGATTACATTAACATACTGTAGCTTCATTAATCTCATTTCTGTGTTACATGCGAGATCATATCCTAAAGATTGTTTAAAAGATCATAGTGGTAAGAGCGGCTGGCTCTGGAGCTGTAGACTCGGGTTTGATTCCGAGTCGGGTCAAACCAATGACTTTAAAATTGATATTCACAGCTTCCCGCTTGACGCTCAGCATTAAAGAGACAGCGCGGAGAACAAGCCGGCAAGTGTACTGGTTGTGCCGTTGTCGTTACCTACTACGCGTGCAGCCACTGTCTACCATCTGAGAGTGGCTGACAGCGGCCGGCAACTCCCAAGCGAGCTCGCTACAGCGCATTGATCGCTTTCTCGTGATAGGAGGATAAATAATAAATATGCAACTAAACACTAAACACATCGATTCGCGATTAAAGCAAGGTTTCGCAAGGTCTGTAATTAAAAAAAAAAAATTGCGAAGAACAGCTGCTGCGTTGCCGCCAGCAGCGAATCAGCGAACACATCGTAACTTGCCGCTAATTTACTAATAATTCACTAATTCGCCAACGGCTCGACATAATGGCAAAAGAGTTTCGTAATCAACAGTTTCAAATTTATTTATTTATTTAGTAGTAACTACATAACTTCCTAAATACCAGACCAAGTTTGAGACAACATAACTAGAAAAAAATATCACGATACCTTGTATCAAGAAGGCTGCAAAGGGCAAGTGTCTTCGGGTAAAGCAGCCAAAGTTCTCTCGACCGAGCTTCAACCGGACACCGTTGTGTTACACCGGACATTCACAAAGATTTAATACTACACACCAAATTCATCTCATGTACTTACTACTGGATAGAAAGGGCTATTATCATCAACATCGTCAATATAGATCGTGAATGTGACTGATGAAGAACGAGGAGATGAATCTCCATCTCTAGCAATAACTGTAACCTAAATAATTTTGTGGAAATTGTTGAGTCGCAGCAAGTCAATCGCTAAGCAGTTATAAAAGAATTGTAACGGCTATACAGATTGACTAGAAATGATTTAGTTAAAACCGGCAGGTTGTTGCACGAGTTAACGACATCGCCAGCGTGCGGGACGTCTGGGTTTCGATTACAGATCTGGTCAAATCAAACACAGTGTCGCCAACGGCTCGACATAACGAATGGGGATAGACCCCGCGGCTCAGCGCTTGGGCAATACAGCTCCGAAGGAACATCGTAGCGGAGACGAGCCGTTGGTAATTGGTAATTTACCAGCCCGGGAATCGAACCAGTGACTCACCGATAGCTGTGCGTTAACCACAAATTCAGTCAAAACTATGCATCAAACATACCACGTAACTGTCCTTGTTTTCTCTGTTGAAAATTTGGTATGAAAATATCCAGCCTGTTGTAGGGTTGATGCCAAATGCTGCATCTTCATCTTCAAGCGAATATGTAACTCTCCCGAAATTACCGCGATCTTTATCAGTAGCATTCACTTGGTATATGTCTGTGCCAGCAGGCATATTCTGCAAAAGTTAAAAGTTAGCTCATTAGCGAAAAAGATAAATCCAACTGAGTGTATTCACAGCTTTCCTGCTTGATGCTAAGCATGACGGGAAAGGTGGAGAACAAACCGGAATGTTTACTGTATTACCGTAGCGAAAGGCACGGAAAGGAATTCCACAATTACCCTGTCCAGCGTCCGCATGTCCTGTTTACGTAGTTCTAAAAGCTCATGAGCTTTACGTCATAATGATTATAACATCAAAAATTTAGTCGTGATGCCGAAAGCCCGATCGATTTAGGAACAACTTAAACTACGTACGCAGACAGAGTAGCCTACATAGTGAAGTGGTAGACAGGTGGCCGGCCTCTAAAGCACCGTGGCACCGCGTAATAGTCATAACTGCGTTTACCGACGCAACCAAACATAAAAAAAGGGAGGGGGGACAATTTTTTTCCATTGAATTACTGGTACATACGTTTCAGTCAGGCTTATCAGTTTATATTGAAGATCAAGTGATTTGATTCCATTGTTGCGCTTTAAGTAATTCGAAAGTTTTTATGTCTCTGCAACAATGGAACTGTTAATGCACAAGTGTTAATTAAGGTATACTTTTTTAATAACTGCGCTCTGATTTCTTCGGGAAGTAGCCAAAATTGCCTACTTTTTTCTCGCCGCTTTTCTGCACGTGTCCAACTGCTCTGATACCACTGACTGCCCCACGCTGCGTTTATCGCAGTTGCAGGTGTAATGTAAACATTAGGCTGTTTCGTTCTTTCACCATTTTTGAAATTAAAAATACTTGGGGTCGCGTGTGATGGAGTTTTGGGCACTGATTCCAAAAATGAAAAAAAATTAGAATGACGTTATTTAGGAGGGGGCAGGCCGCGCTTGAAGTTTTTTCGGGGGGGATTTCCCTAACTCGAGAACGGAAGAAGATAGCCCTTCGAGGTTGGTGTCAAAATGCGCAGAATTGTCGATTTCCTATACCCTTCTAAGAGACACCATAGCTCTAACTTTATCCAATAACATGTTATTTTGAAAAAAACAAACTTTACATTTTTATGAAATAAATGATTCTAAAGCCAAAGATATCGTAAAATTTGTTTTTTGCAAATAACTTTCGTCCTTGAACCCTCGTATAAACTTGTTACTGCTTGCACCAACACTTCTTCCAATCCTTTCTTTCTTAATGCCCATTCCATCACTTTTCTCGGTACCCTATCAAATGCCTTTTCTAAGTCCACAAAACATATGTACAGCTTTTGCTCTCTTCCTCAAAACTCCTAACTTTCCACTCGCTACTATCATATCCATATTTACTTCTGAGGGTCCAGCTGCCTATCCCAACTTCATTTTATTCGTAACTTCCATCACTTCCTCATCAGCTACTCCTTCAATTGGTCCTTCAACCATATCTGCTTCTACCATCTGATCCCATTCATTTTCCACATTCATGATCTTTTCCATGTGCTCCTTCCATAATTTCCCACGATCTTTCTCACTGACTACAAGTCTCTCATCTTTATCCTTCATGCAACCTCCTCCTTGTATGTCCCTTCCCTCCTTTCTCATGAATTTCACAAACTTGAAAACGTCGTTTGGTTTGGTGCATAGCCCACTTATCTCCTCTTCATGGCTTTTGCAATTACTTTCTTCGTTTCATTTCTGGTCTTCCTATAATTATTTTTACTTTCCATTGATCGATTCTTGCATCACAATTTAAACGCTTTCTTTTTCCGATCTATTGCATCACGTACATGCTCGTTCCACCACCATGCATTTCCTCGATCTCCCCACCCTTTTGTCTTTCCACACAATTCATCACAAGCTTGTAAAACTCACTTTTTCTAAGATCCTCACAGATCCATTGAATCAGTGTCCACTAATTCTACTACTCTTTCTTCAAACTTATCTTTGATCTCTTTTTCCTTTAGCTTCCACACCCTCCATCTCACTCTTCTACTCTTCTTCACTAACTTCTTCAATTGCTGCTCTCCACATCAACAACCACTATCCTGTGTTGCAATTCCCCAGGGATAACTTTCACATCACGTAGATACTTTCTCTTTTCCTTTCCAACCAGAACAAAGTCTATTTCTGTATCATTTCCGCCCGAACTGTAAGTCACCTTCCTTTCATCCTTCTTCTTGTACCACGTGTTTGCAACACACAACTCGTTCTGATCACAGAAATCTAATCATCCCAAAACCAATTCATTTGCATTTGCCATACTCCACTCACGCGCCATTTCCTCATGAAATCTTTCCTTTTCAGCATCTGGCTTTCCACTTTGTGGTGCATAAGCACATATTACTCTCACCACCTCTTCTCCAGACACTAATCCAATGGCCATGACTCTATCACACCTTCTTCTGACCTCTACCACGTTCTCGCACAGGTCTTCTTTTACCAATATACCCACGCCTCCAGTATTATCATCATTTCCACACCACCGTAGTTTATAACTTCTTCCTTGACGCCAAAAAAGCGAGCTCCTTCAGTTCCTTATTCAAATACAACTCTTGAATAAGTTCCTCAGAACGAGGAGTAAGCATAATTGAGCTTTGTTTTCTCAAGTTCCAACAATAATTCTTTTGAGAAAAAGTCTCTATTGCGTACCGCTTTCCTTTTCGGAACAGAAAAACAAAAATTTGCATCCTTTTGTTTTGAGTCAGTAAAAATTTTGAGTAAATAAATAATTTTATTTTTATAAAATTTTTATTGACTGCTGGCAGTCTATTACTTTGTTAATACGCATTTTAAGCAGAAATAATGTGACAACGATTGATCATTTGTTGCGTTTGGTTGAGTAAAGTGTTGAGGGCAGTCAGTTTAACGCAACGGCAATCAGGGCCAGATTTAGACAATGAGAGGCCTTAGGCTATTTTCATTTTTTCCACTAGAAATCGGTGAAGACCAAAGAAAAGGTCTTGGTTGTTTGTGATGAGGCCCCTCATTTTCTTCGAGGCCCCCATTTTCTCCGAGGCCCTAGGCTTTAGCCTGCTTAGCCTATACGGAAATCCAGCCCTGATGGCAATACAATATGGCAGGTAGCCGACACAGCGGCATTATTCTCATTACAACCCATGTTTATTTACAAAACTTTGATTCAATTGATCATTCAACAAATTATTTCCTCTCCTCCCGCTTTTCTGGCGATTTGCTCAATGGACATGCTCAAGTTAGGTAGTATTTCAAACGGGGATTCTATTATTTAATAATTTTTCTAAAATCTGCACTTTAAAAAAGGGGGAACTGGTACCCCCAATTTCTCCCCTGGCTGCGCCGGTGACTGCGTTATATGAAACCTCGTCATACTAGTAATATCGCGGTTTCACGAATAGGTTCAAACAATCACAAATGAAACCACTTCGGAGAATAAACCGACGTAATAAGTAATATCACCATCAGATAAATAATTCAAATTGTTATTGTTTAAAGGTAGCGAAGTCAATGTATTCCTTTGCACCACTGACGGCAATTTCAGACTAATATGATGGTTAAATGTGTTAATAAAACCAAAAATAATATACACGTCACAATTAGATGCGATAATAAGTCATAATCATGCTTTGTTGCGGCGTAATCAGATACGTCATGATAAAATTTTTTACCACGTGATCAAGCTCACCTCTTTTATAGATATTCTATCGGTCGGAGGTAAATTATTAAACACAGGATCATTCAAATTGGCGGCCTCTACGTTGATTTGAAGAGTGTAACTGGAATTTAATGGGGGATCTCCCTTGTCCCTGGCCATTATATCCACGCTGTATCGAGCTTCGCCATTTGCAATGGAGCTTGCAAGACGCACAATACCAGAGTTAGAATCGATATCAAATTCCACTGAAAATAAATACAAATAAGTTTTAACCGAATATAATACCATTGAGATTTTCGCTGTAGCAAAAACAACTTCAGCATCCAGATAGAGCGAAAAATTGGGAATGTTAGTTTGACCCAAAAATCGAAGCCAGTTTCTCCACTTCAACGTTACGAGACAAGCCAGCATAGGCACTTCTTCGTCAAATCTGGTAATGTTGTTTTGGAGTCGCTCACATGCCTTGGCCTCCATGAAATGCTCTACGCTTCTATTACCTCCAGAAAGGGTCAGATAAAAGAACATCTCCAATACTGACAACTCAGCGAATCAGAGACCAAGAAGGCTCAAGAGTCAAGACCCTTTTTAAGTTTTTACTTAGGCATATCAACACATTACTACTTCCAAATTTCTAGATGTGCACAAAGCGGCAAGCGCCGGATTGGTCCCACATTAAAATTTTTAGATTCGGCCCTGAACCTTCTAACCTTTAGAACAAGCAGTATGTTACCGACCTGCGTCATTGATGATGAAATATTCGAATTCACTATTCTCGCCCTCATCCGCATCAGTAGCAAATTGCGATTCGACTTCATCGCCCACTGATGCATCTTCAGGGAATAGGACTGGATAAATCTCCGCTGCGAACTCCGGAGCATTATCATTCACATCCTAATCAACATCCATATTATTGAACAACACCTGCCACTGTATTGTTATGATGAAACTAACAAGTTGCAACTGTTGACACTCAAATACTGACCAGCCTTTATTTGGCTTGGTATCATCGAACCCATAGCTTCCCGCGTCGAAGGCGATGGTGTAACCACGGTGCCAGCTGGCCGCAAAAAGAAATTCAAGCCGAGGAGTCGCGTTTTTATGAATGTTTTAACAACATCAGTAAGGTAGGTCATGGATTCGATTCCCGGGCCGGTCAGATCCGATACAGTATGAACGGTTTGCCATCGCTGCGACATTTTTTGGAGCTGTGTTGCCTAGGGATGTGCCGAGTCGAGTCTGAGTACTCGGCCGAGTAATAAGGCATTACTCGGACTCGGCCGAGTATTAATTGATACTCGGCCGAGTATTAATTGATACTCGGCCGAGTATTAAGCCATTATCATTTTGACCTTTTTTTTGCTTTGTATCCGAATCTGAGTCAAAATTAGGGACTTCTACGGACGTGATGACCTTTTTTTCTTTTTTGCTCTTCACCTAATTTTGAGTTCAAGTTCAAGTTCAAGTTTATTTCGTTACTTAAGTTAAATCAATCCCAAAAAATACAAGACAACATAAATTTTTTTTTGTGTTGTCTTGAGTTCATATTTTGACGTCGTAGATACTCGGACTCGGCAGAGTAATGTCGTGAATACTCGTTACTCGGCGAGTCCGAGTAATTTTCCTTGAGGCACATCCCTAGTGTTGCCCACTGCCCAGGTGCTAAGCTGAGGCAATGGGCCCCGCCACTCGTTCCACGATTCGATGTAATACCGCCAGCATAATAAAGATTTGATCTAACTGCGTTTACAAAAAAGCTATTTCTTACCGAAACTTCAATAAAAACGAGTACTTGGGCGGATAAACCGCCAGATCCTCCGTTTTCATCCCTGGCTGTTACTGTCAATGTGTAAGCAGGAATACTTTCGTGATCCAGGGATTTACCCACACTGATAACACCCTGTAGATAAACCAACTCGGCAAGTTTTTAATTGTAGCCAGTTGCAATAATCGATGCTAGGCAACATGCAGCAAAACTTTGTCGCAACAAATTAGCACGCGACTTGCACGGCAAAGCTAAAGAAGTTCTTTTAAACAGAAAGTTAAAAGAAAAGATAGCGGAGAAGTATTTCGAAAACTTTTTTATCAGAAAAGAAAATTGATCAATAAGCAAGCGACTAAAAAGTCGTGTACCGGCATAATCCTACAAAATACATAACCACAGCAGCAAAAATTCAAAGATGAAAGCAGTGCAACGATCCAAGAAGCACGCGAAGGTGACAGATCCTTTACGAAAGGTTCGATTCTCAACTGGAGCCAATTACAGTCGACATATATTTCGGGCTCAAATACACATTATGAATTTTTTAAAAAGCGTTTAAAAGAATGGCTAAGAAAAAGAATGGCTAAAAAAACTGCTGTATCCAACACCAGTCGGTCGAAGGTCCAGAGGCCGTCCTAGAACTCAATGGCAAGACTACGTTGAAGATCTTAGTTGGTTTTGTATTGGAAACCCATTAGAGCATTTACCCTTTCTCACACAGAATCGAAATGCTTGAAGGCTCCACCTCGAGCAGCTGCCCCCGCAACCCCCCCAAGGAAAAGCGGGTCTAGAAAAGTTAGTTAAAACAAATATTTAAAAGAGAGTGTACGAGCTCACTAATTAAGTCATAAACTTACCGTATCTCCATCAATTCTGAATTGTGCGAATACATCTCCATTCGTGATGGAATACCTGATTTGTGCAGAGAAACCAACATCTGCATCAGTTGCATTCACAACCACAACTTCTTCTCCTCTGGCCGCATCTTCCGATACGTTTCCGGCGTATTGGGGCTGTAACCGTACATCGTCATAAAATGTTTTGAATTGGTATTACTCGCAATTCTCATGTTTGCCTTAGTGACCATCCTCATGGAAAAAGTGCTCGTGGCAGACACAAAGTTATGATTAAATGTATTTACGATAATTTTCAAAACTTTAGGCTTGGGGACTTTGGGAAACGGTACGTCAACGATCCAAGTGGTGTGCTTTACAATGTTGGCATCTAGTTCACCAGAAGACCGAATCGGCTGTGATACCCATTACGATGATTACTCGGAAAAATAGATGCAAAGCTACCACTTTAATTTTTATGAATAAACCAACAAAGAACCGGCCAGCTGGCTTAGTGGTTAAGACATCGCCGTCGATGCCGAAGGTCTTGGGTCTGATTCCTGGCCCGCTCAATTCGGACCGCTGCGATGTGTTTTCGGAGCAGTGTAGCCTAGACGCTAAGCGGGGGAGATGGACCCAGACGCTAAGCGGCGGAGAGTAACAATGAGAGGCACAAAACATCGACAAGATCTAAAGTTTTCCCTGGCTTGGTCGTTTGTTTCTCCCATAATTTTGAGAAGCTTACACTAAAATTACAAATCAGATGATGAAAACGCATCAATTTGCATAAAACATGCTCAAGTTCTTTCGGCTCCGACCAAAAATATACGGCATAAAAAGTCGGTATTTCTGTATTACCGCTATTCGAAATGCATCGTAAAATATAAAATTACTGCACCATAAAAAATAAAAGTTTTAAAAACAGAAAGGGACAGAGGTTTAATCGTCATAATCACGAGATGATTTAACAACAAAGCAACCGATTGTGGTAATTTTCGATACAGCACGACTGTTCTGTGTTTCGACACTCAACCACGGCTCTCTCCAAACACTAACCAACCCATAAAGCTAAACCAGACCCGAGCCCTAAAGCCTAGTCTGAATGCTGAGTTATCAAATTAAATCTTCGTTATATTCGCGTGATTCCGCCGAAGCGTGTAACCAGTGGGGACTCATCTCCGCGGTTTATCGCCTGGACAACACAGTTCCAAAGCAACAGAGCGGTGGCGAGCCGCTGGCGACACTGTGTTCGAGATTAATGGCCCGGTAATCGAACCTAGACCTCCCGCACCGATAGCAATGCCATTAACCACTGTTGCCGAGTTATTCCATCTCGAAAAAGCCAGTCTCTATTCCAGCATTTGAGCGTTGCTTACCATTCAGTCATCGACGGAATGAGCAAGATGTTTCTATAACTTCAAACTCACCTCGACAAACACTGGAGTCTGATCATTTACATCCTCAATCTCGATGCTTAATACAACGCTGGTGAGCAGAGAAGGAGAACCCTTATCTTGTGCGAAAACCGTCAGAAGCGCAACATCACCCACTTCCTCGCGGTCAACACCAGCCTCAGTGGTAATGATACCTGTTAATTATAAAAAATCATGTCAACAAAAGCGAAACAAAATGACATGAATGCGACAACCTCATTTTGGCCAAATGAGTCATAAAAGATGAAAGCCTAAATATACGTACTTAATCGATTCTCTAACCGAAAGGTTGACGCAATAGTAAGAGATATCGCTATCGCAGCCGGAAGTCATGGATTCGATTCCCAGGTCGGTCAAACGCGACACAGTGACGCCAGCGGCTCGCTACCACTGCGGGTTGCTTCGAAGCTGTGTTGCCCAGGCGCTAAACCTCGGAGATGGATCCCGCCACTCGTTACACGCTTCGGCGTAATACCGCAAGTATCATGAAAATTTGATGATTTTTTTTTTGAATTTATTTCACCTAAGCTACGTCATATAAAATTCTAAGGCTGCATTTAATAATCGTAACTGAACAAATATTTCTAATAAAACCTGAACAAGTTGCGAGATAATAACGTCGCTATTTGGGTGAAATTTAAAAACTACTACTTACCAGTAACCGGGTCAATAACAACATTGTATTTATCCGCATCTGATTCCGATATCGAATACACAACCTCACCATTTTCTCCTTCATCTGGGTCTTCAGCAATCACCTTAAAAATACGAAGATAGTAAGAAACGCGTCAGCTGGTCTCTCGTCACTGTGAAATATATGAGTTGACGAGCTATGCTGTAAACGAGAATACTGCACCCCGCATATACCGATTCCAACTACAAACCTACAACTACGTATATACAGCATATTTAATTATCTTCCTATCACGGAAAACGGTCAAATCGCTATAACGAGCTTCATTAGGAGTTGCTGGCGATCTGTCTACCATTCCAAGATGGGGGAATCCCACTGAGTGCCTTTCCCAACGGCACAACAAGTAAACTTTCCGGCTTGTTCTCCACGCTGTACGTTTAATGCTGAGCGTCAAGCGGGAAGCCGTGAATACCAATTTTAAAGTCATTGGTTTGACCCGACTCGAAATCAAACACGAATCTACAGCTTCAGAGGCAGATGCCCTATTCACTCGGCCATCCAGCTGAGAGCCGAAAAAGTCAGAAGTGCGGAGAAAAATGATGTGCAGGAAAAAAACTAGGAAGGTGGAACAACGCCGCGGTTGTGATAGCACTGGAGTATAAAAAAATAGAGAAGTCAAAGCTCGCATTTACCCTGTCCATTGCTTGTTTAAGGTTTGACTTGAGAAACCACTAAGCAATTTTGAAAGATCGCCAAATGAATTTATTACGTAAAACACAGCTTTTTACAATATTGCAGCAACAAATTTCGAGAGACCGCTGGACAATTTTGAGAGACCATTTCGGTTTCCCAAAACGCCTTAAAATTTAAGTGAGCTACAAGTGTTTCGGCTTTCTGCGTCACAATCAACAATTTAATCACTTTTTTCAAAAATTACATCATATTTGATTACGATGCAGAAAGAGAGTTTCTTATCGTCAATGCTTCAAACTCTCGCGCACACGTAACAAAGCAACCGCGAAATGTGACAATTAAGCCACTTTTTTATCTATTCTACACCGAGCGGTTGGTGTACTGGTTAAAGGCATTGCTGTCCACACAGGAGATCCTGGGTTCGATATCAGGGCCGGTCAAATCGGAAACAGTGTCGCCGAGGGCTAGCCACCGCTGCAACGTTTTTTCGGAGCTGTGTTGCCCCGGCGCTAAGTCGCAGAGATGCATCCGGCCACTCGTTACACGCTTCAGCGTAATACGCCTAGCATAATGAAGATTTGATTTCGACTTCGTTGTTAAAGCATTGCTATCGGTGCGGGAGATCTTGGGTTCGATTCCCGGGCCGGTCAAACCAAACACAGTGTCACCAACGGCTCGCCACCCCTGCTACGCTTCTTCGGAGTGATATGTGCTCCGCCACTAGTCACACGCTTCGGCGTAATGCAGCGAGCACAATCAAGATTTGATTTTGACTTAATTTTAACAACAGCTACTTAAATTAACACGTAACGTTTCATCATAATTCTTACCGTTCCCACCAATACATTGGAAGCTTCTTCAATAATTTGAAAATTTTCTGAATCCACATTAAACTCCGGTGTATTGTCGTTAATATCGGTCAAAAATATTTCAAAGATTTCTGTGAAAGACGTTGATTTAATCTGTTTGATTAAATAGAACCATAACAGCGCCAAGAACAAAAAACTGCATTGTTTCATTCAAACTTAAAATCATAATTTTTGATAACTTGCAGAGCGTAATTTTATCAGAGACGGAACTTAGCACTTCTTGCTACAAGTTATTAATGAGAAACAAAAACTTTACGAACAATTAGTGTGGCGTAGTCGTTCAACCCGTGGTTTTTACGACGATCATGATCGCAAGGTTAATGGTTAAATTCCCACTCAAGCCTCGTTGTTTGCATCTTTGGATAAGAAGCTTGACGATGTTATCCCTGCACTTGCCCCTCCCTAGGGGGCAACAAGGGCATAGACCCCTAAAAATAACAGATGTTCACCAACTATATTTTTAGCCTAACATACGACCTTTAGTTTATAGCGACCGTGATTCCTTCACAGATTTCTTTACCCGCTAAACCTTGACCCCCTACCCTTCTAGTAAAAGCGTTCTGTGTACGTGCCTGTCCCCGCTAGGTTGAGTTAATAATTCATAAGCAAAACTCAATGGGTAAACTCGCAAACAAAAGCAACTCCGAAGTGAGTCTGGGTTTGTCCAGGGTATAATAGCCCCTCCGTCGTTTTTGTCGCAGTAGGAGGGTGAAAATTGAGAAACCAATCGCAAACTCAGTTGAAAATATTTTATATGAAACAGCAAGAACGTTAACTTTGTACCTGACACAGTTTGCAGAGGTTTTTCATTCGCGTTAAGATCTACGACGGTGACTTGCAGTACATAACGGGAAAACGTTTCTCGGTCAATGCGAGACGATACAACCATGTTTCCTACCTGGAAAGTAAGTTGACGTCAATAAAACTAGAACCCGGTTTTGATTCCTCATACGATTAAATATTACTCAGCATAGCAGAGATCTAATAACGTGCTGAATATCAAACAAAATTTTCAGTGCACCAAAGCGTGCGAACGAATGGCGGGGCCCATCTCAGAGGCTTATCGCCTGGGCAACACTGCTTGAAAAAAACACCGAGGCGGTGGCAAGCCGTTTGCGACATTGTGCGATAATACCAGCCCGGGAATAAAACCCAGAACTCGCGCCAATGGGGAAGTCGTTTGCCACTTACAGGCCGACCCACCAGCCTGTTCAGACCACATCCGCGTTAAGCACATACGCGAAATGTGTTTTTCTTCAAAGCAGCCCACTACACCACTCACATCGGTGAGTCTAAGTAACTGTTACAAAAATAGTTAGAAGCACCAATGCGGCAACGATAATTTCAACGCAAGAATCACAAATACAAGCCAACTTCGTTTTTATTTTGTACAACACTTCGGATAACATTTTCAGGAGCATTGTAAAAGTTAATCAACTGTTTTTTATTGTAAAACATTTGCGCTAAATTACAAACATCTTTTCAGCAACATCGTTTTTTACGTACATCTTTGCAAAAATTGCAGCTAAGAGTGTGAATACATTTCCAACCTGATTAATGAAATCATTTTCCATTGTAAAAGGATCCACACAGTTCACCTGGTCTTCGATATCACCTTTGAAACATCGAATGTTCGACTTACTGTAACTGAGATTGGAATTGATATCGGTGTCGCTCGCTTCCACAATCCAAACAACTGAAAAATATCCTAAATAACTGTACAACTATATACGTAGAACTTATTATGGTATAGTTATAAGATGATGTGATTTGACCGCTGCGCAGAACAGAAAGTTCGATGGTGCACGCCAGAGCATAAATACAACACAGTAAATCACCACTAAAAGTATATTTAAAAGCCCGTAACAAGTTGTTTCGACGTGACGCTCTTCGGAGGGAAGCTAAAACTATAAAAAATGAAATCTTACTCAAATTGAATCCTAATTAAAACTGATTCATGAAATCTTATTCAAATTGAATCCTAATTAAAATTGATTTAATTTGAATAAGATTTCATTTTAACAGAATAGTAGGACCTGTATCGTGCGCGCGGTACCGCTACCATGTTGCAGACAAATCGAAAACTTTAAGCAATGAACAGTGAAATAAGCAGACTTATTTCTTACCAGTTCCCTCGTTTTGTTCCTCTTCTATATATACTGTTCGATCTGATGTGAAAGTCGGGGGTTTGTCATTAACGTCAATCAAACTGATTGCGACCTCAGCACTTCCCATTCTATCACCGTCACCACCATCAAGAGCCAGCACGGTGAATGTGTAAGTCTCCTTGTCATCCCGGTTCAAGGTGGGATCTCGCACCTGCGAAATAACCGCCTTAATGCAATCGCATATCGTAAGAGAGGCCCATTTGAATGGAAAGTCATAGAAGCATTAACACGAATCGCAAGATAAGTTCGATTCGCAGACCTTGCCTAGGATGAGTACCTCTACTAATAAACGTAAAAAAAGTCAATAATTTCGTCAATAACGTACGGTAATGGAGTGAGTCTGGGTGTCCATTCTGTACTACTTCCACAGCGTTTAGGCTGATGAAACTATAATAACACCGCAGCTCTGGCATGCTTGTGAAGATAACGTGATTTATCCGACCGATTAGAGAACCGAGCAACAACCTCTCGGTATACGAAGAAATAACGCCAGCACCCAGGCCGTAAAAGAATTGCAAAGTTTATTGTTAAACGCTGATTTTTAAATTTTTCATTCTTTCAACTTTACCAGTTTCTCTCTGGAGGATAAAAAACGAGATGGATAAAAAGATAGACGCTAGCCCCAGAGTTGTTTTTACTTGATCCGTAGCGGATGCTCTGTCAAACGTCAGTGATGTGCTTCATTCAAAGACATATGCTTTCCCATGTGCAAATATGTGCTAGTATGAGACGCACAGTGAAAATCCCTCACACTTTTTACTTGTACTCAACACCCCATCCCGGTCGCATATTTCTATTTGTTTCTACAGAAAATTTTTGTTTATTCTATTACCACCACTCTACCCCATCCCGAAATAGACAAAAGAAAGTGCATAAAATCAAAACCTAGAGCAGCATCGAACCACGACCCTTTGCGTCGCAGTCCAGCATACTGACCGATACACCTCGCCGCTGTTGCGGAAATCAGTGCAATTTTTGTATTCATACTGATTTCGATCGAGCCCTATCTTTTTCTGTAGAACCATTTCGAAATATGCATTCCGGTCAGTTGGCGCAGTGATTGAACACATCGCTCTGGGCACAGGAGGTTCTAAATTAGTTTCCTGTGTAGGTGAAACTGACAGGGCCGCGACGGCTTGTCACCGCTGCAATGATTCTTCGTAGCTGTGTTGCCCGGGCGCTAAGTCGCCGACCACTCGTTCCACGCTTCGGCGTAGTACCGCGAGTATGATGAAGATTTTGGTTCGCTTTATTTCTTCGAAAACCTCGATTAAAACGCTCCTAGTCTCGTTATACTTGTCTTCATGAGCTAGCAGTCTTTTCCAATCCCGTTTAATTGCAACATCTGTTTAATTGCAAAATCCCGTTTAGTTGCAAAAATGTTAAATATTTTTTTACTTAAATACTTCCAAACCTCCTAAACTGCAAAATAAGTATTTTTTCGGCTACAAGCTTTTTCCCCTAAAAATTGCTGGATCCACCCCTGAGTCAGCACCATTATTATCACTATTTTACAACAATAATCAAACTGCGCATTTTGAAACAATAGACAAATTATTTATACAAAAATTAAAACCTGGCCGCGTGCTTGTTTATACGTGATTAGCCATAATAAGATCAAGAAACGAGTATTGCTACTAAACAATAAACCGTTCTAATCTACTATTTTTCAGCGGAAGGATGTGACACAGTTTCAAACGTGTGTGTCACATAAGCGACAACTTAAAGAATGAACAAATTAATATACAATCGACACGTTGTGATGTCACAATTGTTGCTCGAATTGGATTACGATAAACACGAGGAAATTCGGACTGGTAAATCTCATTCTAGATACTTGGTAAGTATTACTTTAGGGCAGGTTTGCTGAAAAACGGACGATGTAAAAATACAATTGACCGTACACGCCATGTGACGTCACTAATGACAACATAAAACGGTAGCAGACAGAAGACAAGGTACGATACTGCGGAACGTTTAAATCAGAACTAACTAGAATAGAAAACTTCAGTAACAGTGAAAAGAAGGTAAAAAAGGCGAACGAACCACAAGATGTTATGGTTTTAGTTTTGTCCAAAGTAAGACGAGAGTTCAGATGAAAAACAATAAGACCATGATTACTAAAATTCGCAAATCTCCTGCAACCTATTTCGACTTTTCACTCATCAGGATGCGAGTTAAATATTAAAATATCGTCGAGCTGTGATGCTCGTTTACTTACAGCAAAAAACTTCGGAAATTTTTTTCTGGTTTCTAAAATATAATTTTACTTTCAGCAGCAAGAACTCGTAAAAGTTGAAAGTCGAGGCGGTAATAATATGATAGACGTGCGCTAGCACTATTTCTTATTTTTGCTCAAGCGACAAAACGTCAGTGCCTGGGCGAAGTACGACAGGACTACATTCGTACGAAGACCTAGATCTCAAGGTCAGAGGATCAACTCCCACCAAGGCTAGGTAGCTGATTGCCTGCAAGCAATACTTTTTCTAAGGAATACCTCTGCTTGGCAAGCTTTTAAGATATAACCAAATTCGCGGCAAATTCAGTGATTTAAGTCTTAAGAGATAGCACAGTCCTATCTTTTTACAGTTAAAGTTATTGCTTGAAAGAATGCAGCAAAAAAATGTTGTATTTGAGAATAAAATAGACAAAAGAACATACTCGCAAGAAACAAACGTATGTTTGCTGATATTTTGAAAGTCTTCAAGTTGAACTCAGGGCGGATAAAGGAGGGTTAACCTCATGGCCCCCCGTACTAGAAGCCCAGGTAAATCAATCGTCTAAAAAAGCCTGAAGCTGGCGGTAAAATCAGGTTTGCAAAAAAACTTCCTGAAAAATTATTCCCGGGGCACAACAAAGGCTTGATGCGGCCCTGGCTTTACTTAATAAACAATAAAAATTGAGCAATTACAGCGTTATAAGGTAAAATCATGACCAAGCAAGCGGTAAAAGTACCTCTAGCTTTGTGACTGTATCTATAGAATAGGCCGTCTTCCGCCTTTTGTTACGCGTAGGTGTTTAGCACAACAGGTTAAGTTTTGTTAACTTAAAAGATGTGCATTAAAATTATCGTACGGCAGATCGACATTGAATTGCATGTTTATCTTCCTATTACCAAAAAGCGATCAAAGCGCTACAACGAGCTCGCTTAGAAGCTACAGGCAACCTGTCTCAGATGGGGAAATCCTGCTAAATCTCTTTCCCAAACAACACAAGTAAACTTGCCGGCTTGTTCTCAACACTGTCCCTTTAATGCTAAGCGTCAAGCAGGGAAGCTGTGAATACCAATTCTAAAGCCATTGGTTTGACCAGACTCGGAATCAAACCCGAGTATACAGCTACAGGAGGCAGGGGCGAACGCTCTTACCACTAGACCATCTGAGCTGTTAAAATAAACTGAAGTAGTCATAAATAAACCACATTGATTGAGATAGGATTAGTTTCGTTCACCGATAATTAATCGTTGACTAGGCATCATTTTAGCAAACGATAAATCACATAATGAACCTGTACAGTAAAAAACTGAAGAAAAAACAATGCTGGTACATACTGGCGAGCTCGCTATGCACAGCTTCATTATGTTCTTGCATGATTACCACTAAGGCAATCTTTAGACAAATTTAGCCGAGTAACTCCGAAAAAATTAACACGATTTTCTATATTTTTAGAAAGCAAACAGTTACAGTTAGATTGCGCAACATTACCTACGTGATCAGCTAACGCTCGGAATAATAGTTTTATAGAAGTTATCATCAATTGTGATTTATTTCACCGGAATTTAAGAAATTTCAAGATGGATCATCTTGAAGAAGATGAGGATGACAAGGTAACGAACGATGCATGGCTATGATATAACAACATACCCTGACGTTTTGGGATACCCACTAAATATCGAGATAGAGCACTACCATTTTAAGATGAGGGAATCTTACTAAGTGCCTTTCCCAACGGCTCAACAAGTAAACTTGCCGGCTTGTTCTCCACACTGTCCCATCGATGCTGAGCGTCAACCAGGGAGGTTGTGAACACCAATTTTAAAGTCATTGGTTTAATCCGATTCGGAATCAAACCCGAGTCCACCACTTTAGGGACAGACGTTCTGTCCACTAGGCCGTACGAGGCTTAGACTATAATGCGTCTAAATCATCGTATCAGCAAAGCATGGTCAAAATCACAAAACAAAAGTGAAACTACAATTTGTAACCATGTACATTGTACAACTCGTATGTGGTAAGGATAGTGTCTTTTTTATGACCCAACAACGCAAGCGATCTATAAACATGTACGCCATGTTGATCAAACAATACCAGCATAAAGTTCACACTGCAAATTTAAAGAAGAATGTATTCGCAAAACTTGTAGCCACGGAGACAAAAAACAACAAAGGCAAATCATAAAAAAATGGGTCCAATTATAAACATCATTGTTGGCGTAGTGGTTAAAGGCACCGCTGACGATGCAGCAGGTCTCGGGTTCGATTCCCAAGCCGGTCAAATCGGACGCAGTGTCGCCAAGGGCTCGCCACCGCTGCGACGTTTCTTCGGAGCTGTGCTCCCAGGCGCTGAGCCGCGGAGATGGACCCTGCCACTCGTTCACGCAATTGCGTATTACGACGAGTATAATGAGCATTTGATTTTGACTTTTTTGTGATATTGTATTAATGGTTAAAATAAAAATTCTAACTGTCCTGGTAATTGCTCACGTTTTCATGATTTTTCTTAACCTATCGTCAGATTCTTATACTCAAGAGTAATTTTGATCAATGCATGCTACTTAAGCTACTTTCATTTCAGAGAAAAAAATAGAAAATAGGTTGCAAGCTAAAGCAGGAAACTCCCTGAACAACGCACTAACAAATGGAGTTTGATAAACTGCAGCACTAACAATTTCCTTCCGACTTGGCCGATTCGTTGGTGTTTTCAGATCAGTAAACTATGCGACAGACAGAGCAGTTGTAAAATTAGGGTTTGTTTTTCCGACCTAGCTTACGATATAACTTGGTGACTTCGTTACTATCATTGCTGAAAATGTTAGTAACAGTACCACAGTCAGCGGTCGTAAATTCAACTGAGCAGTCGAAATAAAGCGGTTTGAGGTAGTTAAACCCAAAACTGAGTAAGATAAAGTCTTGGCCACCATATTCAAGGCAGCTAAGCTAAGACACAGAAACGAAAACAACCAAATCAAATCTTTATTATTCTTGCCGCATTACGTCGAAGCGTGTAACGAGTGGAGGGCCCCGTCTCCGCGGCTTGGCGCATGGACAACACAGCTACGAAGAAACGTCGCAGCGGCTGGCGACATTACCGCTCCAGGATTCCAACTTCCGCACCGATAGCGAATTAGCGATGTCTTTAACCATTATGCTAACCTACTGGTATTGCTCGTAATATAACAATGTACACGTAAAAACCTAATAAGAACCTTTTAAGGTAACATGACTTTTACAGAAACTAGCAAACTTAAAAATGGTCAACTGGGTCTTGAAAGTTTTGGTGTCGAAACATTACCTGCAAAGTCTCCGTTATGATGCAGTGAATTTAGCTTTACGTGTGCATAAATGAAGAAAACATACGCAGCTGCAAAAAGCCGAATGATTGCGGAAATACACGAGCAGAGACTTTCTAAACTTAAGTGATTGTTTGAAATATAAAAAAGACAGCTATGAGCTTATGCAAAACTAAAGACGCTTCGAAACCTTAGCAAAATCAAAACAATAAGATAAAGCAAAACTTATGCAAATCGTTGTGATGGTGCGAGCAAATTGCTATTGCAAACGTTGGTAAACATCGAGCTCAAGCTCATCGCGACAAAGAAAGTTGAGAAAAAGCATAGAAAATGATTTTGACATTTCCTGCAAAAGTAGGAGAGCTACGTTTGCATTTCATCCAAACCGCACGCTACACGGAAGCACAGTACAAGCACAGCAATGGCGGAAGGCTCAAGCTACCCTTAGTTTTTAGGTACACATTGGAATGCCTGAGTGCCCCCTTGGCTCGGCACTGACAGAGCCCTATTTAACTTGATAAAAATATCAAAACTTGAAGCAAAAAATCAGTTTTCTCTGCGATAGTCGCTAGACTGATAAATTTACTCTACGAACTTACAAAATAAATCCACGTTGCCGCAACATCAACTCAAACATTCTTGCAACATCGTCAAAGAAGCTTAGTGAATAGCTGAAATCTTATAAAATTTCGCGAGAGTTTTGCTAAATATTGTCATACCAGGCTATGAGACCGGTATGAATGTTGAAAATTTAAAAAATTATTAGCTATAAACACAACGAACTGAGAAATGTATACAAATATTGGCAGCTTTTGAAACAACAAATCGGTATTGAAGCTCGTCTAAGACGATAATTATCGGCAGAAAACTAATAAGCAATCAATCAATCAACGCTACGTCATAAATCTTACTGCCAAGTAATCGTCGCGACATGACCTACGTGTGACGTCATTTCGTTCAATGTATTTTTATTATGGGAATTTTGCTTACATTTGGTTGCTAGAAGTTTCCGGTCGCGCTGTGAAACACAAAACTACAATTCATTGATAAAAATGAGGGCATAGAGCATAGTTGTACAATGACTTTCAACATATATGTAAACGATAAAGTTAAAGCCTAGGTTAGACCGAGCATACAGTTTTTATACACTTACCAGTGGTTTTTATGCTGCGCCACCTTTCATAACTGATATTACATTCTGAGAATGATGATATTTCTTCTAGCACAAAGGTCACACGAAAAGGTGAAGGTAAAGTTCAAAAATGTTCGCTAGCCTAATTAATGCGCAATCATGTCATGTTGAAGTTTATGAATATTTTCAGAATTTACTTTTTTAGGTTGGCAGACGTGGCAAACGTTAAATTATTAAATTTATGGTAATTTTTTGCTCGTTGGTGATGCTTTGCATTGCAGTGCACCTAAGTTTTAGCAACAAAACATCAAATAATGTGAGAAAAACTGAGCCTAAAACAGTTTGGATATGCAAAGTTTGCGAGGCATCTTTGGTTTAATAGGAAGGTAGCCCAGAAGATGACATAAGATCGAAACGTCATGTATTGTAGAAATTTGAGGTTACTAGCAAAGATAAACAGTGCAAAAGCTATAGAATATGTTAAATAATCGTGATCAGATACATTTACGATTAAAAACTGTTCGGTACCACCTCGTTCAAATGAGAACGCGCGTTTTACGTTTGTTATATCCAATGAAACACAGAAAACAAGTAGAACATTAAATGTTAAGAATGAAATCAGTAGAGAATGGAAACATGAAAAACTTCGAAACAATTGGTACAGAAGTATCTTTTTTGACAACGATGACTTGCCACAACCCCAGTATTATTAAAAATTATTCCTGATTGAGTGAAATGATTCAAGTTCATATACTGAGTGCACCAAGTTTTTGATGACGATGCAGAAAGCCCCTGGATTTTAGGTTCGCTGAAACTGGACATGTGGGCAGAGTAGATAAGGGTGAAAATCAAATAGTCCTGCGCCCAACCTACTCATTTTTCTGTTTCGCAGTCGGAAATGTTAAAGCAAAAGCTCCATAAAACACCACTTTTCCCAAATCAATTTACGAGCAACTCAACAGTACAAAGTCTTCGTATTTTTCACTTATTCTAAAACTGAGTTTGTAAATTCGCAGTGGATGAGGCGTAGTAACAAGCTTATCACGTCCGTTACTGCATCGCAAACCATGACGTCGCGGTAATAATAGAATCATAATATGCAGACTAAAATACTAAATTGGAAATATGAAGTACATATTATTATTAATACAGACCCATATTAACACTTACTCCAGTACTAGAAAATCATTTCGTGTATCACATGCTGAAAATCGTTGAGTCATAAAGCGTTAAAACTGTAGGGAATTTTATTTTTTAACAAAGCAACAATAAAAAAGCAGTAACTAACCAGTCAAAGACTAAAACAGTTCTTGTTACAAAAGATTAAGTATTTTGCAGTAGAATCACAGTGAATTAGTCACGACAAGAAAACCAAAATCGTTACCTGTTTTTGAGTTAAAGTTGTCTCTATCACGAAAAGTTTACATAACCGAGACTATTATATAGATGGTTACATGTTAGGCGTAGCCGGTAAGTGTTTTCTAAATGTACAGAGTTGTTTTCTGTAAAAATTGTTTAGCAGTAATTTTTGGCTGTCAAGATTGGCAAGAAAACAGCAATTATCGCATAAGATATAATTATACGATTACGAGAATGAGAAGAGTGTCAGTTTCGCAATCGCTAAGCTGTTAATTACATATTTCAACATATGAAAACTAACAAGTTTGCCACCAATATAATCAAATAAATCAACAAAGTTATTAACTTAAACACAGACCATATATCAGAGTGTGTTATTTAATACCAGCATGCAAAATATCCACAATGTCATAGTCTGTATAACATGAAGCAGCTACAGAAATAGAATAATCACCAATTAGCCCGATTGACGTAGCCGTAAAGATGGAAGAAGGCTATTAACGTGCACAAAATCATTAGAAGAGCGATGTAATTATGACTAGAATTAATCAGCCTAAAATTCGAAAAAAAAAAAACTATCGTTGTGGACGAAACAAAATAAACAAAAAAACTTTTCAACTGCAGGTAAAGCTCAAAAAGTCAAAAAAAGTCTGTAAAATGTCTATTTTCCTAAGTTATCGATACTGCAAAGTGTAAACCAAGCGTGTTTTATTATCAAGTACAGATATACAATAGAAATGGTACATTTACGTATTTGTTATAAAGCGTCAGCCTCCGGAGCTGTAGACTCTGGTTTGATTCCTAGTAGGGTCAAACCGTCAAACCAACGACTTAAAAATTCACAACCTCCCTGCTTGACGCTCATCAATAAAGGGACTGTGTGGAGAACAAGCCGGAAAGTTCACTTGTTGTGCCGTTGGGAAAGGCACTGAGCGGAATTCCCCCATTTTTGGGTGGTAGACAGAAGGCCGGCAACAACTTTAGGCGAGCTTATATCGCTTTGATCGTTTTCTTGTGTAGGAGGATATATATGCAACCAACTACAATTACAAAAATTGTTCCAGGCAATTCAATTTAAACTGTGTATAATATTTCAGGTACTATTAGATGAACCTACCCCAATGTATGCTGTAGAAACTCATAGCTTTGAATATATGATGGATGAAAGCGATATCGAGATGTACGAAAGAAATAAGCCGAACAAAAGAAAAACAGCGCTGAAAAAATACATGAGTAAGTCAACGGGCAAACCTACCGCTGAAATCATGAAGCTGGCTATGGCAGAAACAAAAGACTGTCTTGGTCAAGGGTTACTGCAGCTACATGAAGTTGATGACGATGAAGACAGTTTTGTAAATGATCTTGATGACTTTGATGATATTCCGGGGATTTTAAGAATAAATGAAACGTATAAAGAACCAGACCGTCAAGGATATTATAAAACTATTGATTCAAGTGGGCAAAAGAATGTTAGAAACACTGATGTGAGACGAGGAAACAGATCCTACTCCACCGATTTTGATATTGAAAGTCTGGACGACAGTAGAAGTGCCTCCTATGGATTAAACACACCTCATCGCAACCGAAATGATTTTCAACCAAGTGATTTGAGCAGTGCATCCGCAAGCATAAGCTCGGTGGAAAACTTGATTCAAATTGAAGTTAATCCGACAAACTCCATCCATAATTCAATGGAATCTTTTCATCTTCCAGTTTATTCAAGCAAAGAAAATTACCCCCCAATTGGAGGCTTCACTCGCATACCAGCAAACACAAAAACAAAACGAAGACAAACCAAGTCGTCTATATACAATGCTTTCACTTCAAGACAGAAAAGACTGAGCAAAAACAAACCCAAACCCAACACCGCCACCACGCCGAGTCGGAATAAATTTTTTGGATCTAAAAAAGATCAAGATGATAACTCAAAATATTTTGAACAGTTTGAAAAAGACTTTTTCAGTTTTATGGAACACGATGAAGAAAAACAATGGAAAAGTGTTGTCCAACCAACGACACAAAAAAACAAGTCGCAACAAAAAAATGCCGACACTGAACAAAAACCGCCGGAAGAAATAAAAGATAAAACAAACACAGAACCAGTAAACAATGCCCAAAACAATCATTCCGAAACTGAAAATCGGCAAAAGGGAAACCTCACTTTGCCATTCCACTTTTCTACAAAGGGATATTTTTCAACCCTGCCTTATCGAAAATCAAAACGAAAAAAGAAAAACTTAGATGTGTTTTCTGAAGGTTCGAAGGACGACAATTCAGTTCCGAATGCAAAGAAGACAACTTACACACCAGCGTTTTCTCCCAGAAAACCGGTCACAGATTCAGATAAAAGTGGAGGTTTAGGCAACACGATAAAAGCTGCATTTCGTTCACCTTCGAAAACAATTGACAATGACCTTTTAATGCAAATTTTTGACCAGGAAAAAGAGAAAAAATGGAAAAGCGTTGTTTTAACAAAAGAACAAGAAGATAAAATGAGAGAAGAACGAGACAAGAAACAAAAAAGTAAAGAAAATGAGCAAAGAAAACAAGAAGAAGAGAGACAAAAACGTGAAGAAGAAGCCCTGACTATCAAAATGATAGAAGAAGAGGAATCCAAAGCTCAAGATGCACAGATGAACGACAAAATCGAACTCACAGTTGAAGGGGCATTTGTGGTAAAGAGTGAAACAGACGGTTCCACCGATGACGTATCCAGCATCCGGTCTTCCACTCCCCTGCGTCACGTGACACAAAAATTTTCATCCTTACGAAGAACAAGGAGCGACAAAGGGCTAGAACCCGCGGTTAAACCTCCTCTGAGACGAGAAGTGACGCTGGACGCAAACATGAATGAAAGAGGTTCTCTGCATAATTCATCATCCTTAATAAGCATCAAGTCCAAAATAAGTCGTACATCTTCTCTACAAAATACAATTGAAACTTATCGAAAGAAGATAAAAGGCACGAAGAAGCGATATAGGTCGAATTCAACAAGTGATAACGAACAACAAGAAAAATCTGCGGTGAAACGCAACCATTCCTTGGAGCAAGTGCGAGCAGCTCGCCAGCTGGAGCAACAGAAAGAAATGAATAAAGCACACGATCGCACCAAATCATCTATTGACCCGGGAAAGCTGTGGAAAAAAGCCACACTGAAGCTGCTCAAAAATCGAGCATCTAAAGACAACAGGTTGAGCAGAACCTCCACAAGTTCAAAGGAAAGTGACTCATCTCGTGATAATGTTATTGATCAAGATTTCGACTCCTACTGGTGGAGGACAAGTAACACAAGTTTAACTGATGAGCAAGTTCAACTGAGAAGGTAAGGAGAAAGTCATTGGTTTGCAAAAACGCCGGCAGTAATTGCGATGTCGTTAAATGATTCTTTGGGGAAATGAACCGACCGGTCAGCATATTGAGCAAAGACATTGGCGCGGGAGGCCTTGGGTTCAATTCCAGAGTCGGTCCAATAGTACGCTGTCGCCAACGATTCGCCACCGCTGCGAAATTTCTGTCCTGCCCACAGTGCCCAGGCGATAAGCAGCGGAGATGAGCCCACTGGTCACACGCTTCGATACCGCGGGTATCGCGAGTATAATAAAAACTTGATCCAGTCTTGGGCTGGAGGGGTAACGGCAGCACTTCAAAACAATTTGAAAAAACTTTTAACTCTCAGGGCAAGTTGTTTAAGAGGGGTTGAATTGCTGTTTACGTTACAACAATTGGTTACCTCCTTACGTTTGCATGATCATTTTTTGCCGTGTTCTGTTGCGTAGCAATTTGATGAAACAGTGCAAAGTCATCGTGAAGCATTCGTACGACATAGAATTGAAAACGCAACAAAGCTATGCATGTTTGGAGATTTCAATTCAAATCCCAAAAATAAACAATTAATTCAACGAGTAAAATAGCAAAACTCAAGAGTTCGATCAAGAGCGATCGCTTTGATAAAAATAATTCTAATTCGTATGTTGAGAAATACCCTTTCGTGCTTAAGGAGAGTTATTTTAATTCTCGCGTTCGCTAGACATAATAAAGAAGTCAAAGGAAGTATCAGGCCAACCAAGTACTTTACCCACGATTAAAGGTAACTGTCTCATATTATTACTACCCAGATTTCCTGCACATGTGTATAATGGCAACACAGAATATTCACATTCCTTTCCAAAAGCTATTATTTCATTAACTCTGACAAACAGACATTTTATCTTCCACCACACAGCAGACATTAGGCGTCTTTTTCAAAATGCATAGCAATCGCTGGACTTCGCACCATGAACTAGCTACTTAAATGATGCAATACAAGCGACTGTTCAAACGTCAAAGAGCTACTAGTATAAGCAAAGATGCGTGAAAAAATCGAAATGAAAAATTTGCTTCAAGTTTTTTGGCAACTTTCGGATAACGTAAACATTTCAGAACTATTTTGATCGCTTTGTTTCCTCATTATCTACAAAGTAGGCTATTCTATTTAAAACTTGCTAATTCAAACGCTGCTTATCTAATGCAGGCAAAAGTATTCACTTCCTTTAGTCTCATTATAAAACAGTTTCAACGCTATTTGTGATATTTAAGATATTTTTTTATTTCCAGGCGACATGAATCAAACTTACTTCATCCTCTGTGGTTCAAAACTGTCGGCCACTCAAACAGATCCGTTTCAAATGCCTTGTCACATATTGAAGAACAGCCAGACGAGTAAGTTGGGCTAGAACTAGATATCTAGTTTAAAACTTCCTATCTCCGTCGCACTCATGTCGGCAATAAGTTGCGTTGAAAATGCCTCACGAACGACCGTAACCTCCTTCGTATTTTAAGACCAGTGTTGGAGTCATAATACCGATTTTGTTTAAAAATGTGCAGTAGTCAAAACCGAGATCTGCGTAACGTCATTCTTGTGTGAAGGAACGTGGTTCCAGAGTAGAGGCGAGCTCGAAGTCCAAAACTGAGCTTGCATTGCGGGTCAAGATCAAACCTTCAATATACTCGCCGTATCGCGCCGAAGCGGGTAACGAGTGGCGGAGATCATTTCTGCATCTTAGCGTCTGGGCAACACAGAAACATCGCAGCGGTGGCGAGCGGTTTGCAACCGTGTCCGATTTGACCAGCCCGGGAATCGAATCCCAGACCTCCCGCGCCAGTAGCGGTGTCTATTACTACGCGGAGCGGCGCGTCAAGATATTCGTTTATTGACATACTACTTTGGCGCACCTGAGATCACGAGAACGAATTAGGTCGCAAGATTTTCGCAAAGTTCAAACACCGGTTCAGCGGATGAATATCATCAAAGAAACATCACAATTAGAAGCGTAGCGGTAATAAATAAGCTCGCTGGTCGAAGTACGAAATACCAGGCCATTTGACGCGCTGAAACATGCACAAAGGCAAATGGCTTTTCACGTCAGCTTGCGGCTTTCTTGCATTCGTCACTAGACCTTTCTCCGTTAACGTATTCCGCAAAAATTCAACAATCTAAGATATTCAAAAAAACTATCGACATTATTTCTCACTTCAAACAAAAGTGTATCACTCGTGTAGAAAATCATACTAATTGTCAAAAGATCTTGATGAATTTGTACCAACTCCGTTGACGGATTTGTGTAAAGGTTAAAAACATCGCTACCGGCGTGAGAGCTGTTCGATTCCCAGGCCAGTCAAACTCTCCTCCACCGCCAACTGCTAGCCACCGCTGCGATGTTTCTTTGGAGCTGTGTTGCCCAGGCGCTAAGCCGCGGAGATGAGCCCTACCACTCGTTACATGCTTTAACGTAAACCAGTATATTGACGATTCGAGTTTTTTATTCGTCAGTGATAAAAAGCTATATATCAGAAATTGAGGCAAAACAAGTTTCAGTAAATGAATAACAAGATGATGAAAAACGTGGTACGAGAATCACTACTATGACCTTATATGTAGGATATTTAGCACTGTATTCATGCCACCTCTGAGCCAACATAAATTGATTCGAAAAAAGCAATAGATGTCTAATCCTAGTCACGATTTTTTCAATAATGTAAAGAATTTCGTGTTAATCTTACGTAGAACGGTAAATTTCCATTTGAGATCAGTAGTAAATCTTTTAACGTTCGCTATATACGTGAAATATGCCTAATCTACGATAACATTCATTGTAGATGCTTCCTCGGTCAAATGGGACTTAATTCATGCATGCTGGTTGAGAAATCGAAATCGTGAAAAACCACGTTCGTGTCAAATCAAAATTACGACATATCTTCATTATTGCGAAACCACTTAATGTTCAGCGCGAGTTAAACACTGTTTGCCTGCTCGTACGTAAGCAAAAAATCAAGTCTTCACTATACCCTTGGCATTACACCGAAGTACTGTAGGTAACGAGATGAGGGCTTATCTCCGCGACTTATGCCTGAGCAACACAGCTCTGAAGAAACGTGACAGCGGAAGCGAGCCGTTGGCGACACGGTGTCCAATTTCACCGCCCCGGGAATTTAGCTCCAGACCTCCAGCACAGACGGTGATGACGCTATCCTAATGGACTGTTGCACACACAACCCGCTACGTTTAAATGCAAGAAATATGGCAGTCATTTACAGCTGTCAGTACTCAGTAGGCTACTAAACAAGCCTGTCTTTTCTCGCAAATTTATATTTAAAACATCGCAGCTTTACACAAATCTTTATCACGGATCAGCATTTGCGACGTCAATGTTGCTTGATGGTAAAATAAAATACAGTTTAAAGTTGGTCCTGCTATCATATATGCCCGAGTTTTCATAACCACGACAGACGTAATGAAAATAAAGCGTTTAAAAGAAAACGCTATATTTTCATTGTACTCGCAGTTTACGACGCCGCCGAAGAGTGCAACGAATGGCGATGCCCATCTCCGCGGCTTAGCGCCAGGGAACTGCAGCTCTGAAGAAACATGGCAGCGGTGGCAATGTCTTTACCTACTGCGCAAATCGGCCGGTATCTACATTAAATCCTTGCTATTTGAAAGCAATGTTTTCGTATTTCGAGCGAACATAAAAAAAATTAGGAAATCGTTGAAACGCGAATGCTTTGCTTATGTAGGGGCATGTATGAACCTCGTAAAACCCCCAACTTTGTGTAAAGGATTCTTTGGATCGATCTAACCCAGTTTACAGTCATAAATAAACAAAAAAAACTAATTTATGACTTTGTTTCACAGGTTAAAACAAAGGAAGAATTTATTCCGACGATCAAGATCTTGGGGAACTTTAATGGATAGTCTTGAACAACACTGCTATGAAATCGATGACTCGTTGGACAAACCAACCGAACAGCAACATAAGGCACAAGATACAACACCTACCACAGTACAAATAACAAATACTACAAACGAATTCACAAACGCGACAACACACGAAGAAGGCACACAGAAAAAAGAACTCGCAGACCCAACCCAACCAGCACAAGTTTATCGCAATATGGACGATATGCAAAGTACTGAGAACTCGGCATTGCAAAGAAAAAATATTGTCACCAAAACTGGAAATTCTGTGAAAAGCAAAACAATGATATCGAGATTGGAAATTAAAATTGTTCCGTCGCAGAATAGAAACATCGTCAAAAAAAGTAATAGCACAGCCACTAAACGGCCGGAAAAAATTAGTTCAAAAGCAAATGAAGAAACTAGATACGTGCGCTCGAAATCCTTGCAATATTCAAGACCAGTTCCACCAGAAGAAACTAAGTCAACTTCTCCTCCCGGCAATCAGAGAGTTGCCACAAGTGAAAGTTCAAAAGATCAAAATAAGCACAAAGAGTCGAACGACTTGGGCGATTCAAGCTCAGCAGCATCGTCAAGTCCAGAAAAAGACACAGTGAAAAGCAATACAGTTGTTCGCAAAAGCGTTGGCAACCTAGTGCTGCAACCATCTTCAACTATGAGTGAAGGTATTACAATCGACCACATACCTTTCATGTTACAAATGGCAGAAGAACAGAGCCCTACCTACATCACATTTGACAAAATGGAGACTGCGCTCGCGCAAAATGCCGGGAAAAAGGACAAACCTACCACTAGTAATCGATCAACCATAACCATGACAATAAACCCGCCTACAGTCACGGAGAAAACAGAAAATAGACCCGGAGTCGTTAAAAGTGATTCATTGCAAGTCACTAAGTTTAAGCTCACGGCACCAAGACGAGTTCAGAGTGTTACAAGCACGAGTCGTTCACGCAAGGTCTCGGTTATTCAAATGCGGCGACAAAAATCAGAAATCGTTGAGTCTGCGTTCAAGAAATCGCAATATGAACAAAACTCAGCAAACGAAGAAAAACTTTACGTCGATTTGAACGAAAAAGAAAACACAGAACACCAAGTAAAATCTGATTCGAAAGAAAAAATCAACAACGCCTATACAAACGTAATTAATGGACCTAGTTTTTCGACACCAGCCGAGACAGAAGTTTCAACACTGCCTGAGCAACCAGCAGTAAACGTAGATGACTGTAGTAATTTTCATATCAAGAAGTCCGCGAGTGATACGAACGAGTAAGTAAATTTTTATGACTATTAGCTGAATGATACTTTCCATGTTTCGTAAAAAATCTTTAGCGGGGACCATCTCCGCGGGGCCCATCTCCGGCTTAGCGCCCGGGCAACACAGCTTCGAAGAAACGTTGCAAGGGTGGCGAGCCGTTGGCGACAGTAAACGATTTGACCAGCTCAGGAATCGAACCCCAAATAATCGGCCTTTTCAATGCTTGGCAAATGTTTATCTACACCTTGTTGAATGTTAATAATCTTGAAACGCCAAAAATTACAATTTTATGCTGATTTTTCCGCATTGCTTTTTCTGTAACATCCTAATGATGTATTGAAGTTATTTTTAGTAATTGAACTGAAAACTAACAATAACAAAAGGAGACTGCAAAGTGAGCTCGTGCTCTTCGAGTCAGCAGCCAACTGGTATACACGCCATATACGACCGGCTACAGCCGCGAATCGAATCCGTCACGTAAAATCTGCAACCTATGTGCGGTACTGCTACCATACACAAGGGCATAGCGAGAAATTTTGAAAGTTGGGGGCCATAATTTCGACATTTTTTTCAATAGAATTTTTTCGCCAGAACTATTGAGAAACAAGAAAGACTCAAGGGGGGTCCGGGGGCATGCTTCCCCGGAAATTTTTTGAAAATTTACTTGCTGTAATGGCTTTTTTGGTGCTTTTTGAGTAATTTTCACGCAAATTTTGTTTAAATTTTTTGACTTTAATTCTGAGTGCCTCACCAAATATGATGCATTTTGTTCGCACAGTTCCGATTATGCGTGCTGGCGTAAGGCTTATTGCTATCGTTCGAAATTATGGAAAAATTGTATACATCAAAAACATTTTTGAAAATAAGTGGTGGGAGGATGCATATCTCTCATCCCACCACCCTGGATCCGCCCCGGGCTTCAGGGCCGGCGCCAGGGTAGCTGGCCTCCCCAATCGACATGCTTAATTCCCTCAATTAACAAGCTGTCTTTTTTGAAGACAACGGTTCTTGTGCTTAATTTCAAACTTTGGCCTTCCAAGTCGACTGCTCTGCCGCCGGCTCTGCCTGGCCATAAGCTACAGAAACCATCAAGAGCCTGGCGTATTTCAGTCACTTGGCACCATTAATTTTGTTCTTTTTTACTGAAAGGCAGATTCAAAAGGGGGTGGGGGGCATAGCACCCCCTAAATACGCTCCTGACCATACACCATATAAATACTCCATATTTTCAGATTAGCCACTAGCCTTGAAAGCCCGGAAGACGACATGCCAGCCAAATCAATAAAATATCGAAAAATGATGGAAATTCGTCACGGGCATTCAACATTATCAGTTCCATATATTGCTGTCGGAAAAATCAAAGGTCGGTTAAATTGCAGTCAATCTGGAGAAACACAATCTTACAGAAATTTGATATAGAAAAAGCGAAACAAGTTTGATCACTCAATTGAGATGTTTTTATCACGTGTTCATCAAAAACGCACCGACGTTGTAACCTGCTCATTGTTCGCAGAATCAGAAATCGGAGAAAAACGAAAAATCTACACATCAGATAGCAACGCTGAGTGCATGCGAGCTTATTCTTCGGACGGAAAACACATGTAAGTGATGAGTACCACACTAATCAACAACATCTATCGTTTGAAACAACAAACTTTGTTTCAAGAATCGGCCGATTTGCTCTCGGTGCGGTAGGTCATGGGTTCGATTTCCGGGCTGGTAAAATCTGAAATAGTCCGCAACGGCTTGCCACCGCTGCCACGTTTCTTCGCAGCTGTGTTGCACAAGCGCAAAGACACGGAAATGAACCCCCACCACTCGTTGCACGCTTGATTCTGAATCCCGTTGCAATTGAATGGCTTACAGATGCCCAATGTCTGAACAGGGCGATCCTCCTAACTAAGGACAGTGACCGGAGTGACCAATCACTCAGTTATTATCTTACACAAACTAAACGGCGGAAGCTAGCACTTTTATGTTGTCACCATTTCCACCTTAAGGTCACGATAAAGACATTTGGAATAGTTACAGCAATCAACTGAGTGTTTATGCAAATGCAAACACTCAAGTAATTATCTTTGTCAACAGCTATCGTGATATGACAATCTTACATTTTCTCTTACACCTCACAGTTGATAAAACCTTCTTGAAAGACAAATCAGAGTCGTTTTTATTGTTACAACAAATGTCCAAGGTTCGAATCTTAGCCGAAGCTAAGTCTAGCCCGCCAATGCAGCACTAATCAGTGATCGTAATCAGTATCAGTCGGCGACGCACGTATAGGATAAGAAAGAATCATGCATATCGGGTTCGATTCAGGGTTGAAACCGGTAGCATTTAGCACTTCATAGCTACCGAAACCGACCGGTTGACGTGGCGGTCAAAGACATTGCCATCAGCGCGGGAGGTGAGGGATTCGATTCCTGGGTCGGTCAAATCTGACGCAGTGTCGCCGAAGACCAGCTACCGATGCGATCGATGTTCCTTCGAAGCTGTGTTGACCAGGCGCTACGCTGCGGAGATGGCCCCGCCTCTCGTTACACGCTTCGGTGTAATATCGCGAGCATAATCGACTTGATTATTTCTATGTGTTTATTGATCAATGTGTTTATTTTTAGGTTTTCAATCGCGGTTCCCGGATGTCCACGTGGTCTTACATCGTTTACAGCAGATCACGTGCTTTGTACGTCATGCACGGATGGTCACGTATACGTCATCGATACAGTAAGGGGAAACATCTTACGTCAAATTGGTCAAAAAGGAACCCTCCATAACCCTCGGTATGTGGCCATGCACCCTAACAATCGTGCTTTTGTGACCGCCGATATACGAAGTCTCGGTAAATGGAAGATCAACATGTTTGATCTGAGAACAGGTAAACTTAATCACAATAAGAACTGAGTTTTCTAAATTATTGGAGTCTAGATTCAATATATGGGGGAGATGCGAAGTGAGCTTGCGCTCTTCGAGTCACCAGTAACCCGGTATATATGTCAAATGCGATAGGCTCCAACCATGAATCGAACCCGTCATGCATGATTTGCAACCTGCGCGCGTTACCGCATTAGATACTTGCTACAATGAACTTGCAACGAAACCTTTTTTGGACCACTTTAAAGAATTATCATGATTATCAAGCAAAAGATCCAAGTATTTCACGTTCAAACTCAAACCAAAAATACTCCAAAACGGTTTAGATTTCGCCTTTGCGAATTTGCTAATTGCTTCACTTCGCTTTTCACGTCGCTGTTTTGTCGAATTAGCTTCGATAAAGTTCAAGATAAGCTTGTAGAAATGCTAGACTGTTCCGAGAAACTTTTTGTTTTAGAAAAAGAATAACAGGTTTTTTTAATGCAAATGTATTAATGAAATAAATACTGTACCTTATGAAAGTTCAAGCAAGCGTTCGAAGTTACTACAAAATGACACATTAAAATTACTTTCGCTGAAATACAGTAACTTATCATTGTAACTATAAGCTACGACAGGGGTGGGCAAACTTTTCACACGAAGGGCCACATTTAAAAAACTTTGAAGCCGGGACCGCACTCTTTGGAAGAGCAAAAAAAAAAGTCTTCGGCTCGATTCACGGTAGAAGTTTATATTTCTGTAAGTGCCCGCGGGCCGCATAAAATGGTCTCGCGTGCCGTAATTTGCCCAGCCTTGAGCTAAGATATCAAAGCCGAGCCATATGACGACCTCGGGAGCTCCGGGCTGATTTTTCGAGAGGCCCCATGCTTTTTTGCAGACCCGGTTTTGACGTCAGCAGCTAGATCCTTTTTTATCACAGGGAGCTCTGGGGCAAAAGTTCCCACCCTGTGATCCGCTCTGTACCAAGGCACTTTAAAGCAGCAACAATACTGACAAAAAAAAACTGGGGGGTAAATTTAATCAAAATTTTTTAATAAGCTCGAAATTATAGTCCGTAAAAAACTTCCTTTGTTTAATCAGCAGGCGCTAAGATCTGAGTTGATACTCATAAAATTTTACTCAAGCGTGTCATACACTGTTACACATACCAATAGTGTAAAAGCTGCATGATTCCTAGCGATTACTTTTAATTGTGCAAAAAATGTTTTCAGGATTCGCTACTTTCTCTTTGGCGCCCTCTAACCACCCTGATATCAGCATACAATGGCCAGGATTTTTAACCTTCAGGTAAAAAATTTATTTAATATACATTTTGTAAGATTTGAACAATCGCTTTGCTTATGTCATGCCAGTGCAACTAGTTATTGAACATAAATGATTTTATCTCGGAGAAATTCATGGCCAGTACGTTGGCGGAGTGGTTCAAAGCATCGCTATCGGCACAGGAGGTCGTTCGATTCCCGGGTCGGTCGATCGGCCGCAGTGACACCAGCGGCTCGCCACCGCTGCAGCGTTTGTTCGTAGCTGTGTTGTCCATGCGCTGAGCCGCGGAGATGGCCCCGCCAGTTGTTACGCACACACTTCGGCGTAATATCACGAGCATAGTGAAGATTATGATCTAAGTTTTGATTTTAATAAAAAAAGACAACTTTTTAATAACTTGATTTAAGCTTTGGACCCAATTCTCGGGTTACAAATAGAAACTCCTGAAGTCATGACGCCAGTGTTTTTTTTCAAAAGCAAACTAATTTAATGAAATAAAAGTTATGGCGTCATATATATTTTTAGACCTGCAAGCGACCAATTGTATGTGAGCGATTCTGAAAGCAACTGTTTGTTTGTTTATGACGTCAGACGCTCTGCAAAGCCAGTGTTTCAATTTGGAAAAAAAGGTAAGTGATGCAAGGTTTGGTTGATCAAAAAAGTTTTGCTAAACGCTGGATCCAGCTTGTAAAAACACAAATGGAAATGCAAAGAGTTTTCTAAGCACGGGTGCCATAAAATACTAATAAATTGGCACAGTGTGCATTGTTGGTCGACAAACAATGTCAAAATTACCCTACTGCAAGTAAACAAATAGGCTACATTCAACGTAAGTTAGTAATGCTGTTACTGGATAAAACACGCATATTGCAGCATTACAAGTAGCAAAGCTTGGAATTTCCTGTATTTGTTTAAACCTGCAGGCCTATAATACCGGCCAGAGGGCGTAGTGGTTAAAACACCGCGATCAACGCAGGAGGTCTTGGTTCGATTTACGGCCCGGCCAAATCTGACCGTGTCGCCAACGGCTCATCACAGCTGCGACTTTGCTTTGGAGTTGTGTTGCTCAGGCGCTGAACCGTCACTTAATTCGTTACGTGAAGTGTCCCGTCACTCGTTACATGCTTCAACGTACAACCGCAAGTATAATAAAGGATTAATTTTGATTTGACTACTGTTTTTTCAATATGGGCACCACAGACTAAGTGCTAAGCTCACGGCCATCTCTGCACCATAAACCTGTAAGAATGATCATACAGAATGGTTTGCTAAGGCATAGAAAGAACTTCAAATTACACATGTGGTTTAAATAATCTCTATATTATGCGCAGCAACGTGGCTGGCTGGATGAAGCATTTTTAGCAGGGCTTGAACTCCTTTTAGCCGAACTTGAACTCTACAAGCAAAAATCTCTAAATTCGAACTTGAAGAAAGTTTTTTGATTTTTAAATTTATCCTAGTCTTGACGAAAATTACTTGAACTTGTCACAAACTCGATAAAAATGACTGAACTCCACCTTGAACTCGCAAAATTCAAGATGAATAACTTGGAACTCGGCATGGATGATTTTAGTGAATTCGAACTCGATGAAACATGCTTGTGAGCTCGCAGTTCTGATTTGTAGTGGTCTTATAAATAATATTAATTGCTTCTGCAATGCAATACCAGTACAGCAGAACGTTTCTGTTGACAATTCAAAACGCATATCCGACCAAACCATGCAACGTAAAAGGAGCAACTTCTTCAAGGGAAAAAACCAACTCGGACAGAGAGTAGTAGATCAACACTGACCGAGAACAAATTGAACTTTACATCAGGCATACCTAACAATAAAAAATCCTTCAAGAATGCTAGAGAAAGAATTAAAATTTCTGACGAGTGTTTACACAAAATTTGCCATTCCATGGATGTATCTACATACCTTGCACATCAACAAACCAAGTATATTGCACATATAAATAGACGGAACATGGAACGCCCATCAAAAGATTAACATTTGAATCCACACAATCCAACAAACCGGGTCTCTTCGTAACACACTTAATATTTAGTTTTACGAAGTATCTAAAACTGAATGTAAACCACTTTTGCAAACTGGCATTGGACCGAGAGTTTGATCAAAATGTTTTAGTTGCGTCATTTTCGCTTAAATTGCATTTTTTCCTATTTTCCAATGCGCTTGTTTCTGTTCGCCTTGGTGGATGGGTCCAATTGCATGTTATGAGATGCAGGATTAAACTTGTGCAGTATATATATATAATTCTAACTTTCTTTTGTTTAGGTCACGGCGATGGAGAGTTGTTAAATCCGTGCGGAGTTACATATCTTGACGGAAAATTCCGATCCACTGGAACGATAGTAGTGTCAGATTGGGGAAATAACCGGATATCAGCATTCGATCCAATCACTGGCCAGTTTCAAGGTCACGTGATAGGAGAGACGAATGAGCTGATAGAAACTCCTTACGATATTTCAACCGACGAAAATGGCGGCATTTACCTCACTGAAAGTGAAACCAATTATATCAAGCTCTTCCAGCCTGTGTATGAATAGGAAAGCACTGCGATTGTGGAATGATATGACTATCACAAACTTCCGGCTACAATAAACATGGGACAAAAATAAATAGAGGAAAAATAAGTCAACAAAAGTTTAAACGTTTTTCAGTTTTGTACTACCTTGATGACAGCTGAATCTATGATATCAAAACATGCAGTTTCAAGAACTATGGTGGCATTATTTTCCCTTCAGAGGCTATTATAAATTCATAAGTTCATCTTTGCAACAACTTACAACAAACTATTTCAACCAAGAGAATTTCTTCAACAACACTGAACGTTTCAACAGCACTTGCCCTCTAATCATCATCATCAGCAGTACATTTGCTACATACATGAAAGCCTTGAAATGCTAATAATCTGCACGGGCAGACGTGTTTTACATTTGTGTTTTGAGTGTTAATCACACATTACGGAGTAGATGTATCGACAGGGTTTCCATTTAATTTCCACCTATTTATTGTTTTTGGGATGAAACTTTACGTAACGTTTGGTACATTTTAGAATCTTGCGTATATCAAGTCAAAAATAATATGTCGCTAATAAATCGTGATAGTTTTGGTGCTGTACATTCATTCACTCGTCACACACAAAAATTTCAAAAACTTCCCAAAACAAGTTTTTTTTCATTCTACATTTAATAAGTTGACCATAGATAAAATTTTTGATTTACAACAATACATTTTAACCCCTGACCACCAGCACAGCTATGCAATTGACGTGTTTTTTTCATTGTGATTTGTATTTTGTATCATCAGAATGTTTGCAATTTTTTTCTTTCGTTGAAACGAAATATATTTTTTGAGCAAGAACTTTTCTTGAGTCAAACTATTCGAGGCAGGTTAGTCAAAACGTTATCACTCTTTAGTAATCACAACCTTAACAAAATTAAAATCAATCTTGCCGACTTGAATACAAAACTATTTTCTCTCAGCAGAGCACACAACAGCAACAAAATTCACGCCTTTGAAAAAGAAGACAGGGGTTCGATTATCGGATATGTCACGTCTGGCTCAATTAAGCTATTGATTTGCCATCACTGCACTATTTTTTGCAATCATGAATGAGCTACCTGGGCGTAAGTTACCCCGATAAGCGCGATTAGCGTTAAGCAACGTAGTTATGAATACCAATTTTAAAGTCATTGGGTTGACCAGAGTCTAGAGCTCCAGAGGCAGACGCTCCATTCATTCAGCCATCAGAGCTGTATCATAAATAAGCTACCTGAGTTAAGTTACGACAAGCGCGATTAGCTAGTACGTAACATTTGAAAACTAAGCTAATGCACCGTAGTTCTGAAAATTTATTAAAATTTAACGTATTGCGATTACAAACCGTGCGTAAGCCTTAGTGCGTCACCACTTACTACGTATCGTCTACGCAACGTAGACCCATTTTCGCAAAATGGCGGTAATTGCCCTGGCTGGGATCCAGACTTGAGTCTCTAGCACCAACAGCAAGAACACAGCGATTGCGCACGCAGAAAATAAAACCCGAACAACACGTCACGCGATTCAATCAATAACTTTACAGGTTCCATTAAAATGATCGTAAAAGTTAAGTCAATAGAAAACCACAGTTAGGACAATACGTGACAGTTAGTATAATACGTATAATTAGGTAGATTAGCGACTGCAAAGAAATTTTACGTAGAATAATTGGAAACCATGTGTGAAAACAAAACTGATGAAACAGTAACATATCAAGCTCGCGCAAACACAATATCCACAAAAACAAACCATCGCAAAAACGTTGTTCCAAACTTTTTCATGAAATCGATGAAAAGAGTGGTTAGTAGTAATGACACACACGAAATTATTGTCGCGAAAAATTCAAATCTTCAGTTACAAGCACTTGATGTTAAGTGGGGGATCGAAAATCACTTCAACATAACTTACCGATATTTCGCCAGTTCGTGAGTTTATTTGGAAGCTGTTCAAAATTTCCAGATCAGATGTTTGGTCAATTTGATAAATGACGTCATTGTTTGGTTCGCATGCGTCGCTGTCAGTGGCAAACACCTAAAACATGACCCAGCAAAATAAAACACCCAGCATGCATTTATGAACCACGTAAAATATCAAAAATTATTGAAATAATAATTCAGCAGACAATGGAGGAAGATTGCGATGTGAGCTTGTGTTTTTCGAGTCAGCAGCCATCCAAATCATTCTTAAAACACAATCGGTTCGGTCGTGATTCGAACCCATCAAGATAAATTTCAAAGCACGATACTGCTACGACAACGTCGCTCAGTAATTTTTTAAGTGTTTCACAACGAAATCATCATTATTCAAGTAGAGAAACAAGGTTCGATACTAGGTCGAGACATCTTTCAATTTGATATCCACCCTTATTAACCCAACGTTTGCACCATAAGTAGAGTGCAGTTTTGGGCGAAAATTGGAGTCCACGTAGAGCTGAAAAAAAATAGCTGATATTTCGCACAGATTAGATGAACTCAACACAGGACACACACAGACAGAACAACGAAAATTTTGATGATTAATGTCATTTAACATGACATTCACAGACTAACAAATTCATCAAAGTCGTAACTACCAGTCACACAGTAACACTATAGTAACCTGTAAAATGAAAGTGCCAAAAGGAGATAGTTCTTCTATGGAGCCTTCATAAACAGTTTGGTTGAATTCTGGATCTTGATCATTGACGTCCTAAATAAGATAAGCATATTTGCATTCTACTTCAGATGCCAGGCAATGCTTCATCAAAATCAAGAAAGTAAATACATGCGTGAGTACTTGACCAAGAAAATATTAATAATTGAATAACAAGGCAATGTTAACGTACATAACGGCGACTAAAAATAACCAAAATCTTTCAACTGCTATACGGGCTTGAATCAAACGTCACACTAGAAGGCTGACGAAATTTTGGACCAAATTAATTTTTAACTTTGACTTAATTACAAAACTAATAAGTGAATTATGCAGAAAAGTAAATACACCTCCATCAGCACAGCCGTGGGTTGGAACTTCTTGCTTACAACGAACAAGATAATAAACTTGTGATATGATCCTTACCCGAGCTTTGCTGTTACGTACTTCGACAAAATATTTCAATAAATTGTCTCCGCGGGAAGTATTATTTTTGATTATTTTTGTCATTTTTGAATAATTTGTACCAAAAAAAATTGAGAAATTCAGATTGCCAGTATACCATGTTCAACATAAACAAGTAGAATTCTTATAATAAAATTTGAAAAAACGGGTAACAGCGTAAGAAAAATTCAAAATGTTTCAAAACATTGCGAACTATTGCTGTTCTCTTTGCGCATTGTTTGGTCGTCTGCAGGACTATTTGTCGGAAGTGCGGCGTGGTGGTTCGGAGCGTCGTTTTTACGACGACCATGATCGCAAGGTTGATGGTTCAACTACCATCCAAATCTCGTTGTCCCATCCTTCAATAAGATACTTCACGATAATTATCTGGCTGGATGGAATCTTACAATCAACAAATTAAAGAAGTGAGAAGTAAAATTCAACCGGAAAACTCAGAAACAAAAGTAACTTCTAAGCGATATTGAATTCGTGGTATGCATAGCGTATCCGTCGCTTTCTCGTGACAGGAAAATAAAAATGAAGAAACCATTGTTAAACCATATAAGCAAGACACTAATAAAGCAAATTTAAAGCGGTGAGATTGGAAATAACACACATTCATGACAGCGATGACTTCTTTAGAGCGCTGCAATCAAACCTTACCTCAACTATTATTGATAAGGTCACAGTGCTGGATTGAGGAGGATTTCCCTGATCTTCTGCTTTAACAACTAATGTCGTTTCAATAGCACTTTCGGAACATTGGATCAAGTCCGGGTCAAGACTCTCAAGGTCGATCGGTTGAACAACGGTCACGGTACCAACACTGACAACCGAGTTTGAGTCTGAAACAATCAAAAGCTTATAACTGATGCAAACTATAAACTGACGTTAACACAAACTGACTTCACCAAAGTATATACTATACCACTTGATTAAAGGTTTGCAATGAATTAAAGCCGACCAGTTCACCAACCAAAAACTTTGCCTAAAGTTGTTTTTTGTCATTGGGTACAATTTATCAAATTGATCTCACAGATACAATATAATTTAAAACACAGGCGAAGGCGAAATCAACAGTTTCCTTTTTTATTCTCGAGTTACGAAAAAGCGGCAGAAGTACAGGCTTAAGGCGAATCTAATCTCTTTGAGCAGTCGCTGTTATTTCCAAATTGCAGTTGAATTTCGTTTTTCTAATTTCTGAGCTTGCTAAGAACCTATCAAGTAAAGACAAATTCTGATGTAGCAACTCATCAAAAACAAAACGTTGAGGGGAATCGACCTCTTCCACAATATGAATAAACTTTACCATTTGTGACAACGGTGAAATAATCTTTCAAATCTCCTTCAATAATCGTGAATTGAATATCACTGTTAGGAGTGTTCTGCTGGTCGTCGTCGGTCGCCTAAATAATGTCACCAAATTGAATGATAATTGGCAAGAAAATACGGTTGGCGTAGAGCTTAATAATATTGCTACGGCGCGGAAGGGCTTGGGTTTAACTCCCGGCCTGGTCAAATCGGATATAGTATTGCCAACAGCTTGGGACGGTTGCGATGTTTCTTCGGAGCTGCGTTACCAGGCGCTAAGCCGCTAAGGTAGGCCCGCCGCCACTCGTTACGCGCTTCGGCGTAATACCGTAAGTAAAATGAAGAATCGACTTTTTGTTTGAAGAAAATACGTCGAAATGCTGGTTCTAGAAGAGTATGTTGTCGGGGTATAGCCGAGCATCCACTGCAAATCAAGCAACTAGCTTTAAGGTCACGAGTTTATCTTTCTTCAGGTATGCGCAAGGTTCGGATAGAAGCGATTGTTAGCACAACAACAGCTAAAGTAAATGAAACGAAATCTTCAGCTTCTTATTCGTTTGAACATAGAGAAGTTCATGAGTAGCGCGCAATAACAATAAAATAGAAGTTTTTAACAAGTTTCATACACTTCTGTAATTAGAAGACTTTACAGACCAGAGTAGTCAAAACGGGCCGATTATTTCACGCCCAAACACCAAAAATATAGGCCAGAGTCCGGTCCAAATTCGCATTTGGACCGGCCCGAAAACAACAAAAAGATGAATTAAATTGAACAAGAAATGTAACAGTAATTGAGGGAAACTGCGAAATAACTTGGAGCATTCGAGTTAGAAGCCACTCGGTATACTTGTGAAATACGATCCGCTCCAGCCGTGAATTGAACCCTTCGCGCAGGATCTGCTACCTACGCGGTACTGCCAGGACATGTGACTGACGTTTGGTCCAAAATGTTTATTATGTTAAATTTTTGTTTTTTTCATGTTCGTACAACAAGTATGTGAAAAGCAACAGAATAAATTCATACGCACCTAAAGATTGATTCGCGACAATGAAATCAAAACAGCAAGCCACAGTACTTGGCGCTGATAAAAAAGTGGTCGTTCATCTGTAAACTAAGGTAAGCCCGAAAAACATCTGTAAGCTGGGCCTAAACTAAGCCCGAAAACTATCTCAGACATAGGTTAGACCCGAACAGCAAGGACCATTTACAAATTTGTTATAGACAATCTTGACCATCATACTTTACAATGGCTTCTGATTCGACATTGTTACAACTTTGAAAGTGGGTAGTGTAATAGGTTTACAGGAAGTTTATCTCATCCCTAACCCAAAAAATGGATCCGGTGCAACACTAACCTCGCAATGTATTGAATCAATCAATCGATCTAACTTTTATCTCTGTCCACCCGAAATTTAAAAATACCCTAGCTAGCACAAAAAGTGACTATGGAAGGGATAACGGAACTGGCAGCAAAACTAGCGAGAGTTGAGACAGTCAGAAGGAACTAACAGGGCATGACTGTATGAACGGTAATATCAGACTATACTAAAATTCAACCACAGTCTCCGTAGAGGCAGTGCTTACCCATTTAATTACTTAAAAACTAACTGGTACACTTACACTGATCTCTAACGACGTTCTGAATTCATTCGCGTTTTCCTCAACAGTTCCAGTGTAAGATGATCGTTGGAAACTGAAAATTAAACGGATTAAAAAATTTTGGGCAATCAAAAATAAAGATGAAAGCTGCCACAATCAACATTATGACGACCACGAACTTATGATGCTGCACCCCAAACAATTAAATCCTCGTTAAACAAGTTTCTGAAGAAACTACTCGCGATATGCTCAGAAAACTTAATGACATTTGAAAATTTTGGATTGGATAACAAAAAAGAACGACATTATAGTCTAGGTTTAGGTACTATATGCAAGTCTTTTTTAACATCTAATATATGGAGATCGGAGATATTAGGGTAAGCTTTAAAATACTCAAGAAATGTACGCTCTAAAAACCAATTCTACAAGTTTTGCAGCGTACATTACGTAAGTCTACTAAGGGCCTACTTTATTACATTCTTACATCTTCAAAAAAGACTTGCATCGGCTTCAGGTGTCATAAAGATCTAATAGTTTACCCGTTAAGGTCTTTTTTATACCAAGCTAACCATTCAGTTACCTGCTCTCATGTCCAGTTCAAGTAGTTGCACACGGCCCACGGACTTCAAAATCAATTTTTCATGTCATAATGAAAAAAATGACTAAGCCATCAATAAATTGATCGTCATGGAGAAAGTCAGTGGGCCTTTGAAAGCACTTGCACTGAACATGTGGACAGGATAATTGGGTCACAGAACGCAACAAAAGGACAAAAACGCCATTCACGAGGTTCGTTTTGCACAGGCAAAACCAAAAAATTTGCGTGCAAAGGAATATCTTCAGCTGCAAGAATCAGCAGAATTGGTTTGTTTGAAATATTTATAAATTGTGATTAAATCATGCTGACATGAGCTGAGTTGGTTAATGATGCAGTTATTTGAGTGAAAAACTAACAAATTCATCATTGACGCAAGAAGGTGACACATTTAAAGCAACACAAATACAGTTCCATCTTGTTGTTTACTTTTCTATCAAGTACTTTACTGGCAGAGCCGTGTATTAATCATTAATCATAAAAATGGAAAGCCGTTCTTGAAATTCACGATTGAAACAATTTGACATTGGCCAAATCAAATTTTTTTTACAACAAAATCGGAATATTCAAAAAAATCGTCAAAGATAGTAACGTAGGTTCAAATCGAGAGCCGGTGAATTTTAACATAGCCAGCAACTGTGTAGCGTATGTCTACTTTAGCAGTTAGGTGGCCTGTAGAAGCAAATAGACACGCTCCAATAGTGAACAAAGTGTTGCAGAAGGTTTTAACAATTTCAATAATCTGTATTTTCACCAAGCCATGTTCAATTGCATCAAATCTTAAACCTAATTCGCATTATTTTGGATCAAATTCACATTGACACCAAAATTTCTTTCATACACTTGAGTCTACCTTTGCCAAGAACAGTCGAGCAATTTCTAATAGCTCTACATTACATTTTTGTCAGCACTATTTGGTTCGTTTCACCATTGACACTAAAGAAGCCGAGTGCATCAAAAATAAAACCTACAACACGCGCTATTATGAGCAGCGGACCAATGTACCAAAAATGGCCAGCTGGCTGCCACACCAACCGCTGGTATCAAAACGGTGAACTAGTTAACCGACCGGTTGGCGAACTTGTCAAAGACATCGCTATCGGTGCGTGGGTTCAATTCCTTTCCCAGGCAAACCCGACAGAGTATCGCCGATGGCTCGCCATTGCTGCCACGTTTCATTGAAGCTGTTGCCCAGGGATTAAGCAGCGGAGATGGGCCCCACCAATCGTTACACGATTCGGCGCAATAACGCGATTATGCAGACATGAAGATTTGATATGTTTTTGATAGTTCAATTTATGAACACTTCACCGAACTTTATTTTTTCCACCGAACCAAAAATAGTGAGGAATCAGATGTATGATTATCTATTCTTCTTTCCAGAGTGGTGTTTGGTTGAAACATTATAAAAATTATCAAAAACTACAACATACATCGGGGGATGATCGTTGACGTCCACCACCGTGATTTGGAGATTAGCGTTGGTTGATCTTCCTCCACCATCTGTGGCTGTGACAGTCAGAAAGTAACTACCAAGCTGCTCCCGATCCAGTGGTTCCGCCAACGTGATGATGCCAGTGGTTGCATCAATCGCAAATCTTCAAAGGATTAAAGAGTAAATGTAGCATGCAAATATTTGATGGGTGTAAATTTTTTATTTTTCGCATTCATTTGCATATTCATCCTTCTACCACGAGAAAGTGAATAAAATGCGGTAACGAGTCCCTTAGGAGTTGCAGGTCACCTGCTTACCACTCTAAGAGGGAGAAATCCCACAAAGTGCCTTTCCCTGTAGCATTACAAATAAACTTGGTGTCTGGTTTTCCACCCTCTGCCTTTAATGCTGAGCGTCAAGGATAAAAGGTATGAGTACCAATTTTGAACTCATTGATTTGACCTCACTCGTAATCAAACCCGAGTCTACAACTCCAGAGGCGGACGCTCTTACCACTCGGACATCGAAGCGTAAAGCCACAGAGTACTTGATTGTCAGTTTTATGCGTAGGCATTAATTTGTACACCCCTCTCGCTTCAAATCTCAAACACAGTCCTTCAAATAAAATGTGTTATTCGCCAGTTCAAGAAGAAGTTTTAAAATGAATAAAGCAAAAAAATTTGATCTTTGTTTCGAGAAAACCACCAACTCTTTACAAAAGCGCAACTGAATCAATATGTTATCACCAAAAACAAACATGTTTGTCCCCAAACGACACAACATCTTACAATGTAATTAAAACTTGTTTGAAACGAAACCATTATTGTCTAACGAAAATGAAAAATATGAAAAATCAACCGAACACATAAAAACATGTTCATCTCCCAGAGCTATATTCAACTGAAACGAACGACATGTTATGAATATAATCTCATACAACACGAAACTCATGCAGTTGAATTACAAAAAAGGAATTTGGAAAAAAACGAACACAGGGAGCTCACAGTAATGTTATGGTCATGCAAAAGCAAGACATTAACTAGCTCTCTTCTTGTGCACGAAACCACCATGAGTTGACAAAGATGCTAATGCCATTATTCAGCTAAGAAATAAAACGTGGTAGAAGTGAAAAATGACTAAAAACTTGTGAGAGTTGTAAGAATTTGAATAGTGCTTGAGATTTTCGAACAATGAAAGCTGTTGAGTAAGTAGATTGTTTCATGATAAGTGGCTCAAATGTTAGTATCACAAACTACAATATCAAAATACATACGTGGAAGAATGAATAAATCTGCACGAAGAAAATTATTTTTTTTTTCATTATTCTATGATTTATAAACTTATTACAACTCTGCAGTTCTTCTGACACTTTGTATGTGTAAATATACTAGTCATAAATTTACTTATGATTTTTTTCACTAAATCTAAAACTAAATTAATTACGAATTATGATTACAAACAACACTAGCCACATCAATTAACGCTCTTCAGCAATAACATTTCGACCGTAGTATAGTACATGTCATCATTAAGTTCTATTTCCAGTAAACTGCTTTTTTTATCTTCATAAATTGTAAGAAGCAAATCTATTGATTACTTCAGCTACTTACATGTCAGTTTCGGGCAAACTGTAAGTAATTTCTTGGTTTATTCCGCTGTCTTTATCGGTAGCCTGAAATGTTAGATATCATTTTAGGAAAGAATATATTATTGCATAATAGTACTAAAGCAAAATATGGTTTCGCGAATTAAAGAAATAAAAACTACAAAATTCTGACCGTTTGTTTCATTTGGAGTAATGGGCAAGAGCAAAAGCTTGTAATTTAGTAAATTTTTCAAGTCATCTTTGCGTTTTATATGAATGTCAGTGCCAGTAAAAGCATAATGATGTGGAGAAAATTTAATTGAAATTCAAAGTTCAAACGTGCCGAGTTGAAACTGGTATTTGATTTTTCGGACGCCGTGGATAGGTGAATATTATTACGCAATTTGATTTGCTTATCAAATCAAATCTTCATCATGCTCGTAGTGTTACTCCGCAGCTTGTATTGCGTGGCGGGCTCCACTTCCAGGGCTTAGCGCCGGGGACAACAACTGCGAAGAAGCGTCGCAGCGGTGGCGAGCAGTTGGCAACTGTGTCCGATTTGACCGGCCAGGGAACGAAACTCCAGACCTCTTGAGCCGATAGCGGTGTCTTTAACCACTACGCCAACTGGCCGGTTTGCATGAGCACGTGACATATATTTGTGGCTTTAAAATTGGGAACCAATAACAGTCTAATCATCAAAGCAATAATCTAATACCAGAATATTAAAGTCGAAGGCGGGCTCTGGTGCTGCGTAAATTCGCTATTGACAGTGGTGACGATTCACATTACCGACTTATATGTTTTATTTCAAAATTGCGCATCTAAAATGAGGATACGTGCCAAAGTTTTCAAAATCATCTCTAGCGTGCCACGCCACTTTCGAAGCATTGCAAACGAACTTCCGTAAAACAGATACCAGCATCATCAAGCTTCAAAATTACAACACATGATGAATAAAGTTTAGTTTGATGTAGGCTTGAGTTTTTACGATTTACCACCAACACAAGAATTACTTTTACTAAACCATTCGCGCGCCACTTTCGAGCTTATGACGTGTCACACGGCTGTGCTTTGCACCCCTGAATAGCACTGTTGATAAACTTACTTTTACTTGAACAACGAAATCACCAACATTGGCGTCTTCGCTAACATTCGCACTCAATACACTACTTTCGAATTCAGGAGAGTTATCATTAGTATCATTCAAATAGATAGTAACCGTAGCTGTTGCGGTGCCAGAGCTCCCATCAGAAGGCTTTGCCAAAATCTAAACACAAGATTCAAGGTCTGGCTTGCAAAAGAGCTTTATACTCAATTTTATTACAAAATTGTGAGGGTTTTATGAATTTCTGTAACGAAAAAAGTGTTTTAAGTTCACGCAAGAATATAAATAGCTCCACGAAGACCCAGCATACGAACCAATTGAAATGCTTTAAAAAATGCAGCAAAAGCTTTTAATTATATTCAAACAAAATTATATAAAAATTTACGGTGAAAAAACAATTGTTAAACAACATGTAACGCAATAACAAGCTCTTAAATTCCTGTTGATTGCAAAATCATCGAGTTAATAATAAATGGAACAGGTTACGTAATTTCTACCTTAACAGTTAAGGACTTGGTGGTTTCAAAGTCTAACGCCGATGAATCGACAATTCGCAAAAGTACATTCGCTTCTCCCTGTACTTCAGTCGGAAACACTTCGAAAACTTGGCCATCATTTTCAAGAGAAAACTCAGCGTTGCCGCCCTGAAGGAAAAAAATTGCCAACGCACGAAACTGATATTTCAGTAGAGTCTGAATAGCAATTCCAAAGGCAACATTTGGCACGAACACAGCGGCAAAAAAATAAGATTAAGATTAACCAAGTATTTTACAACAACCAATTGTAATGGTAACGAATGCAACTTACAAGAACATGAACAAAAATTCATAACTACGTTTGTTTCGATGGCTTAGAACCATAAGAAAACAAAATACTGGTATGTCATAAATACTTTCGTAAACGCTTAATTAATTTATATAAAATTTGACATTTGCATAAATTATTCAAAAAGAGCAGCTAACAGCGAAAAACAATAGCCACAATGCGTAAGCGCTTAATATTCTTGACAAAATAAAAAACTTCGAAATTTGTAAAAAAAATTCAAATATTACAACAGCCATGAACAGAAGGATTATGGTTCTCATTTTATTTAGATAATGCAGTATTGTCTCGATATGCAAGTGCATAAATTACAAATTTTCTGAAGAATAACAAGAATTTCGACACATACTTGATCTTTGTCTTGCACAAAAATTGACAACCCAGGCACACTGATTTGATTAGGAGTGTTTTCTTCCATATAAGTTTCAAACATGTCCGCTTCCTTTCTTGTTCCAGTAGAATCGCTGTAATATAATTACATTGCAACGCATATCAAGCCTAGATTGAGCAAGCTATATAATCAAAAATCATATCTTCATTATACTCGTGGTATTACGCCAAAGCGTGTAACAAGTTGCGGGGTTCATCTCGGTTTAGCGCCTAGGCAACTCAGCTCCGAAGAAACATCGCAACTATGGCGAGCCGTTGGCGACAGTCCGATTCGACCGGACCGGGAATCGAACTCCAAATCTGCCAAACCGATAACAATGGCTTTTACCACTACCTTTATCAAGTCCTAAAATTCAACAAGCTGCCGGATTATGAAGCACATCACTCTGGTTGAAAATTAATCAAAACACACCAGGAGAGATATCATGTATCTGAAGATCATCATCCTGAATTAACAACTTATCACGTTTAAAATCATCATCTTACTAGACATCTTTACGCAGAAACATTAAAAAAAACATAACCAAATAATTACCCATAACACAGTCAAGAAACAGCTAAAATACTTGGGCGATTGTTTCGGCTCACTTCTGGTCACACTGTAAACACTATTAGCCTACGCTGATATGAACCTTAGGTTGTTGCACAAAAAATAGTTCTACAAAACAGCAGAGCGTGTTAGGCTACTCACTCATAAAACTTTGGATCATTATCATTTTCATCGGTAATTCGAATAGTAACGGTGGTTGTTGCAGTAAGAGGGAAGGGGTATCCTGGTTGTGGAGTAAGGGGGTAATTGTCTGGCACCACTTCGGTCGCCTGAATAGATTAATAGAGTTAAAACCAGACGTAAATTTATCCCAAAACCAACACGATGTTTAACTGACTCAGCTCGCATACAAAGAAGTTGTTAATGGAACCCGGAAACGAATCTCGAACCTATTCCGCGCCAATTGCGAATAGATTCACGAAAAGCTTACTTCAACTTCAAGCCTGATAATTCCATCATTGCTCAACGCATCATCATTTTCTCTGTCTATTTCTTCATTCACACTTATCACACCAGTGTTAGGGTCGATGGTAAACCAGTTTGCTTGAACACTGCTTGACGTAATCGCGTAAACCATGTCCCAGTTCAATATATAATCCCGATCTATTGCTTGAACTCGTACCACAGGCGTAGTCTAAAACATTGAGTATGATTCTTTTTGAAATATAACTTTAAATATTAAACAAAAAACGGATTGATATCAAAAATTTCACATTGCAAGCAATTTTGGGGTCACAAAATATAAAATTGTATTAAATACAACTAAACTTGAAGTTCAAATTTGAAGTTTAATATAGTAAAAGTTTTATTGAATACGCAAAAAGCTAATTTTTTTTCATAAGCTGCCGTGAATCATGGGGTACCTCACGGGCTGTTCACATCTACCAGTCGCGCATTATTCAATTTTGCTGTAATATACAGTTAAATAGCGATAAACAAACCATTCTACATTTTTTAAAACTAACCCATCAACTCAATTTTGAGGCAAATATGTCAACATACCACTGAACTTGATTCTGCAAGATCGACATCATAAAACGTTACAAATGCAGGAGCTTTGTTGGGACCGTCCTTCACATTTATAACAACTGTTGTGGTAGTTGAACGGCTGCTTGTATCGCTACCACACCCCCCTCCACCGTCCTGTGATTAGGAAGTAATAATCAGGTCAGCTAATTACTGAACCTATCGGTTACTGTCACTGAACTTTCACACAATAAACTTTCGATGTCCAAGCTTGCAAAACGTAACATTGCTCAAAAAACATGCTAGCGTTCTTTTCTTTAACCATTTCACCTAAATGAAGAAAAGATCAACTTTTGTGTGATTACAAAAGTTGATAAAACGTAGTTCATAGCTAATCGATCGGTTGGCGTGATGCTAAAAGACACCGCTAACGGTGCAGAGATCTGGGGTTCGATTTCTTGGACGGTCAAATCGGACACAGTATCGTCAAAAGCTCGCCACTGCTGCGATGTTTCTTTGAAGCTGTGTTGTCCAGGCGCTAAGCCGCGGATATGAGCCCACTACCTGTCACACGCTTCGGCTTCATGTGGTGAGATAATGAAGATCTGTTTTTTTTTTTTCTTCTAGTCTAAAGCTACAACGTCTATTTGCAACATTCTCTAAGTGTTTTTCTTTTTTATATCAAACTTACTGTAGCAGTAAGCTCAGCGGTTATCACAGGAGATTCTTCGTAATCTATTTTGATACCAGGCTGTAGTCGAAGAGTATATTTGTTGGTAACACCATCACGTACTAGATCCAATTTGTCGTTCTGAATCAACAACATGTTATCAAAGACTTAACTGTTGCTGAAAACTGCTGTATTCAACATGCAATTTTTGACCTTCAAACAAAATAAACCTGTTACAAAATCGCTAAATTATCGCTAATTTTGTAAAAAATTAAGTGCGTAGACCGCAATGAAGGCTGCGATAATTATTTCAATCAAAACGTCATTTAATGCAAGTATAAAATTAGAGTAATATTACCTTAAGAACATCAAAATAACAAATATCTTACACAACATATTTCTATCATATACCCAAAGAGAATTATCTTACATTTATAGAAACGGAAACCGATCCAGCAGCACTCGTATCAGAGTCCGATACTTCAAACGATATAGCCAAATTCTCAGTCCACGGATACTTCAAAAAAAAACAGTAAAAAATTCACTGAACGAACGTGTAATAAGGCGTATGTAGTGAGAAGTTGTTGACTCAAATGTATTTTTTACCTCAATTCTGAACTACGCATCGCATTACGATCAAGTTGCGCAAACTTCAAGCAAAAGCAAATGGTGGCACAGCGCTTGAAGAAAACACGGTGATAAGGTGTGCGTCATTTCTCCCAATAAAAGGCAATAAAGATTGTAAGGAGCATAAAAAACATTACAGCATAAACGATCAAATTGAGCGATTGGTTAGCTGTTTGAATGTGAAGTCTAAGCTCTTGACAAGTTTTTCCCAAGCGAGACTAATTCGCTCAGTATGACCACTTAGGCCTATGCGAGTGTTTACTCAAGCGAGTAACTCGCAAAAACCACCTGCAGCAGGCATTTCCGCGAGTTACTGGCCCCGTGTGACCAGGTCCTAACAAGCAACCTGCTCTTGAAGTTTACTAGCTCTAATGTTGATTTCCAGAGCAAATATCTCAGGGATTTCTATGTCATCGGGTCTTTGACACATCTAATCAAAAAGACAAAAAGTAGTTGGTTACCTCATACACACTTTCTGTAAAAGGCGCTCCAAGAAAAACCGGATTGTTGTCGTTGACATCTTTAATAACGATACCATTGGTCTCCACCTGAAGATGAAAAACAAGAAGGGATGAAGAAATTGACTCAGAATATAACATCGCATGACAACAGCAACAACATTTTTAAAAATACAGCAATAACGGGAGCATTTGAAATTAATTCCAACAGATACATAATAATTTTTGTGTATGTTATGCGAGTAATTAAAACATTTTGTAAGCAGAGCAAATTGTAAAGCGTGTACACAAAACTCACCAAATCAGATTGTCCTTGATCATCTCCAACGGCAACGGTAACAGGAAAAAAACCTATGCTCTGAAAAACAATGAAGACGTCTTAAGGAGAAAAAATAAAACCACAATAAATCGTAAAACTGGACGTTTCGACAACACAGATTCAGCTGTCATAATCGGCAGTGTAAGCAAGGCAGTACAAAACAAAATTTTTCGGTTTTGTACTGCCTTGCTAACGTGGCTTTATATTTCCTCTTTAATCTATTTCCGTCCTGTATTTATTGTATACTGAAGACGTCATAAGAAACATTTCTCCTATGAGAGCAAGCACTCGCTTTGAAATTGAGGAGCCGGGTTTAATTCTCATTTTCAATCGATTCTCACGAAGACTCAAAAAACGTAGTCAGGGGGACTTACTACCGTTGCAGCGATAACGCTCGTAACTGCGTTGCCTTTGCGCCAAGTCGCAGAGATGAGCGCCGAAGATGGCCGAGTGGATAGAGCGACTGCCTCTTGAGCAACAGATTCCAGTTCGATTCTGAGTCCAGAGTCTGGTCAAACCATTGACTTTAAAATTAGAATTTACAGCTTACCAGCTCGACCCCTAGCATTAAAAGGGCACTGTGGAAAACAAACTGGCAAGTTTACTTCCGTCGTTGGTAAAGCATTCAGTGGAATTCACCCCACCTTAAAAGTACAGTAATGAACAGTATGGCCAGCAACTCCGAAGCCAGCTCGTTGCAGTAATTTGATCGTTTTCTGGTGAAAGGAAAATTAATACGCAGCTAAAAAAATATTTAAATCATCACGTTCAAAAGTTGAAACAATTATGAATGCCAACCTTGCTCGAGTCTGGCAAAAATTCTAATAGCAAACTGTTTTGCTGTAAGCAATAAATCTTTTTCGCGCAATAGAAGAACCGCTTCCAAATTGGAACTTGACACTTAAAGTTTGAAGTGTTGAAATGGCCATCCCTAGTTACAAGCATCAAAACTCTCTCGATACTGGTGCGCAGTAATAGTAAAAAAAACAATGAATCAATTTTTCGTCAGTAATGCATAAATATTAAGGTGCGATCACACTAACTGAGGCGAAGAGACCTTTGAGACATTTCGCAGATTTATCGTATAGCACCAATCCAAAAAATGTCGTTATCCACTATCAGCATCAGCATCGAACTCATGCCTGCAAATTCAGTGTTATCACGCTCGCACCGTCTACAATTTCATCACGTGTCTAGATCACCTTATTTCTTGCACAATTTGTTTCCAAACTCCACTGAAAGTTTTTACGTTTATTCCTTACTATCATTATTTTTTCTCGTTTCTGCACTTTCTTTGGTTGAGATACTGGTTTGCGAAGACATTTGCAAGAGATCACGTTGAATAATAAAAATACAAAAGTGAAAGTTGCATGTTCTACTCTTTTTCATTTGGCCAAAAATAAAGCAATGATAAGTAAGAAAAAGAGCCGTGGTATTAGTAATTTAGCTGACTTTGCAACTATATTTACCTCTCTGTCTAAAGCCCGGTCCAATGTGACATCAACTTTTCCGCCATCGGTGGTGATTATACCACCATTTTCTATGCTGACATATGCAGAAAACTGAAAGTCAAGGATAGTAATTTGATAATTAGGAGTTCCACCGATCACAGAAAAGCTTCCTATGACTGTATTAACTGGTGTATTTTCACATAGTTCTTCTAGCAAATTTACTGTCAATACCGGATCAGCAGCATCTAGAAAACATAGATATCCATAAAGTGTTTTTACAATTTGAAACTGTGTTTTTAAGTGACATTTTGATAATTTCACTAATATTCACATAAAATTTGACAAGAACACTTCCAGTGTTATGCAAAACAGGGTCATGATCAATATGACCAACAAAATTTGACTTTTTTTAGTCAAAAATTGAAACGCCATACACTCACAACAATCCATTTGCTGAATGCTGATTATCCAACTGACCAGAGGAAGTAGTGGTTAAAGACATCACTATTGGCAAGGGAGGTCTTGAGTTTGATTTTCGGGTGGTCAAATCAGACAAAGTGTCATCAACGACTCGTCATTGCTGCAACTTTTTGTCAAAGTACATAACTCTCTTGTCAGGTACTAAGCCACAGACATGCTTAGCCACTAAATAAGGCTAAATAGTAGCAATAAAGATATACTAAATATGTCTTAAATAAAGAAAATTACTTCGAGCTTACCAACAAGTAGGAAATTAAATAATGTTCCACAAAGAATATAGAAAAGTAAAAATTTCTTCATCATAAAATCCAAGACCAAGCACCAATTGAAGAGATTATAAAAGTTCTTGCAGAGGTTTAAGGGTCCTTCAAAAAAAAGGATTTAGCAGAAGCCTGCTCTAGTTTCGTCTGTGTCTATCCAGGTTATCAACACTCCACAAAAAATTGCAAACCCAAAATCAATTCACAGACAGCACTCTATCGTTCAACATGTATCACTGCCAAGCTAGACAATAACGCAATTACCATAAATACATTTGCAACACTAATAGACCACTGGCTGAAAACTTTAGTTTTCATGACAAAGCACCAGTAGCTTTAAAAGCAACTTTAAAATGTCAAAACGATCATAATTTTGCAAATTGGCTATAGTTATAGGAGTATTTCTACCTCTGAAATTATTTGAAAAGCAACATCTTTAAATAATTTTTACTAGCCTCGATAAATGTCTTTAGACTTTTAGAGTCACTAGTAATTAATTTAAAAATTCTTATTCAGGTGTAAGGACTGTCAGCATCAACAGTAGGGGCTCATCATTTTTAAGCAGCTTCATATTACAATGGATGGTTTACTTTAAAGCTGACAGGAATTCCCTCAAAACGTCATGCACAATGCAGACACGTTCTAACCGGTACCCTAACCCAATGCGGGTCTGGGTTATGCAATGACACATTGAGGAATTACTGCCTGCCACTTTAAAGTGAACCACCCATTGTAATATAAAGCAGCTTGAAAACAGAAGGTAGTGTCTATTTTGCCGTTGACGGAAAAATAGCTTTTAGGTCTATTTTGCTGTAAGTGACGTCGTGGGTTTTTAAACGCCATTTTGTGCTAGATTGCCACGGCTTCTCAACAGCTCAGTGGATGGAGCATGGCATATAAAGGGAAGCGCTGCACTAGTTTTGGGTTCAATTTTCATCGCGGCTTTGGTTCGTTTCGCTTCGGTGGCCTTGGTTCGAATCGCTTCAATTGGATTTGGATTCGTGGGACCTGGGGTTAACAATCGGGTTTGTGAAGACAGTAGAATAGAATAAGATGTAATATTTGTGTGACATGGGGTTATGTAGCTGCGGCAAAATAGACCTAAAAGCTATTATGTCGTTAACGGCAAAATAGACACTGCCAAAACAGAAAATGAAGAGCCCCCAATGTTACCGGTACACTCAACTGCTTTGTGCTTCGTAGACGAATCCTAATTAAATTGCTACAGTAGGCTACACCATTGTGGGGCTTGTCTGCATTAAGCTGTGGTTCAGGGTTAGGCTTTGGGTGGTTTGGAGATAGGCACTAACCCCTACTAATAACTCACTAGCGCCACAAACAGTCCTAGTGCTTGTGATATATCCGCCTGTTATAAGATGCGACTTATTTTAAACAAGCTCTGCCATTATAAGACCACATAGCCTGCATAGGTCACTGATAGCCAATCCACATGTCCAACTTTCATGGGTTTCAGGTCCGTGGTTCTAGTTTCTGCATCATAATCAAGTTTTTGTCATGACATCAAAAAATTGATTATGATGCAAAAACTCCCGTACAACCAAAAACCATGAGCCTAAAGCCCAGTAAAATTGGAAATGTGGACAGGGTATGAATATCCTACTTAGCTTAATCTTAAATAACAAACTGCATGTAGCCTACACCGGTAACTATGGTAATTTATACTAAACTGCCCAGTGAAATATAAAAGAATAGGCTATCAGGTAAGCTCAACCAGTTTACATTGCATGGCTAGCCATAGTCTATTCATTAGCAAAAAAATTCGAGTTAGATCTAGTATCAGCTCCTCGGTTCAATTGGCATTGGGTTTGGTTAGGATTAGGTTCGGTTAGGGTTAAGTTTAGTTAGGATTAGGATCGGTTAGAGCTAGATTTGGTTAGTCACTACTTTGAACCATTCCATCTATCTTGGCAACTCAAAACACGTCTCAAAACTTTTGTTACTCAGCTCACCTCTGCTATATACCGTAAACCGCTACCGGTATAGGCTTAGCAACATTCAATCATTAGCCAAAATAATCAAGTCCAATTATTGGAAACACCGTTCTGCTTTAAGGGAAAGCACCGCTTATGAAACTTATTTTTTTAGGAAAAGTAAGGTAAAGTAAGTAAAATTGCAAAATATTAAGCTTATTGGCACTTTGGTTTACTATATATCCTGTTTTTACGCTGAATGCGGTTGCTTCCTAATCACCTTGTCTTGTGCTCCATAATTTTTTAAGTTGGCATCAAAGATCGCTGACGCGTTAAGGACCAGCATTTTTGTTTTTGTGTTCTGCTTCAAACACGGTAAACCAAAAAAGCTCATTCTATTTGAATAAGATTGATAATGATTTAAGTTTACATCGAAACGTCTCTAACATTTAAAAAAGCTCTTAATTGACCAGGCATCTTTGATCGCTTCACGGTATGGACAAGCCGAAAATCAACTCTATTCTCGCGCTCTTTTGTGCTAAATTTTCGGTCGCTAGTGGCACGATAATCCAACGTCAATGTGATGTTTTGCGACAAACTATGTAGGCTAGAAAATGAAACTAATCTTAATGACTTTATTGACTAATACAGTACTTTCACTTTTGAATACACAGTTACACCACAGCCCGTACAATATCACTTTTACAATCAATACCTATCACCACTGGTAAAACTTGTCCAAAAACAAAATGTCTGGAGTAACTTAGCCTACAGCATGAACTATCAACAACAACAACAACTGAATTTATTTAGTCAACATCACAACTAAGGCGATACCAAACAATGTTCAAAGTTAAGAACACTTTTAAATTGAGCACAAAAGAAAAGAGGTGATTTGACAAGGAATCGCGAAGGGACGCGAAGTCTTCAAGTCAAGCGATTGCCGAAGCAATAATCAAATACTTGAAAAAAGGCTCGAATGGAGTGAAAGCTTTAAAAACATACTTTATGAAATGAACTTATAGCTAATTATTTGAGATATTGATCCTCTAGGATTACTACAAAAATTAGCTTTAAGATGAATAATTAAATTGAAAATTTATAGAATGTGATGAATAGGATCATTTTATTACTGAAAATCATATAAACTTATAGTTTTGAAATATAAGCTCCTTATGTGTTTTGAGGAATTTACGACGAGATGATTGTTTTAATGAGAACGGTAAAGAGTTCCATAACTTAGCTCCTTGAAATTTGATCAATTTTTGTACCCCATTAGTTGCATACAAAGGTAATATTGAATTTTGACGAGAAGATGATCTTGTATCATGAACATTGGCGTTCTTAAATTCTATGAAATAGTCATTAAAATATTTTGGAGTATATTTGCTGATGTGACTATATACAAACTTGCTTAGCTCAATTTTGTATAGATCGTTTAACTTCGGAATTTTGAATTTACGATAAAGATGTTTAGGAGAAGTACGCCAACCAAGATGATCAATTGCTTTTTAAGCCTTGTTTTGAAGAGACCTTAGTTTAGTGAGGTAGGAATTATTGGTAGATCCCCAGATAATTATCCCATAAAACAGAAGTGGATGGACCAAAGCGTAATACAGAGTTTTTAATGCAGAAATGGGAAGAACTTTATTAAGTTTAAATAATATTCCGATATTTCTAGATACTTTGGCTTCTAAATTTTGAATATGTGGCAAAAAACTTAGTTTGTGGTCAATTACGACTCCAAGATATCTTATTTTTGCGGAAAATTGAATATAATTTGAGTTATATTGCAACTGAACATCGCATCTTGGAGATCTTAGTTTGTAATTGATAATGATTGCTTGCGATTTACTTGTATTTATTTTTAGTTTATTAGCATCCATCCAAAGCTTAACAAGTAAAAGTTCATTATTACATAAAGCTTCTAATTTATTTAGATTATCAGAGGAATACAACAATAGTGTATCATCTGCAAACACACGTGGCTTGCATAATAATGCATTACTGAGATGATTTATGTATAATAGGAAGAGTATTGGTCCCAATACTGATCCCTGAGGTACTCCTGATTTTATTTCCTACATTGGAGAGTTTGCATCATTGATGCATACATATTGCTTTCGGTTAAGTAAATAACTCTCAAATAATTGATGACAGACTCCACGTATGCCATAGTGAGACAACTTATTTAGCAATATTGAATGATTAACCGAATCGAAAGCTTTTTTAATATCTAATGCAATAGCATATGTGTATAGTTTGTCGTTAATGTTATCGAAGCTTTGCGTAACTACATCAATTAGAGGAAACATAGTTGTGTGTTTTTCACGAAAACCACTTTGTCTCTCGCACAGGATTTGATTTTTGTTTAGAAAACTAATTAATCTTGATTATATTAATTTTTCAATGACTTTTGAAAATGGCGAAAGTAATGAAATCGGTCTGTAATTTTCAACTGACTGGTTAGAGCCGGTTTTATATATAGGAATAACTTTAGCTATTTTAAGTTCGTCGGGGAAGATACCTTGTGTAAACATATACTCCACAAGGTGTGCTAAATAAGGTGATAAGACGTCCGCAGCAATAATTAAGAATTTTGTTGGTATTTTATTATCGCTAGTGGATTTATTTGCATTAAACCTTTTAAGTTCAGTAACCAGTTCGTTAGGAGTGGGAGGAGATAGAACTATTGAAGATGTGACACTATTCTTTAGGTAGTCAATGTGTGACTTAGTTGAATTAATGTCCTCAGAAATTTTGTGACCGACATTAGCAAAAAAAGTGTTAAAAATTCCGGCAATTTCGTTTTTGTCGGAAATAACTGCATCATTAAATTTTAATGTGGATGGTGTGGTGTCACATTTTTTCTTAGGTAAAAGTTCTCGTAAAATATTCCAAGTTTCTTTAGGATTATTTATGATAGATTTTAACTGATTTTCTAAATAAAGCTTTTTTGCTGCTGTTTTTAGTTTAGTCAGTAGATTTGCATATCTTTTGTAGAACGCCTTTTGATTATTCGATCCGCTTAAATAATGAGTCTTATACAATTTTTGCTTCTTTCGTATGGATACATACAAACCTTTAGATATCCGCGATTTACGTTGCAACCTTTTTTGTCTTCGTGTGCATTGCTTAAGTGGTGCATGTGTATTTATTACTGTTTTTATTGTATTTAAAAAGTGGTGAAAAACATCGTTAAAGTTTAGCGAATCTAGTTCGGGCATGCTACAAAAATACTCTTCCAATGATATTTGCAAATCTCGACAAATTTCATTTGAATCAAATTGTTTCATGTTTCGGTAAAACTTTGTATTGTTATGTGAGTGTTTTTTAACCGGCGCTTGGTGTATCGGTTAAGAGCGTCGACTTGGTAGCCGGTAGATTGGGGTTTTATTCCCAGTCGGGTCATACTAAAGACTTTAAAAATAGTATTCGCAGCTTTCGCGCCAGGCGCTCGGCACAAGCGGAAGTGCGAAGGGTTTTGTGTATGTGTTGTTCGTCATGTTATGTCCCTTAACAGCGTTCAATCATTCGTGATTGAAAATTGTAATGGGCCGACAATTGAAATGGCCTAAACAATGTGTGCTTGCACCCGCTGTCCCGTACCTTTACCTTTACCTTTTATGTGAGTGTTTTTAATATTGCTAATAGTAACAAAAGTCCGCAAATGGTCTGTTATTTGGTAATCAATAATACCAGGTACAATTTTACATTTTGTAATGTTAGTTATAAGGTGATCAATTAGAGTGGATGAGGACTCGATTATACGCGTAGATTTATCTAGAAGCGAAAAAAAAAGCGTTGGAGTGTAACATATTAATATAGGAAGCCGCAGGTTCGATGTCTTGTTTCAGAATATTTATGTTGAAATCGCCAAGAACAATGCAATTGGCATTTTTTGAATTAAGTTTTACAAGGGTATCATTAAACTCATCAATAAATTCCTTAACATTGGCGTTAGGATGACGATAAACCACCCCTAAAACAAAATTTTGGGTCAAACTTGTGTTAATAGAAATCCATAAATTTTCATGGCCATTTGTTGAAAAGCTGTATAAATTTTCACAAGTAAATTCAATTTCTTCATCAATATATATACCCACTTCTCCAGCGTTAGTATCGGAATCTACGTGGCAAAATTTGTAATCAGGGATTTGAGTATTGACAAGACTATTTTGTTTCAATCGGGTTTCCGTAAGGCATATTGTATTCGGGCGGGTACCTATTTCAGTTAAGAATTCAAGCAAATCGTCAATATTTTTCTTTAACGAGCGGATGTTAATATGAATAATAAATAAATCTGTAGAGGTTATTTTAAAGGAAGATATACGATCAGCATCAAAATACTTGGTAGAGGATAAGTCTTGAGTGATATAAGAATGCATGTCATCTGACATTTGATAAATTTTATCAATTCGTGAAATCGCTTGACTTGAATCAGTGTCTATCGTATTCAGATTACTCATACTAAGCTAACCATACTAAGCTAACCAAAACGCAGTAGGGAAGGATTTAAAAAGAAGGATTTACAGCATGAGATTAGATAAATGGAATTCAGCAATTTAGTGCATTTGAATCAACTTTGGATCAAGTTTAAAGATAGGCCAACCGGTAGCACTTTAAGGCAATCAAAAAATATAAGCAAATGAGGGAGCGACACAAAAGTTGCGAAACTGATTCACCTTAAAGTGATTTTTCCTCTAGGCAATGATTTTTTCCCCATCAACATACAGACAATATTCCCCGTTCTGCATGCACCAACTAGCTCTCTTATTTTCTGATCTTGCTTTCTTATGATGCGGAAGCAATTGCTTTTTTTGCAGATAAAGTGGCATAGGTAAATGTTCAGTCACGGATACTTTGCCTGCTTTAGAATTTTCTTACAATCTAGTTTCATTATACCGACGAAGATTTTTTAAAGTGTGCACAATCATTTGCTTGTCGTTGTTACCAGATAATTTGAAGATAATCGGTCTATTGACTTTTACTTTGTTTTTAAACATCAATGAGCATCCAACATGAAAAAGTTATTACTTCGTTATTTCCGGTACTGGCAGTGGCATTTTAGGTAAAAAAATTCAAACCATAGGCTATTCCAATAAACTGAAACAAACCAACCGTCGGAATTAGGACCTGCAGCCTGCGCGCGATTCCTCAGGGCCATACCAGGGTTGCGAATTCGCAAGCATTTTTAACCGAGTTTAAGTTCGAGTTCACTCAAATTTGCAAGCCCAGTTCAAGTTATTCATTTAATTTTGCGAGTTCAAGCATGGTTCAAGTTCGAGTTCAGTGATTTTTACCAAGATTATGCCAAGTTCATGCAGTTTTTTGAGGTTTAGGCAAAGTTCAAGCAACTTTTGTTAAGTTTAGGCTAAGTTCAAATCCAGTGGCGTTCGGTGAGCATTTTTTAAAGGTGTACTCCTCTACAATATTTGCTGCCGCATGCAGGCATTTATTAAACAAATGTTTGCAAAAGCTCGAAAGTTTAATGCGATTACGCAAGCCAACATCAAGCGCCTTTTCAAGCAACCTAATTTGCCACTTAATATATAACAACTTAATACTTTGGTGTGGGCTTTTTAGCTTTTGCTATTTCCAATTTTTCAAAATGTTATGAACAGGTCTGAATGTGATAATGTTATGAATAGTTCTGATGGTGATAATCAGGAATCAGGAAATTTATTTTCGTTGCAGCGGATAAAAAACAGCCAATAAAAGAAAATAGCACTGCAAATGAATCACATTGACACAGCAACAGGCAGCTGCGAAGGGACCAATTGGTCTTCGAGTCGAGCAGCAACCTTTTTATAATACAAAAACAAACAAAAAACAAATGAAAGAATGTATACTGGGCAGAGTTCAGAGTATGACTAGATATACTTATTAAAAAGAAACTTTTTATCTTCCCGTTGGAATTTATGCTACGTTAATAATTTGAATTGATTGGGAATGGAGTTCCAGATCGTGGCTCCTTTGTATTTGATAGAGTTCTGACCGCGATTTGTAGAAAAACGCTTAATTGCTAAAGCTTTTGACGTCGAGTTACGTGTTGTATGCGAATGTGCATCATGCATATATGTAAAATAATGGTTAAATTGCAGAGGTAACATGTCATGCACGTACTGGTACAAAAATTTAGCAATTTCAAAATTGTACAGATCATTAAGTTTAAGGATGCCGAGGTGAACGTACTGGGGAGTAATCCTATCCTTGATTTTCGATTTGGTGATTATTCTCATAGCTCTATTTTGTAATTTTCTTAATTTGTTTAAGTAAGTATTGAAAGTAGATGCCCAAACAGGCAGACCATAAAAAATATGAGAATGAATCAGCGCATAGTATAGAGTGATTAATGTTTCAGTAGGTAAATAGTAGCTTAGTTTCGACATAATTCCAACCGAACGCGATATTTTAGTTTCAACAAATTCAATATGAGCTTTAAAAGATAAGCGATCATCCAGAATTATTCCGAGATATTTTGCATAATGAGAAGCATCAATTTGGTCATCATTCAAAAAACAGCTATAATTTAGAGATGATTTGCGATAATTTGGGGAAATGAGAAGCGATATTGTTTTAGTAGGATTTATGGTTATACTATTTGTGAGCATCCATTCTGTAACACTGTGTAGTTCCGAGTTCGCCAGACGTTGCAAATTATTGATATTGTCAGATGAAAATATTAAGGTAGTGTCATCAGCAAAGAATCTCGTGACTGTATGTAAACAGTTGGGAAGATCCTTAATATATATCAAAAATAGAAGGGGACCTAATATCGATCCTTGAGGTACTCCGAAATTAATGGATTTTAAGGATGAAGAGTCATTGTTGATGCTTACAAACTGCTTTCTTTCGCTTAAATAAGATTGTAAGAGTTGATTTGCCACTCCTCTGATTCCATAATGCTCAAGCTTTTTTAGTAATTTATAATGGGAAACAGAATCAAAAGCCTTTTTTATATCTAAAAATATCAAATTGACAAATTTTTTACCTTGTATACAATCATAACAGTTGGTAATGATGTCCAAAATAGAATGAAGTGTAGAATGATGATGCCGAAAACCGAATTGGGTTAGAACCAGGGTATTATTCTTTTCAAAAAAAGAAACCAAGCGTTTATGCAAAAGCCGTTCAAAAATTTTTGATAGACTTGTAAGTAAGGAGATGGGTCGATAATTTCCTACATTATCAAGAGGACCACTTTCGTGAATTGGAATGACTTTAGCAATTTTTAATTGCTGAGGAAAAATGCCAAATGATATGCAATAATTGAATAAATCAGTTAAAGGATACGCTAAAATATCGGCACCAATTTTCAGAAAATAAGGCGAGATGTCATTAAAACCACTTGCCTTATTGATTTGCAAAGAATTAATCAAGTTCACAATTTCATATACATTAGTAGGGTTTAGATTAATGGATGAGGGCGAGGACTGCTGTAAGTTTGATATAAAAGTGCATGGTATCATCAGTATATTTTAATTTTTCAGCTAGATTTTTCGCTATGTTAACAAAAAAAGTGATAAGCTTCCACAAGTTTATCAAATATTGTTTTAGTAATTCTTATGCCAAATTATGAGTTAGATGAGAAATTTGCAAGGGATAAATTAATGTTTCGACTATAACAAAAGTCTCGTCAGCTTTGCTACTCACAGCCAATCCAGGCTAAACTCATTCCAGACTGTAAAGACTCTTTTTTGCATTGCTTACCTGGACATCTCGACTTCATCTCTTTTCTAGGTTGTGCCCTATTTTTAGCAGGCGACTGGCCCCAAACAACGATACCCAATGAAAGAGCCTATAACTACTAACCCCAAACTAAGTTACCGGTAGCCTAACTAGCCCACACCACTAGATGCCCCCATGGCAAGCCACTCATTTGCAGCTGCAGACGTTTAGCAGAACGAGTAGAGGCTTAGATTTGGGGTGTGTAGTTCTTTTAAAGGTTAGAATTTTTTTTTTCAGGAAGGTGGGAGGTTGCTATGCTGCACTGATGAGACCATAATTATGGGGTGCCATATGTAAAAGTCTACATTTACACATTTTAGGACAAAAAACAGCACTAAATGGAATGCATTTATCCCCATTCGCAAATCTATTTGCCGTTTGATATGCATTTGGTAAAAAAATAGCATTTAACTAAATGTAAAATATTTGTAATGTCTTACAAATGTATTTGATTTAACTACATTTCTTTGGTAAATGAAATGCATTTGTAATGTTTTACAAATGCATTTCATTTGCGACGTTTTTTTTTTTTTTTTGCAAATCAAATACATTTATTTTGTTCTCAAATGCATTTCATTCAACAAATGCATTTGTTTTGTGCACAAATGCATTTGCCACTGAAGCGTATCATTTTAAAGCTAACGTCCTGGCGGTTTTCATCTCACGTGTTGCTACTGTGCCTATGTTTTCTTGAAACCATAAAATAACGTGGTCTTTTGACCGAAATGGGTAAGAGGTTTCGGAATGGGAGCCTTGGTAATTGCTGGGTTTTCTGAGTTGAAAAATGTAATGGAGATGGTAAGAGTAGGTAAAGTTGTAGCTAGTAAAATAATTGTTGCGCTTTGAACTAGGCCTAAGGAGATTGATGTTTGTTTTCTCAGGTAGATCAGTAGATGGTAGGCTACAGCGGGTAATGTTTAGTATCAGCCCCCAGATGCGGTTAGGGTTAGGTTTGGATTAGGTTCGGTTAGGGTTACATTTAGTCAGGGTTCGGTTAGAGTTAGATTTGGTTTGGGTCAGGTTATAGGTTAGGTTAAGGTCGTAGGTAAGGTTGAGGTTGGCAGACAGAAAAAGCGTGGGGGCTGATGCTAAACATTACCCGCTGTAGCCTACCATCTGCTGATCTACCTGAGAAAACAAACATCAATTTCCTTAGGCCTAGTTCAAAGCGCAACAATTATTTTACTAGCTACAACTTTACCTGCTCTTACCATCTTTATTACATTTTTCAACTCAGAAAACCCAGCAATTACCAAGGCTCCCATTCCGAAACCTCTTACCTATTTCGGTCAAAAGACTACGTTATTTTATGGTTTCAAGAAAACATAGGCACAGTAACAACACGTGAGATGAAAACCGCCAGGACGTTAGCTTTAAAATGATACGCTTCAGTGGCAAATGCATTTGTGCACAAAACAATTGCATTTCGACTATTAAATAAAGTCTCTTCAGTGGTGCTTAAAACTTCAAATCCATGAAGTAAATCCATCAACATACAATGCATAATCCAGCCTGTATTATTTTCTTGAAGGTTTTATTTCAAATGTTCTACCTTGAGCAGAACGAGGAGAGGCTTAGATTAGGAGTGTGTAGTTCTTTTGAAGATTAGAATTTTTTTTTTTTTTTTAGAAAGGTGGGAGGTTGCTATGCTGCACTGATGAGACCATAATAAGGTCGAAACGCGTCTGCAGCTGCAAATTAGTGGGTTGCCATAGGGGCTTATAGTGATGTGGGCTAGTTAGGCTACCGGGAACTTAGTTGTGGATTAGTGGTTATACTTTCTTTCATTGGGTAACATGCATTTGTTTTAGTAAATACATTTGTTAAATCAAATACATTTATGCAAAAAAAAAAACATTGCAAATGCATTTCATTTACCAAAGAAATGTAGTTAAATCAAATACATTTGTAAGACATTACAAATGTTTTACATTTAGTTAAATGTTATTTTTTTACCAAATGCATATCAAACGGCAAATGCACTTGCGAATGGGGATAAATGCATTCCATTTAGTGCTGTTTTTTGTCCTAAAATGTGTAAATGTAGACTTTTACATATGGCACCCCATACATAATAAGGTCGAAATGCGTCTGCAGCTGCAAATGAGTGGCTTGCCATGGGGGCATCCAGTGATGTGGGCTAGTTAGGCTACCGGTAACTTAATTTGGGGTTAGTAGTTATAGGCTATTTCATTGGGTATCGTTGTTTGGGACCAGTCGCCTGCTAAAAATAGGGCACAACCTAGAAAAGAGGTAAGCAATGCAAAAAAGAGTCTTTACAGTCTGGAATGAGTTTAGCCTGGATTGGCTGTGCGTAGCAAGGCTGACGAGACTTTTGTTATAGTCGAAACATTATACCAAATTGTTTTTACCGTTTTTGTACATTTAAGCTTGTTTAATTCATTCCATTTAATAAGTTATTGTCCTTGTGACGCAACAGTTCACAATATTTGTAGTATACCTTTTTGCTTTACCATAATCAGTTTAGAGTTCAGTTTAAGAAAGTGCTACAATTTTGCTGTTCTCTGCCAGGGCTGGATTTTCCACCCTGGCACCTGTTATTCTGAAGAAGCTCAGCGTGAATTGCTGAGCGAAACGTCAATAAAAAGTTGGAGTTCTTGTATTAGCCTCCGTCTTTGATTACCGGAAGAACAAGTTTATGAAATAGTTAGCCTAGCCTACTATGCCCGGTAAACAAAATGCCCTACAAAACGTTCCCTATTATGCAGTGTTTAATCCCAATTTTTCGTCGTAATTTCTGCTAAAAAATGGGCTTTTTAATTATACTGTCAACACTTACTTCTATTCCACTAATTTGATCTACGCACAAGCCCGTAGCCAGCGATTAACATCTGGGGGGCAAAACCATTACTAGGGGGGCTAGTTTGCGTAACTCTAATATAAGCTTTGAGGCCATCTATGCAAGGTAACCTGCGTACTGCGAACCTGCGGTAAAAATCTCAAGAGCAAATTGAACAAACGAAAATGTAGAAGAATGAATCAAATTTTACATTAACACTTCACCAAGCAAATACTCTGCACTACAATATTTTATGCCGGAACATAGCCAGCGTGAAACGAACAACTCAATTTACAAAGTTAACCAAAAGACGAAAAAATCTTAAACCAAACGCATTCTGGTGTGCGTTTGCTGAACCGCAATACAATTCTACTAGATCAATCTTGCGTGTGCGGTCACGTTCAAATGCTAGACGAACTAAGTTACGCTGTCGTCGTTGCAGCATTGAACGACGTTATGGAGCATCAACCTTAGCCAGTGTGGAAAAGCTACATTTACAACTGCTGTACTCGAACAAAACGTAGCAACAACAGCTGCAAGATTATACACTTAGGGAAAGACAGTTTTCATTTCGTTTAAAGATTTCAAAACGATGCTGCTGTCGTATTTGTCAGAAATCGGAACATTATCTGCTAAATACTGTTTAGCCACTTACAATTCGGCTATAGATGGGATTTCTATGTGCAGTCTACTTAATGGAAGAAGAGCTGAACGATCAAGAAAATTCGGGGACTTTCTGGAGGGGGCTTCACTTGTACAGTAGAGCCTCTGATTTTCATTAAAGCGCAGTTTTATTTCATCTAAAATGACATCCAAGCATTGATACAACATTCTTTTTCGCATTGATTCATCCTCGTCATTTTCTTCTGGATTACCAATACTTTCAGTGACGTAATAATTATCTAAGCGTGAATTTAGTTTTCGGTGGCGTTTGCTGGAGTTCGGACGTCCATTGCTTTCCTCAGTTTGTTCAGTGAACTCTGCAAATTCGCGTAACTTGAAATTCCCCATCCATAGTTCTTCATAAGCTTTATTATTACGTAAATTCTCCATCACTTTTGCAGTGCTCTCTACTAAAGCTAAAGCTTTGGTCAAGTCTGTCTCTCGATTTTGGAGTACGCTGTCGACCGGTTTGACCAATCCCAATATCTCTTGCATAATGATTGCATTGAAGCAAAACTTTCAGTTCGTAGAATATTCAGCAGGCCAATAGCAGCCACCACATCTTCCGTTTCAAACATTTTATCACCATTTACAATTATTGTTTACAGATAGCTCCATTATCACCATTATTTACAGATAGTGCTGCAATAATGTGCTTGTAACTACCAATAATAGCACACGACGAGTCATAGTGCGCAGACCATCGAGTATCTAACACTCTTTTCAAACTTGTTCCCTCGTACATTCGATTAACTTTAAATTTTTTAAAAAATTTATACAATAACCCGATTTGATCAAAAAAACTTCCCAAAAAAGTAATTCGTCCAATCAACGCCACAATAACTAGATGATATCGGTGGTTGAAACAATGTACGTAAGGAATAACTCTTCCTAACTCGTTTTGGATAAGTCGCTGAACACCACCTTTACTTTCACTCATGCTGGTAGCACCGTCGTAACACTGCGCAACAACACGTTCTGTAAGCTTGTACTCTTCTATAGTATCAAGTAGCACAGATTTCAAAGACTTAGCATCCAAAGCATCGCTACTGAGCATTTTTAATAAAGATTCATGTGGCACCCCATCTTTAACATACCTGCAAGCCACAGATATATTTTTAACGTTTGCTTTATTCTGGCGACCGTCAGCCAGCAGGGTCATTTTTCCCGTATCTGATTCAATTACATCTCTTGCCACCATTTCCGATACCATTGAAGCGAGCTCATAGATTATGTCATTTTGGATATCCGGAGATTTCAAATTTGCGTTCTGTGGAATCTCTTTAGCGATTGCTGCCAGTTTGGAATCCTTTGATGCAGTGAAATTGAATAAATTAATAAAAAGACCTTTCTCCTCCTGGTTTTGTAGATCATAATCACCTCGTAAAGCAAGCTCGTTTACTGCAAGAAATTGGACAATTTCTGCAATACTGCGAACGTAATATCGACGCCGTTCAAGGACATCACTAGAAATCATCAAACTAACAGAGTTTGCATTCTGCAACCTCACCTTCTTACTTATCCAGTATCCACATATTTACGGCAGCATTGTGCTCTATAGAATTACCGTGTTTAATGAGACCTTTAGTGTTGTCTCCAACTGCATGCTTCCAATTAGAATATCCTTCCAACGTGAATTTAGTAGTAACAGGATGAGTGTTACCGAAAACACGACAAGGAAAGCAGAATACAGCATCTCTTTCAACTGAATATTCTAACCAATCAAAGCGTTTGTACCATTCGTAACAAAAGTGTCTGCCTCCACCATCTTTCATATATTCGTCAGTTTCAGGTTGATGCGCGATATTTCCATTTTTGTTATCAAGATCATTTGCTGACATCATTTTAGTTGTTGAGGTGGGGCAAAGTGTTCTATTCTGCAGCGTACTTGAGCTTTCCGACGAGCTGGAACTGACTACTTCATCACCTTCACCTACTGGCTTATCGCTTGAGTCATTTACAGAATCTTTAGCTTTCGGTTCCGAGGTTGTACGGTTTATCTTTATCACAAAACGATCCATTTGATTGCACAGTACAAAAATATTTCTGCTTAACTAATTATTTCTCTAGCTTGCTGATATCTCATACACCTATATGAAAAAAGGTAGAGATAGCTTACGGGACAGCAGGTGATATTAGTAAACATTTTGTAGGTCGTTCCCAATTGGCAGCCCATTAAAAATATCAATCATGAACGACTGAACGCAGATAGGGGACATGCAACATCGCAACACACATGCACTTTATTCTTTGCACTTTCGCTTGTTACGTGCGCCTGGTGGGGAAGCTGCAAATGCTATTTTTAAAGTCTTTAATATGACCCCGCCGGGAATAAAACCCTAGTCTTCCGGCTACCATACGGATGCTCTTATCTACAACGATGTAACGTAGTAGTAATAAATATCAGAGTAGTAATAAATAAATAACGAGCTAACGACATGACTAACCTAAGCTCTCTATCTATTTTGCTTTTGACTAACTGGTAGGCCTACTATATACGTCTACCGGTGTCTAGATATTTACTTCACATGTAAACCAATCCAAATTTTTTTCTGCTCTGCCTCAGTCATTTTTATGACCTTTATGATCAGCCACTGACGATCAGTGATATTATTTTTGAGGACTATTTACTAATTTAGTAGGCTACTACCTAAAAGATGATTTTGGATAATTGATAATCACGTAAACATATAAAGAGTTAATACAGATGCAAACATAAACTAACTGTTGTTGCTCACATAACATATCAAATATTAATCGTATTAATCATAACATATTAATCGTAGAAATCAACAAATAGAAAGCATATTTGCAGGAATTGAGGCTCTGTGGTATGACATCTATTAAAACTTTGTACGTGCAAAATATAGGACGTTCTATTTACGGAAAATTTAAAAAATACGTTTTTTGAGTGTGTTTAATACTGGTAAGTAGGCTACATATTTCAGCAGGGCTTTAACTGACGGGGACAAAATAGGCCCCAGACTACTAGATAGCCCCAGGCCTCAGAAACCGTTAATCTGGCCCTGACTATAAGTATTGCTTTTAGCATAAGTACCGGTAAGTTCCTGTAATTCCAAAAATTTGGCTAATTTTGGTTTGAGTAGGCTACGAAGATCCGACACCCCGAATCCTTTCAAGTTATGAAGGCGGGTTTACATGAAAACAATTGCAAGTGGAATGGAGCGGAGCTGAAGCTAGTGGAGCAAACTTGAAGCAAGTGGAGCGGAACCAGGGCCGGATTAAGCAATGGGCAAAGTGGGCAATCGCCCCGGGCCCCGCGCTGTGGGGGGCCTCGCGGTTTCACTAATTTTTAACGCTATTAACTGTTTAATAAAATTGAAATAAGTTTACAGTCTTTCAGTCTAGCCCAGGGGTCAGCAACCTGCGGCTCCGGGGCCACATGCGGCTCTTGAACCCCCAGTTGTGGCTCCTTTTGAAGGTAAACAAAGACCTTTTTAGGACTCCTTTATGGAATAACTGAAATTTTTGGACCTGACGGTAGTTTTGCGGCTCCCGCTGGGTTTTGTATTGAAACAAACGGACTAATTTGGCTCTTTAAGTACAAAAGGTTGCCGACCCCTGCTCTAGCCAATCAGATCGCTGTAGAGCAGAGTATGAGCAAAGTGGAAATTTTCGATGCAACCATTGCGAAATATGCCACCGGGAAACCAGGCAGGGGTGTCTTGGTAAAAATCGAACTGGGGGGACCCTGTATAATGCAAAAAATCTATTTTTTATCCCGCATCTTTTTAAACTTTTTCAGTCCCACCCTCTTTGGCGTTGGTCATTTTTGTCCACGTTCCATCACCGGTGCCGTGTGATGACTGCTGCCACTCCCCCCCTTTAAAAAAAGCTCCAGATGAGACCCTTTGATGTCTACAAGCATTTGGGCAGTTTCGCGCTTTTTCGACTAGGTTACTAACTTTCCTCATTGGCTGACGTATTATTTCAAGGGACGTATCCAAAAATTGCCTCAGGAGGGACGTCCCCAACTTTCATACACGCAGGTTTTTTCGGTGTGGGGCAAAATCAGAGCAAATTTGAAGCAAAATAAAACAATGATGACTCCAAGGGGTCAGGGGAAATGATACCCCGGAAATTTTTGAAAGTTAATTGCAATTTACATGATGTATGCCTAGTTGCAATTATAGTGCTTTTTCAGCAACTTTTTGACGAAATTTTCTTTAAATTTTTTTGCCTTTAATTGTGAGTCTTATACAACTATATTGTGGGGCCCCTATACAAATGCTCCCCTCCCTTCCGACCGGGGGTTCCGAACTCTGGGGATACCTTGATACGGCACTGCTCATACGCTTCAAAAAACATGCAGAAAATGTAACAATTTATTTGCAATGTCTTATTCGACTTAATGGGAAGGATGTAGCTGTTTTGGACAAACAAGTTTTTGATTACGACGAAAAGATTTGAAAATACACGTTTCATCATTAAGTTACTGCTATGCTCACGGTCCCCTCGCAAACCTTTTACGAAATACATTCTCAAGGACTTGGCCGATTTTAAGAGTCCCCCCTACAAACAGTTTTTTTTAGAACTAGGGGCTGAGCGCGCCACCAAGGCAACCCCGGCACTAGAGATATCACTCGAACTCGTTTTTTTTTTTGCCAAAATTAGAAAAACAAAAATCCTTATACTCGATCTCGAAAAAACGTTGACCGAGTTCTGAACTTGACGAAAATTGCTTGAACTTAGCCGAAACCCGATAAAAACCTCTTGAACTTAGCATAAAATCAAAATCTTCATCATACTTGCGGTATTACGCCGAAGCGTGTAACGAGTGGCAGAGCCCATCTCTGCAGCTTAGCGCCTGGGCTACACAGCTCCGAAGAAACGTCGCAGCGGTGGCGAGCCGATGGCGACACTGTGCTGATTTGACCGACCCGGGATTTGAACCCCAGATCTCCCGCACAGATAGCCGGTGTGCTAATCAACTGCGCTAACGGCCGGTCTTAGTATAAACTGAAACTCCAACTCGCAAAAACGAAGAACTTACAGTAAACTCGAACCTGGCTTCTAATTTTTAGCGAACTGGAACTCGATTAAAAATGTTTGCGAGTTCGTTGCCGTGTTGTCGATGCTTCAACATTATCATTTAGCCGCAGTTAGATAAGCAGCCGAGTCTAGATTAAAATAACTGTGCTCGAACTTATTAGGCCGTGATTTCCATAGACTAAATAAATCGCAACAATCAATTTTACATATCATTTTTATCAAATGAAGTTATTCGCATCAAAAATAAATTGCCACACATCCCAAAAATAAGGATTGAATGAAAAAATAAGGTGATTGCAAAAAAAAAAACACAGCAAGCAGCAACATAATAATAAAAAATGTAACAATCTTAAATACATTATAGGCTTGTACGACACACAGTTGGATTTACCAATAAAAATCTTAAATCGAACTTAATCAAAAAACAAAGCTTTTTCCTAGATGGCAACCAAGATTTAACCAAAACAAATTCCACTAAATGGCGGTAAAGATTTAATTGACACAGTCGAAAGTTCAAGAAAAAGGCACTACCCGGTAAAACTTCAAAGACAATGACCTCAGTGCTTATGTTAGATGTTTCAACTGTACAAATAAATATAACAACTTCACTGGTAAATATGCAAAATTCATAAATAACAGTTTAAATGCAAAACATTAAAAAAAAAAAATTTCGAAAATGCTAACAGGTAGAATCCATGCTGTAGCAGATAGATAGAAAAAATGCTGAGATACAATAAAAACAAATTACGGCAAAGTTGTTCTTCACAAATTGCCCTCTGAAATCCGATTGAATGTAGCCCAATTACGCCAGTAAAAAATATTGTACAACACATTAGCGAAAACTGCATAAACTATTAACAACATTAAAATACACATTCACAAAAAACAGCTTTCAATAACTGCAAGTTCATCAAATAACAAAGATATTGCTTCCTCAGCAAGACACTCATAAGTTGGTTTGCTTAATGCCTTTCCTTTCGCTTGGCTCAATACCCAAAGTTTGGTCAGGCAAGCTGCATCTGTGTCCACGGCGGCGGGCGTGGGGTGATAACTGGTTTAATGAAGCAGGGATCGTGCTACTGGGATGCATATTCACTGGAGTATTCCACGATTGGCTGTAACCTTCATTGTTGGATAATTTGCGCGTAACGCCAACTTTGGGAATGCTTCTGGAAAACGAGTTATTTTTTGCAAGATGGGGTAATTTCGATCGGGGGCAAGCTTTGGATGGGGGGTGGGGGATACTGGTTGGTTTTGTCACATTTTTGGGACTCGGATAAATGAATTTTGTGTCCAAATGTGCAAGGCCAGGCGAGACATTGTAGTCGTCGATAGGATACTTCGCTTGGGTAGAAGTTGTTGCAAAGAAGGTTTGTTCTTCAATCAGTTTTGTCGCGTCTGTCTCACATTCAGTCCTTAACAAAAATCACAGGTTAGCATTAAGCTAGAGCAGGGGTTTTCAATCTGTTATGATTTTTGGTCTACTTCCATACACTCTCAATACCAGTGGCTCCCTGCTCAGTAATAAGATTTTCAGTCGGTATTTCCTCCATAGTGGCAACAGCCGTTCGTCCGCTGGTCTTAAACGGGTAATTACCATTAATAAATCTTGAGCGTGTGACCTTCGATATAGAAACCCTGAGCTAGAGAGAGGCAAATTTCGACACCAAGTTGTGGTGCAAAACAAATTAAACTACTTTATCGCTTTTTAAAGAAAACTTTGGTAGGAAGCAGCGCTACAAACTTATAAACAAGTGATAGCTCACATATTTAAATTTCAATATAATTTTCTCACCTTGAGTGGAAGCTGACAGCAGAAGTTGAAGGATGGGAATACGTTGAGGTCTGAAATACAAAAAATACGTTTAAAGCGATCTAAATATATCTCCGGTAAAATAACCAATTGTACAAGATACTCTAACCAAACTAACTATGTGGAAAAGCAAAATGAATCAGGGTGTGAAAAAAGAAAAACTATCAGAGAGCAAGAAAGTTCAATCGGCCAAGTCCAAGTATAACATAAAAGCAAAAAGAAAACTGGATCACAATAAATACGGGAAGAAAATGGCTAAACGAGGAAAATAAAGCCGCAGTAATTCTTGATACAGGACGTTTCGACAACATAGATTTAGCTGTCATCATCATCAGCAGCGTAAGCAAGGCAGTGCAATACTTATAGAGCAACACTGCTGCTGATGATGATGATGATGAATCTACTTTGCGGAAACGTCAAATTTTAAGAATTACAGCGTCTTTCGTTTTCCTCGTGAAACAGTTTTTATATGCTACAGACGATTAATTTGCAATGCCGCGAATATAAATTTGTAAACTCGATGCAAAATTTTAAACCCATTCCTTTCACGTGTTTTACTACAACCACCATGACGTCACAAGTGTTATGTAACATTAATAGCAAATCATGACCTTTAATTGGCTGAACGTTAGGTATTGCGACATCATATGTTATTGACACAACAATAAGTCAACATTAATTATGGCGCAACCCTCTTGTCTGCCAAGATCAAGATATTGGCAACTTGCCCCAACAACCTTTGTTTCGCTGATCCACGCTTTTACTCAGATTGCTTTGGAATTGAATTCAGCTCGATAAATTGTAATATTTTGGCGCAGTGGTCAAGGACATCGCTAATGGCGCGGGTGGTCGCGGGTTCGGTTCCTGATCAAATCGGACGCAGTGTCGTCACCGCTGAGACGTTTTTGCGTTGCCCAGGCGCCAAGTCGGAGATAGACCCCGTCACTCGTTACACGCTTCAGCGTATTACCGCGTGCGTAATGAAGATTTGATTTTGATTTTTACCTGAGGGAGTGAAGCCTGGCCAGCATTCTCTTTTGGAGTGAAATAGACTTCAGCAGTTAACCTGGTTGCAATGGAAGGAATTTGTTTCTTCTGATCAAACGCTTCGTTCTCGGAAGAGGACTCGAAGTCGTAAGCAACCATTCGGTTGACTCGAGTCATCATCTGCAAAAAAATTTATCAATTCCAAACCATAAGCAACAAAAATCAGCAACGAATTAAAATCAAAACATAGCGCAATGATTGAAGACAACGCTATCGGTGAGGGAGGTCTGGGGTTCGATTCCCGGGCTGGTCAAATTGGAAACAGTGTCGTCAACGGCTTGCCACCACTGCAATGGACCCCGTCACTCGTTACACGCTTCAGGGTATCGCCGTGAGTATAATAAAATTTTGATTTTTTTGACAAATCGATGTTTTCGAATCACACAGAAGTCTCCTCTACCGACTATTAATACAAGCGGCCAAGTGAATCGATCACGTGTCTTACACCCATGTTAGCTTAGGTACGCTTCATATTCAGTGAACTCACTTTCCTTCATTTACATTTTATTTAAGAGCCACAAAAAAAATTACATCATTGATAACGCGCCAATATAGGAAGTTCCCTAAATAACATTACTTCATGTCTCAGACAATGGCGGCACGAGACCCTCTGTTGCAAGATGCCAAATAAAAGAAAGCAGTAAAACAGAAGGTGAACTAGTTGAGCAACAACTTATACTGTGTAGTTCATATAAACTAAATAGATTTGTGAAATCAATTGCACCATATACATGCAAGGTGTCTGCGGTTTTCATGCAAGAAATATTACAAATTGAAAGGAAGTTGACTTTTAAGTAGGGAAGATTTTTGGTAATAACCACACCTCCATATCGAAACCTACTTAATTTGTAACTAATACTATTTGCTAATTGTCGTTATGACGTAACAGCTGACCCGTGACAAGGTCATGACTAATCACGCCATTTCTTTGTTAACCAATCGTATCATAGCAACGAGCATAAACATCAGAGAAGGGGAATTACCGGGGAATATTTTTCGCTGCTTATAAACCACCGCTCCGAACACATAAATAACTTACAAATAACTTCAGAAAGAAAATAAAGTCACAGTAATTCCTAGCTGATACAGTTAAAAAATATTCGAACTCACCTGCATCAACTCCATTTTGTAAGCATATCTCTTGAAAACAGCGCAAAGACTTTGAATGAACCATGAGCCATTGCTTTCATTTCTCCAAGCGTAGTAATCTAAAATCACACATTTAATCACCCCTGATGATGATTACTCGCGCTAGAGCACGTCGAAACATTGGAGGGATGCAAAAACTAACAATGTATTAACGTTTTTGTGGCTACATCTTTTTTCACTTCCTATCCAAGACGCCTTAGCAAAACATGACGTCTTCCTGGCGTACTGAGTAGGATGTCATACTGACTTCCATGTATCTTGAGGGATGATTGTCCAGCTTTAGGTTAATCATTCTGAAGAATGAATGTACGTCTACTAAGTGCGACTAATGAAGGCTTGTGGCCCGAAACACTTATGACAGACTGGGAGGACAGACAGAAAGTTATAAACAAAGCCGAATACCTGGTATGGTGGAGTTAGCAATCAGAAAGTCAGCCTCGGTGGGAATATGGACTTCCTTCATTATCTGATTGGATGGTCCGTCCGTGATAGGAGTGGGACCGTCCACCGCATCAGTGTCCCGGGCAGGAACATAGCGCTTCTTGCCGTGGTCCAATTTCACGCCTCGGCAAGCCTAAAAACGTTAATTAAATGTTACAAAAATCAATTTATTTGCAACAGATATGAAATTGAGTAGAGCAATTATTAAAAATTACTGTATTATATACCAAAATCTGCAACCATCGATATGGTGATTAAGTCAAAGCTTAAATGTGGATTAACACATTTTTATTGAAATACAGAAGTTCAATCAAGTTATTGGCCCAAATGAAGTTGAACAGAAACTAAAGCATTTTAAATTATCTGGCACGTGCAATAGCAAAAGCTGCAAGATAATAAAAATATTATAGCCAGTATATTTGGAATGATTTTGCAAAAGTTTCGATAAAAACATGTACCATCATCAGCATAAAGCTACAGGGGCACAAGGCTAGAAGAGTTTTACAGTGATAATGGTATAAGTTTTTATCAAAACGTTTGTAAAATGATGACAAATGTACTGGCTATAATTTTTTATTAAATTTGAGTTCCAAAACCCATTTACAAGTCAAGAAATGTCGCCAAACATTGACAACATCGACTTTTAAACGACAATAACAAATCTCTGTACCTGGATGAAAAACAACTTCGGTTTTCCCGCCAATGATTCGCATAAATCAGCGCAGAAAGGTCTGGTGAAATTGGTCAGTTTCATTGTGGCGTCCCGCGCATACAAGATGTCACCATTGCCACCATGCGTCAAAATGGCGCAAGCAAAACAGTCGTAGTCTGAATGATTGGCCATTGCCACTGCAAAAACAAGTGAAGTTCATCGCCAAAATTTTATCATTATATAGATTCATTAGCGATTTCATAATTCATTAGCTCAATGTACAAATCATTAAAATTATTTACAAGAGTTTTTCGACATGGCATGGAGCCTTATCAAAAGTTTTTATTTAAGCAATCGCATTTGCGCATTGTTTTTTCTGCTATCTGTTCAGAAGTACACGCGTAAAATACTGCCTTGTGTGAAGTTTGGTACCAGCCGAGCTAGTTTCCATTGCGCTATAAACGGCCAAACAATGGGAAACATAATAACGCATTAGGGGCTTTCTATAGATTTGCATGATATGACAGCAGCGTCAGGATATCACCACACTTTATGTAAATGTAAAAACGTTTCCGGAATACCAGTGCGCGCAATGCACACAAATTTTCGCACATACGTTACATGTTTACTCAAACTTGTAAGATTTACCACGAAATACTACGTTGCAGCACGACTATTATGTCATAAAACCAATATCTTCGCTGACTCTTTGTTAAGCAGTGCCTAGTTTACTGTATTTCATGAAGATTTATGGTCATCAACCTAATCGCTTTATTTGAATAGCTCTTTTCGTAATAGCCAGAAATCAGCAAAAATTGGTCAAGCGTACAATGACATTATTGAAACTCAATTTGACATTAAAAAACAACAAATACTACACTTGAAACTGGTTCATGTGAAGTCACTGCTGTTCTGATACACTTACTTGCTTGAACCCACTGCAGTATTTCACGTCTGGTTGGATTGTGAATAATTCGGACGTGTTCAAATCCGATTGCATACGCTGCGCTTTCCAAGTTGAAAGCATCTCTGTCAGATCCAGCTCTGTCTTTTAACGGCTCCATATTTGGATTCAGTTCATTGTAGATATCAAATGTCTAAATCACAACATAGACACATTACAGAGTAAGTTAGGCTAGAAAAAATAAGACGTTAGCTAATATGTGTTATCGAGCCCGCCAAAAAAAGGTTATACTGCAATCCGGAAAACGTGAACTGAACGGGAACCATGCCCGAGATTAAAACTTACCTCTATGTTGAATATAAGGAAGCATCCTCTTTCTTTATGCTGCATGTTGTAGCGGAATGTTTCCTCTATTGAAATACTCTGTTGATATGTGGGTCGCACTCCAGAGGGTTTCGAAGGGGCACTGTTAGGGGAGTCGGCGACATCTCCTAGAACCCCCACATCAGCGCGGCCGGAACGGGGTGAGACATTTTTGCCACTGAAAAATGAAAAATTTATCAAATTCGGCCAATTAAATCATATCTTGTCGTTCTTAACGCTCGACACTCAGCGCACCGCATTCACGGTAGACAGTTACTGAAAAATTTTGATAGGCTTGCTTTATATTTTGCATGAACCAATGCATTCCAAAGCTCTATATTGAGTTAAATAGTAAATCGATAAAAAAATCGACAGAACTTACAATATGAAATGCTTGACGCCTTCCGATGCTTTTCGCTTCAAATACACAAATTTTTGTGTATCAGAAGAAAAAACGTCACCAGCATCTCCAGAAGCGAGCTTCCTGAAACAAAAAAGATGAGTCAGTAACTGCTCAGTTGCAAGGAAGCAAAAATTTTAGTGCTAAAATAATATGAATGTGAAAACTTAAATAGTAAAAGAAGTCATTTTTCTTCTCTTGCACCATGGCATAGACTCAGCTCAGTGTATGTTTATCGCGTTGACAATGGCACCGCAAGCGCGCTGAAACGTTCGCCCGAGTGTTTTAGGCTGTTTGTTGGCTGTATTGTTTGTAATAAAAAGTCATTCTTCACAAAAATCTTACTTTGGATGGAAATATTGCAAAACTTCAGCTCCAGAGCCTAAAGGAAGAAATGGGCTGGCAAGAATGTCACCTGCGGAAAAACAACAATCGTCAAAAACAGACAGTAAAAACAAGTTGACACGGAAACACAACTGACTGAATGACCGAAATTCTATTTTTCATTGAGTATTACGACACCTCGACCGCGCTACAAGCCTCAAAACACGAAAACAAGCGACAAAACAATAAGTAGCTAAGAACGGTAATGGCGTAAGATTAGATGATGCTGTTTAACATTAGGCAAATAACGTTGTAAGCTACACAACAATAAACACTTTTCAAACATATTATCTTTTAAGGCGAGAATCTGTAAATCATTTAACACTGATTAAATTTAATCCTTTTCAAATGTTGCGAAGGAAAAGCAGAAAATTGCTGTATATATGAACTATAATAAATTTTTAGGACAGATAAGCTTTGTGATTAAAGACACTGTCATCGGCGCGGAAGGTCTTGGGTTATATTCTCGGGTTGCTCAGGCCACGTTGTCACCAGTGTTCTCTCTAGGATTTTGACTAGTGCGAATTTGCCCAAATGATAAATTCATTGAAATTTTTGCCCAAAGATTTCACTACTTTGAGAACCCCTTTTCCAAATTTTTGCATTAAAATTGCTTTTCCAAGACACAAGCTACAGTCTTGTATTAAAATATTCAAGTTTTGTTGTTTTTCAGTTTTGCATTTCATAATATTAATTTCTGGTTCAAAATCAGTAAAATTTGCCCAAAAATTTCGCATTTTTTTTTAATTTCTCACTCCAGAGGGAACACTGGTTGTCACCAACGGCCCGCTGCTGCTGCGACGTTTCTTCGGAGCTGTGTTGCGTAGGCGCTAATTTGCGGAGACGGACCCCGCCACTCGTTACACGCTTCGGCGTATATCGAAAGTATGTACAATGGATATTTGATTGATTTTTGACCTCAAAGAAAATCGAACAATTCAGAAAAAAAACGTGTGCTTTGTGAAATGAATCGCAGTCACCAATTAAAGTTGTTAACCAATACGCATTTCAAAATTCTTTTCAGCATTGAGGTGACGTACTTATCAAACATTCACTACGTAACTCACCCCCAGTTGATGACGTTGAACGAACATGAGGAGGAAGAATATCACAAGAATCTGAAACTTCATCATCATCACTTGCACTCGCCACATCTGCATCCACTGTGTCACCACCTTCGATCAGCAGGGACAGAGAACAATCCTAAATGAAGTTAAAAACATTACAAAACAAGTTTACGGAACTGCTCCAAAACAGATGTTATCAACCAGGGGCCACAATACATTAACCAGAAGGTCACAAGTAAGTTGTCAACGGCAATTAATCACAATGACCAGCGGACGGCAGTAGCTACTATGAAATAACAGCAAAACATTTATTGGTGTTGAGTGTCTCTAGAAAGAGATCACAAACCATAAAAGGTCGAGAACCACTGCTTTAAAACAGGACTTCTGGCAGACAAATATTTTAACATGGGCTTTAAACTACAGCATTGATAAACAAAGACCCTGATCTCTCACTAGCAGAGCAAAAATATTTATCTGTTTAGAGCAATGTGGAATACCAGACAAAGGGGCCTAAATTTTACCATTTTTTCTGAAAGTATTTCAGGAAAAAACAAACTGAAAAAAAAACAAAAAACAGTTAAGTAGCAGTTTAATCAATCATAATTTTTGGTGAACATTGTGCCTTACAATACACAAAACCAACCTACATACCTCATTGGGTTCATCTGTGGGTATCTCGAAGTTTGGATAGTCTGCCATGATTGCGATAACGATAATTGCACAAAAATTTATATAAAGTATAAACTGTCGTAAATTTATGTCTACAAAAAAATAATAATAACAAAAAATTATGCTGCGATATAACAAAGGTGGATAAAATACTGTATATTGATGTTTCGAACAAAAATCAAAATCTTGTAATTACAAGAAAATACATTGCAATCTCTTTTCTGGGCAGTATTATTTCAATAAAATATTTTCTAAATCCAAAATAATATTTTAGCAACTGTTTTTGAGATGCTCACAGTAGACAAACTTGCTTGCATCTGAATATTAAGATAAAATCCTCAGCTTATATACACTTGAGCTAACAAAAAACCCTAAGGGGTTGCACCATTGCTACTGTGCAAGAAAAATCATGACATTATCATGTTCTGCTTTGCTGATTGATTTTTTGTTTACTCAAATGGCAGCAAGCCAGCGGTTGCTGCAAACTTAACTCGCACTGGTAAATTTCCTAGCCAGGTGTTTTGACTTATTACACAATCATTATGATGCAATTAACTTCACAACTCCTTCAAAACACGTGCTACCACAGCATATGTTGAAACCTCATAGTAAACAATGACCAGCTGATCCGATATCAAGTTACATGGCAACTACTAGCCAATCAGGTTTGCATCAACCTATTACTAAAAAACTTTACAACTAAAAAAAAAAAAATGAAACGAAAAAGAACATAGACAGCAGGCATTTCAAGATCAAAAAATCAAATCAAATCTTCATTATACTCGTCATATTACGCCGAAGCGTGTGACGAGTTGCAGGGCCCATCTCTGCGGCATAGCGCCTGGACAACACAGTTTCAAAGAAACGTCGCAGCGGTGGCGAGTCGTTGGCGACACTGCGCCGATTTGACCGGCCCGAGAATCGAACCCCAGACCTCCCGCACCGATAGCGGGAGGTCTGGGGTAGCGTGCGCTTAGCAACTGAGCTAACGGCCAGTGCATTTCAAGATATTGTAATTTTAAGATATTGTAACAAAAACATCAAATCATGCAAACAACTTAATCACACCTACAATTTTTCCACCAAGGTGCAAAACCAAACAATTTTCACAATCATTTTTAAATGTAAAAAAGAATGATGACAGAAGAATAAACTTAATGCACTGGCGAAGTCAATTTGTTAGGAAATTTCAAACAAAGGTACCAGTGCATGAAATTTTAAAACTTCATAATTTTTTCAAAAAATAACAAGAAAAAACATTATATATGATATCTATAAATCAACCAAGTCTGTAATCGATGTTTTTCATGGGGCTAAAATTAAATATGAAGTCAGTTTTGGGGAATCCTGTTTGAAAATGAACTCCATTTTGACTAAAGTGCAGTTGACACCGCCTGAGTGCCTAACACACCAACTGATTTTGTAAACCAAACAGTTCGGTAAGTAAAATTTGCTGTAAGCATAATTAATCACATGAGAATATAGACAGACTATTATGTCCATAAACTTTGTGAAAATATAATAAATATCTTTGGTTAAGTTGGGATTACCATAGATTAACTAGTACATGTGTGTGAGTCAATTTAAATTACCGAAAAATTGCTCCAGAAATGATTTATATATATACCGGTACAGTACAAAAAATGCACTAGTACCATACACTGGACACTGGGTACATTTCAGCTAAAAAAAAATTAAACATTTCAGCTTGACTTTTTAAGTCTTGAAGTAATGTCCCAAAAGTGTCATAACAATAAAAATGACATTTACATATTGCTCTATTGCTTAGATGCAACAAACCACATCAGAACTTCACAATGATGAGATAAAAATTAACATAATATATTAATTGTGTATATTATACACAACAAGGTAATGTTAAGTCTGAGAGAACTCAATAGCATCATAAAATTCATGAAACAACTTTAAAAAAATTTACCAAAAAGACTCAAAATAAAGCAAGCCATCATTATTAAAACATATACAGGTATACATATAACACAGAGCAAACTTGAAAAAAAAAACACATCAACCAATACAAGCTGAATTTTTATTATATGTACCGATAAATCATGATAAACAGTAAAACAAAATGTTTTATTACCAAAGGTGGGCACGATTTTGTTATTTTGTTAAATTGCTTTTTCAAATTAACAAACTTCATTAACTTCTGATAAACAGTCCACTAACTTAATGCAATGTGCTTGGTAACTTCCATTAGGTTTTGTTAGAAAGCAAAGCTCTTGTTAATTTTATCATTTGACCCTAAAAAGCGTCATCTCGCTCGTTCAGTGTTTGCGGAAAACAGGTATGTACCTGCCAAACAAAACTACCATCCTAAGCCTACATTGCATTGCCACATGTTCTGCAATATTTACAAAAAAGAGTAAGATAATAAGAGATGTTGAAGTCAATGGAGTCGAACAAAAGAGCACTTAATTTATGACATGTGAGGAAAAATTATATTGCAAAGAGAAAATAATTGAGGACTTTAGTGGTTGAAGCAGCTTTTGCACCGAGTAGGTCCAATTGCAAGAAAAGAACTAGAATTAGAATAAAGTGCAGTAATCTGGTAATGCAGGCTTGTTGCTAGTTTTCTACCCATTAGTTTGCAGTAGGATTTTAATGTTGATTACAAAGGTAAGATTTACCAAACAGTGAGTTACTGCTGTAAAAGTTGTTGTTAGATCACAGCATATTATATCAAAATTACTAGTCAAAATCGACAGCATTGTAGCTGTGTAGGACAAATTTAAATGTTGCTCAACGTAACGAGTCAGTAATATACTTAACCTTTTGGACTGTTAAAAAACTAACAAACTTGCTTAATTTTCGTGAATTAGTCTAGATCTGCATTTAGCGAAATAACTTCAGCAGAAGTACAAAATTTTTCAACGGAGCATGCGTTAAGAAGTTAAGGTTTTTGATTAACTTGCCAATCTATGTTTATTACTGATACAGGGTATTATTTTGATAGGCCTGTGGCAACTTCAGTGTTTACATACTAATAAGCTACAAATGTATAATATACTGTACCGGTATATATATGAACAGAAATATATGGTATATACCCCATGCATGTTTTGCTTCACATACCAGTAATGCTTAAACCAAGACTTGTACAGTTATAGAATGATCAGTTGATATCAATATTAACAGATAGGGTAAAAAAAACATACCGGTAGTCTATAATTTCTATTTAGCTATCCCAACTCACACTGACAAAAAAAATATATAAATACCGGTAAGCAAACAACATATAAAGGAGGTACCAGTACTGGTACATACACTAGTCTAGTATGAAAGTAAAGTATGTATAACAGAAACATTAATAGTTAAACATTTTGAAAATTTAACTTTTATAATAATATACCGGTAATTGAGCAAAAATACAGTACGATATGCTGGCAGGTCCTACTAAACACCGAAAAAGACTGAAACACTGCAAAGGAGCAACAAAGGACTTACTAAACACCAGTGGTGTCACCGCCGGCAAAACAGCTTCTAAGTCTATTTTGCAGGAAGATTTTAGCTGCTGCTGGCAAAATAGACCAAGAACTACCGATATTTTGCTTTTAGCGGCAAATTAGACACTGCCGTCATAAAACAGTAAAACAAGTAGAATTTCTTCATCTTAATTCTTCTACTTGTTTTACTCTTCTAAGTAGAAGAATTTTAAACCAGAAATAAGTCCTTGCAGCTTAACCTATATGCATACTGTACTTATATAGAATTTTAGTGACACTATATTCCCATTTCACTGTGATATTAGTGCTATTATTACCTCTGCTTGTAATAATTAGCCTACTGTTTGCGTGAGTGATAGTTTTCTTATACTCTATAGCCTAGCTGTTAGGCCTATCTGTATACCAGTATCCCAGGTATACTGTACCAGTAAGGAAACTATGAGACTGCACACTCGACAATCGTGCCAATTTCTCCTGGAATTGGAAGTGTTGTTGTGTGGTTTTGTGGCACTTTATAACTACTAAGGTTCTTTAGCGCCAGGACTAAATTTTGTCAAGAATTCACTGACATAATTTTATTTTCTGTTTATTTCATCCTCCGCGCTACACTTAGTTGCTGAGCGTTGAGCAAGTGTAACAGCAGATACCAGTTTTAAAGACTTTGGTCTGACCCGACTGAGAATAGAACCCAGCCTACCAGCTTCCAAGGCGAACACTCTTAACCACTAGGCCATGGAGCTGGTGGAATAAGGTCATTTCGCAGCCTCTCACCCTTGCACAGGATGGACACTGCTTGGACTTTAATGGAAAATTACACTGTTGACAGGTTGACATTGTTGCTGCGTATTTTCCAATCAAAAATAAATGCACTCTCCCTCTGGTAGTCTACCAGCTCAGACCTTATGCTCTAAATTACACCCTTCTTCACCAGCATATAGCCTACCGGTACGTTATTTAACTAAACCGTTATGTTCTCACCGCGCCCTTGCCTTACACCTGCTGCCAGCGACCAGGGACACACCAATGACTTAAACTAACTAGGCCTACACTCTATGTCATTATTGGACTCACGGATACACTGTACGGACTACACACACACTCGTACTGGTACAAGAGTGGTACCGGTACCATAAGGTAATAAGGGTATTGTATTAAATAATACTGTTACGAGTGACATACCGGTGCGGAATTACAGATACCGGTCCAGTATCTAATTTTTATCGTTAGGAATTCAGGGAGTCGAACCGAACCGGAGTTTTATACAGAGGCGTAACCAGGGTTGGAAATATCGATTAGAAATCGATATCGATATTCTCTACTTTTTCGTCATTGAATTTGCATGCAAAAATTCTTTACTTTTTTTTCATCGTTGATTGGGGCTTTTCCCTAATTTTTTGCGTGGTAAATCGATATTAATTAATCGATACTTTTTTCTGAATAAGTTCTTTCACAAGTTTTTATTTTTTTTTAAACACTTCATCTGTTTTTTGTGGTGTTTGCAGATAAATATTTTACTTTACATCCGCATAAGAACAGTTAGCGTGCAGAAAATTCCGTTTGCACTGTCATTTTTTATTTCATTCCAAAATATATCACAAGAAAACATTTGCTTAACGTTTGGTCACAATTGGTATCGCAGGTCAGGCAGTCCAAGGCAGTTAACATATTACAGTTAAATGACCTAGGCTTATATACAAACGAAATTGCTAAATTAATGTTCAAATACCGTATATGCTCCTAAAGGGGCCCGGGCCCTTATTTTTTTAGTAATGGGTCTCAAGCAGACGCTTGAACAAACAGGCGCCTAAATGGGACTTGGCATTTAATAATCTCTGGTGATGCTTCACGTTTTCTCTTGTTATCTGCCATGGTCAGAAAATTTTTGCTATCCGATCAATCGGTTGAAATCATCTCTCTTACTGTTTGTCATACCGGTACTGATTTGTCACAGTTACTGATTTGTTTGTCATACCGGTACTGATTTGTCATAGTTAGACCTCCTGTTAGGTCATAGTTAGACCTCCGCATTGAAGCAGATTGTTTTGAATCAAAGCTTCTGGCCAAAAAACGGATATTTCCTTGATAATTATGTCAGTATTAACAATTGGTTATAGTTTTTCAATGAAAATATTACATAGCCTAATTTATTCAAATTGGACATGAAAAGGTTTGTGATAGTGAGAAATTTGCTGTATGTTACCGCTTGTTTGACAAAGTTGCATATTATCGCTCGCTGCATAGCCGAACAAACGGTTGGCGTCAGGGTGGGCTGAGCTGAAATATTTACTGCGCGACTATTCAAACACGGGCTATTATTTTTTTGGAAAGCTTTTCAGACCAGGCCTTTATTCAAACAGGCCCTTAATCAAGCAGGGGCCCTTGTTCGATTGTATACGGTACGCTCATAAAACCACTCCTATTGCGTTTTCTTCCATCTTCACTCCAGTCATTGCGACACACACTCGAACAACACGGTTGGCCTCATATAGCAACAACCTATATTTGCCAAGATACAAAACAAACAAATTGCAAAGAAGTTTCAAATTTCAAGGGGTTAAAATTTGGAACTCTACACCTAATGACCTAAAAAACTCTCTTTCAATTAGTTTAAAATAAAATACAAAAAAATCTTACTTTCTTGACTATTGAAGTTTCGCGCTTACAAAATTTTTTTTTTCTAATCTATTGCAAAACTGCATAATATTGGTGACATATATGTCAATAAAAACCACTCAACACTCACAATAGGTCGATGCGATATTAATATATCCACACTTCATTAAATTTTATAAATTAGCCAAGAGACGCAGTAAATTCGTCTAGCACCCTACAAATGACTAAGGTGGCTGTTCGACTCGATGACCGAAAGGTCCCCTCGCAGCTTCCTGTTACAATTTCAACAACACTGCACATAACTTTAACGGTGTTCCTTTATGTTGTCTTGATTTTTTTTTGTGATTGATTTAACTAATGTAACGAAATAAACTTGAACTTGAACATGAACTTGTGAGGCTAATAAAATGGTTTTTGAATTTTTGTTCACCAGCTTTTTTCATTTAAAAGATTACATCTGATACTGGTAGGAATACTTTTGTGTTTCGAACGTCGTAGAAAAGGTTTGTAGACAACAGCGTCTGAACTAAGCCAAGATCAAAGGTAGAAAGTATTTAAGAGAAAAAGTGATCTTTGATCTTTTTTATAGTGGAAAGGGAAAAGTGAGTAAGCCTTCTGGTATTCCTGTTTTAAACGCCCGTCACAATATGCTATGCCTTCGATACCGACATTCTCCACTTTGCCTAACCTGAAACTACCTCATTAGCATCAAAATATGTTAACGCTGTAGCTGTCAATTGAGTCAGAGAAAAGTATCGATTTGACGTTATCGATTGATCGATATTCTCTACTTTTTATTTTCGTAATCGAATGTAGGAATTCGCTTCTTTTTTTGAGATATTGAATATCGAATTATTCTTTACTTTTTCATCATCGATTTCCAACCTTGGGCGTAACTAGGTCTTTTCAGGGGGGCAAATGTCCAGGGTCTCTTTCGAGGTGTTCGTAATGCCTTCAAGCTAAGGTTTAGTTAAAGCTATTTTGCGGAAATTTTTGCACACATTTTCTTTGTTTTGATGAACTTCAATATCGGCCTACGTAAATAATTTTGCCATTAAATGCGTAAAAATTGGGAATATTTTTTAAGTTTTGGTATTTTCTTAGCTTTTTAGTTTCTGTGGAACTCACTTTAGGAGACTGTTGTTTGCACCAAGCGAATAGTTTTTCAGTGGTCTAAATCACTGTTTCTCTAAGTGGGCGATATCGCCCCCTTAGTCAGTTGCATATTTTTTTGTGGGCTAAAGGGGGGCAATAGCACATTCTCGAAACATTAACCCTTTCTCGAAACATTAATAGCACCTTCTCGAAACAAATGGTACAAACAAATAATTAGTTATATTAAGAACTGAGCAACGTATTAAAAACAGTAGGCCTATTAAGCTATAGGCCTATGTCATTACCTGTATAATACTGTAGCTATTAAGTTATCATCACCAAAAGAAAAGAGCAGTTATGAAACTAAAATGGTTTCAAATTTCTTTCGGTCATTGTGACCGAAAAGAATAAATCGGTAATTGCCAAAAATATTCGGTCAATGACCGACAAATGACGAAAAAAAATAGGTTCCAGTAGGCCTACAATGTCAGATTAAGACTTCGAGTTTTGCTTGTGGTACGAACAAGTTTCCGGAGTGCGGTGACCTTTATCACCCCGACTCAGATATGGGCCACGTATCACACCATTATAGTCATTCTTTAGGTCTATTAACATGACATAGGCTATGCTATGCCAGAGAAATTCTTGAACGTGAGCCACAGTGGCGTAGCGAGAAATTTCAAAGGGGGACATACTTTCCACATTTTTTAAGCGTATTTTTTTTTCGGCAGAACTAATTTGAAGCTAATTGAGAAACAAGAAAAGCTCTAGAGGGGTCCGGGGCAGTGGCGTAAAAAGTATTTTGAAACTGTACTTAAGTAAGAGTATTGTTACTGACGGCAAAACTACTCGAAGTAAACTAGAAAGTATTGACTAAAAAAAAGCACTTAAGTAAAAGTAAAAAAATTGTCATTTAAAAACTACTCAAGTAAAAATACTCGTATAGCGTTTTCAAACGTTAAAGTGTCAGCTACACACTTGCCGATGCGGCGATGATGAACTTGCTTTAAAGGTGGCAAAATGGTGAAACAAAAGAAATTATTATCGCCCAGATGGCCGATTGGATAGAGCGTCTGCTTCTGTAACGATAGACTCGGAGTTCGATTTAGAGTTGGGTTAAACCAGGGGTTCTTAACCGGTAGAATTAACCCTTGGGGGTAAATTCTACCTACCGAGGGGGTAAATCTTCTGAATTAAAAACTAACGAAAACTTTAATTTTCAGCATTGAAAAAGCAGTAGTGGTACAATGGGGTTAAACTAAATTTTTTTTCTTTCGGCAAGGGGTAAACGAGACAAAAAAGGTTAAGAACCCCTGGGTTAAACCAATGACTTAAGAATTGGTATTTATAGCATCCCTGCATGACGTTTAGTAGCTAAGGCGACAGCGTAATTCTTATCGCATGGAGTGAAGTTTCCTTGGCGATGACGAGATCGAGTGTTATGAAGTTGAATAAAGGAGAATTGAAGTGTAAATACAGATTTTAGGCGCAACGAGGATTTCAAGAGGAGACTGTAACTCAAATGCCACAATAGTAAACTACTTTTACTTTTCTAAAATATAAACTACCCAAATAGAGTTACTTTATACTAAAAGTACTTAAGTAAACGTAAAAGTAGCCAAAAAAAACTACTCAAAAAAGTACTCGTTACCTAAAAAAACTACTCAAGTAAAAGTATTTTGTTACTTTACACCACTGGTCCGGGGGCATACTCCGCCGAAAATTTTTTGAAAACTTACATGCTGTAACAGCTATTTTAGTGTTTTTTGAATAATTTTCAGACAAATTTCGTTTAAATTTTTTGACCCTAATTTTGAGTGCTTCACCATATATGATGCATTTTGTTCGCAAATTTTCGATGATGCGTGCCTAAGGCGCAAGGCTTATTGCTATCGAAGAGGTTCGAAATTATGGAAAAATTGTATAGCCTACATCAAAACATTTTTGAAAATGGCTGGTGGGAAGATGCATACCCCTCATCCTACCTCCTGGATCCGCCCCTGGCCGTATGATAAGTTGCAGAAAACAGTCTGGCATAGCACTTGGCACCATTAGTTTTGTTCTTTTTTACTAACAGGCATAGTCAAGGGGGGGGGGGGGCATGGCACAATGCCCTTTCCCCTAAATACGCTCCTGGTGTGCCACCACGGACGTGTTTGTCAGATTGATATTTTTCTGGCTCTGATTATTGCCGCATCTGGTAGCGAACGCTTTAGGTCATCAATTCTTTTTATTAGGCCCACCTAAATGAAGTTGCACTCAGCCACTCAATATGGTCAGTAGGGTTTGCAGCGCTTCTCTGTTTCACTTTTTTGCGAAACTCGGACGTTAGAAGGTGACAATCGACACAGTTAAATTGATCACATAATTTTGTTGCTGATTACCAAAAACGCATGTAATCTCCATGCAATTTTTCATATTTTACCATAGCTCATTGCTGTTGCTTCCCATTAGGCAAATGGGCAATGAGCAGGGTCTCAGCTAACTCTAATTACGCCTCTGGTTTTATAAACTGGTTTCACGCTATTTTTGTCGAACCTTAACCGAACCCGAACCGTGTTTTTTAAAATCGCAAAGAACGAACCGGAACTGAAGCGAATAATAATTTGAGTACTTGCGAACCTTAACCGAACTGCGAGGCCGCATTCTATGCTCTTCGCTATCGGTATTCGTAATCGTTATTGGTCACGTAGCCTACTCCTAAAATCGTTAATTTGATATTCTGTGCTCATTGCTATCGTAAAATTACATGGAACAATCGTCACGCGTAGACGAATCATGCATAAAAATATCGATGACTTCAGAGTTCTCGTTATCTCATGTTAAGTCGCGTATATTTCTAAAGAGCAGTTGATAGGATGACGTTGCCTCGTTTTACTTATAACTCGACTCCAAGTAGTGAACAATGGGTCCAAAAGAAACATGCACCGGTAGAATGATGATAACAAAATGTAAAGCAAAAAAATTTTTGAAAGAATTTCGCAGGCTATGACTAATAGAGGCGAGGGTACGAGTTTCAGCGCATTAATAGAGGAATTCATTACGGTTGGGCACAGGAAGTGCAATAATATTTTGGAATTAAAAGTGCCGCATGCCGGCTAGAAGAAATTGAAATACTATCGTTAAGTTAAACCAAACTTTTAACCTTAACAACAAAACCAAAATTAATAAAATATTCACTATAAAAGCCGATATTTTTGAAAGTCCAAAGAAGCAAGCTCTCAAAATAGGTCTAATAAACTAGTCCGCTAGCCTACATGTTTTGCTTTAGGCTAATCGCTCAAAATAATAGGAAAAGATTAGTCACCAGTGCCACTACTAATATTTAACATTAATGTTGTGAGGCTACTAGACGCTGATATATTTTTCTAACCACGTGTGTCTTTAATTTTCCTTCCCTGTTTTTTTTTCAGAAAATTGTCAGAAAGAGTGTACTGCAAAGTTTTGTCAGCGTCTTTCGTTGTTTTCATTTCAGTTTTCATATTTGCGTCCTCATTTGCCATTCGTTTTAAATCTCTAGCAATTCCTCCCCTTGATGAAAGCGTTATTGTTTTGCAATTAGCCAATGCTTGTTCTAATTGAAGCGAATCTTTTAATTGAAGCTTAAGCTTAAGCGAATCTTTTAATTGAAGCTTAAGCGAGTCGAAAACACTATTCTACTGGTTTTGATTCGCCCAAGCATAGATGTTTTCATTTTTCACTAACTGGACCATTTGGTTACAGTATTTTCTTTGTCACTAATCACTATCCCTGTGTCTTTCCGTCGATTTGCTGCAAAAATGCTCAAAGTGAAAGAACAAAATTTGCAAGTTGTACCTATCTAATCGATGAATGGATGTAGCCTATTGTAGCTTGATGCAATTCGTAAAGAAAATTTAGCTCTTCTGATTGGGCGCACACCCAGTATTTCAACCAAGTTTGCCTTTGCTTTTATTACGTCATAAACGCTGCTACAACAGCATCTGAGTTAGCGAATACCACTGCACAGCGAATGGAGCATAGAGCATGCCCACTTTACGAATTGTTACACGCTTTAACGCGTTACGAATAGCTCTTATAGATACCGACTTGTCATAACGAATCGCTTTAACGACGTAACGAATCGTTAGCATAGAATACGGCCCTCTGCAACCAGTTGAAAGTGGTTCGCTCCATGAGATCACACGCGTCACTTTGAAGGCGTCTTATATTTAAAGAAATACAGTACTTGCAAAGCACTACAAGCCGTACATTGGCCCGTCAATGTGAAGAAGTGTATCTTTATTAAAGTATAGGCCGCCGGTCACAGAGCATAGCAACAATTTAATTATCTCAAAACTGGCTTTATTACAAATATGTTAATGCGTTATATTGGCCTGTCAATGGGAAGAAAAATTGCTTTGTACGTGTCATTTTTTTAATTGTGTCACTAGAATTACATCATTTTTTACTGCGAACCTGAACCGGAACTTCATAAACCGGATTTGAAATATTTTTTACTGGAGCGAACCCAAACCTAAGCGTTTTAATTCATTTGAACCTTAACCGGAACTGAACCGAAATTTAAATCCGCTGTTGAACCCAAACCAAACCTGAACCGGAAAAATCAAACGGTTTTACTCCCTGGTTAGGATTTCGCGATCAAAACAGCTAAATCCGTAGTATCGTACAAACTACAAAAGTACCATCAAGACGGATTATCTTGTTTTTAGACCTCATAAAATGTTCACTTTTTCGAAAATTTTTTAAAATTGGCAGTTTTTTTGCAGAGAATAAATGCCAAGTACTGTTTTATTATGTTGATGTACTAAGCAGATTCTCCCGCCTGTTTACTTTTGTACGTTGCAGATAAAGAAATTTCTGAAGGGTTGAAGATTAGTGTCGACGAAATTGGAACATAATCAAAGTTTGAAGATATGCGTTGTTTTTATGCGCTTTGATGGTCTTTGAATAAAATATACTACTACTCCCCACCGAAGATTGCGCAAGTGCAGACTTGCTCGAGGCTACAGTCGAAGTAGTCGGCAGGCGCTAAGCGTGAATCATGCAACTGCATGAAAGATTTTGATCCAGAAAGTCAAAAGCGTACTGGACTGGACTAGTCTGCAGGAGCGGATCAGGGGGGGGGGGATGTGGGGGATGCCACCAGTCATTTTGAATAATTTTTTTGATAATTTATTTTTCTATATTTTGAACTTCTTGGATAACAATAAGCCTTACACCTTAAGCACGCTCAAATTGAAAATGTGCGAACAAATGCATCATATTTGGTGAAGGACCCAGAATTAAGGGCAAAAAATTCTAACAGAAATTACATTAAAACTTGTTCAAACAGCACGTTCCGTTTGCAAACATTTCGTCTGCAAGTTTGTTAACTTGTAAACATTTTGTTTGGCCCCACATAGGAACGCTTCCGAAAAACAACTGCTGTTAGGAACGTACCGTATTTAAGATTTTTGTTGTCCAGTTCATCTTGCTTATGTAATCATTCGAGATTTTGAAGATCTTCTCCATAAAAATAGGCCTATTTAAATCGAATTAATTAGCTTTTTTGAAAAAAAGAGCCTAAGCTTGTTTGCTGATGCTTTTACAATATGTTCCATGCCAAATAAACGAGTTGCCTCTGAAATGGTCACGGTTGAGCGCATGCATTGCGCAATTCTTGCTCAAAATTCGCGCAATAACCAACACGTGACATATATTTTGCTGGTTGTATAACGTTTGTTTGCTTCGATCTTCAACTTGGTTTGCTTCCATTAATCTTTGTCAATATTGAAATTTAACTGGCCACTGCCCAGTGGCAAAAGTCCAAGCACATGGCTGGACCTGTTTTTGTCTGTTATCGTGGGCAAACATCGTTATTTACACAAAAGGTCATGATCACAAGGTCGCTGTTTCAATTCCTGTCAAAGCATCAACGTTGTAGCTTGAATAATAAGATGCATTATGACGTCTTTGCTCACGCATTCTTCGTACATAAACTAACAATTATGATATTTTTACATTGAAACAAACATACGCTGGCAACCACGTGATACGTAGTAGTGAAGGGCAATGAAATCGAATGCTGCTGATACATTCAAGGCCTTATTGGGACTTGGGGGCCAAGGAGGCTAATTTTTGAAGGCCCCATGCAATTTTGCTCATCTAATTTTGAAGTAAGAGGAAGACTATTTCTGAGAATTAGGGTTGGTAGTACTCGTTGGCAGCGTGGCGCAGTTATTCGGAGCGTCGTTTTTACAACGACCGTGATCGCAAGGTTAATAGTTCAACTCTCAACCTAGTCTCGTTGTTGCATCCTTGGATAAGATGCTTACGGTGATTATCTCTGCTTGGTGGAATCCAGCAAGCAGCAAATTTAACAAAGTAGTAGTAGTAGTGTCTTTTATTATTGCACCGTCAAAATAATTAAAACACAGCAACATATGATTTCAAATACAAACGGACGCAGAAAAGGGAAGAAGCGACAAAACGATCAGCGTTGTGACATGCTAGCGAGAGTGAAACTTGAAGATAAGGGGATTAGTAGGCATGGTCGCAACACCCGATTAAACTGAAATAAGGCAAAAAAGAACAAAAGCAGACACATGACGGCGAGATATAAAAAGACACTGGAGAGACCACAGCTCCAACACCGCTATGACATAATGCAATGGTAGGAACCATAACAGTGAACGGCATTTTAAGGTTACTCAATGTCTTCACAGTGCAACTAGAAAGTAATAGGAAATTCTACCGGAAAAACTTGAAAACAGAGGCATTTCCTGAGCGAGTCTGGATTCGTCCTACGCATAGCGCCTCCGCCACTTTCTCGTGATAAGAGGATGAAGACAAAAAATTATCATCATCATATTAATATTTTTTTTTTTAGCCACGACATAATAAATAGCACAAACACATGAAATAGAAGCGCAAAAAAAAAAAAAAGGAAACAGCGACGAAACGATATACTAGGAGCGTACTTAGGGGGGGCCATTTGGCCATGGCTCCCCTCTTTGACTCTGCCTTTTAGTAAAAAACACAAAATTAATGGTGCCAAGTGACTGAAATATGCCAGAATCTTTTGATGGTTTCTGTAGCGTATGGCCAGGGTCGGGTACATGGGGGTAGAATGAAGGGTATGCATCCTCCCACCAGATTAATGCTTTTGATGCATACAATATTTTTTCCATAATTTCGAACCTGTTTGATCGCAATAAGCCTTACGCCTTAAGCACGCAAAATCGAAAATGTGCGAACAAAATGCACCATATTTGGTGAAGCACTCAGAATTAAGGTAAAACAAAATTTGCCTGAAAATTATTCCAAAAGCACTAAAATAACCATACCAACATGTGAATTTTCAAAAATTTTTGGGTGGAGCATGCCCCCGGACCCCCTAGAGCTTTTCTTGTTTCTCAATCAGCTTTAAATTTGATCTGCCGAAAGAAATACGCTTAAACACTGGGGAAAGTATGTTTACCCCCTTTGAAATTTCTCGCTACGCCACTGCGATATACGTTAAAACGCGCGAAACGGCACAGCAAGTTGAAAAATCAGCGCGGTCGCTGCACCTGATTGGAGGGCTACGAGGCAGCAGCTCCTTTGAAAAAAAATTAGACACTGGGCAGGGGTGCTTTGCTCAATGCCTAAAAGAATATTGCTGAATTTTGAGGTATTGAGGTCGTGCGAGGTCAATTGGACGCTTTTACTAGGTCGTGCTAGTCAGCAATGTAACGACTTTCAAGCTCTGCTCAAAATGCAGAAAATTGGAGCTGTTTTTTAAAGCATTTTTGACGAATATACTGCCTAAAATTCCGTGGCAATTCAAATCAATCTAGAACAACTGCAAAACGAAAGATAGTTTATTTGGTAGAAGATTTACTACATAGGAAAAAATACGTTACATAAACTAAAATTCTGTTATTTTCAGTGTTTAACTTTAATGTGATGACTTCTTGCGACAGCTCAGGATACATGCTGATAACATGCCAGACACGATTAATTATGTCTTTTTATTGCATCACAAACGACGCTAAAAAGATGCAAAAGCGTCCAATCGCGCTACTAATATGGCTGAAAGTTTGTCTGTTGTGCTTTCGCCACACTTGTAGTTATTAGTTACACCATTGTTATTATTTTTATTATTGTCGTAATCAAAGAAAACCTTGAAAATGATATAATTAATTGCCACCCTATCTTTCGACATGCATGTCCGCTGTTGTAATTTTCCACTTGGGGAATACCCTTTGAATTGTGGTTATGAAACCCTAAACGAGAGCAAACTGCCTACGTCATCAAAAACAAACAGCCACTCAAAATAGGTGTGTTTGTTTGCTGTGAAACTTGATCGTTCTGCAAGCGAATGCTGCAAAATCATTTTGTAAGCATGGCTTTTTTCCACAAAACTCACAATTCTGCTGATGCAGCGCACCAAAGGCCAAAGGGAATTCTGACAAATAAATACACGGTGATATACCTTGACTTAATTTTACCGCCTTCATCACCATCAGGTCCCTAGTTTTTAAAAGTTAGGCCTACTTACGCCTAAATCCCCTGATTTGATTAGTGATTGCGAGACAAGTTGAAAAAGGTTGTTTACAGTGGTACCTTTTCAGAATTATTTTACGATTAAGATAAACGCTGAAGGTGAATTCCAAACTTAAGTTGGTCGCCAAAAAAAGTTTTCAATGAAATTTTGAACCAATATTTATGACAAAAATTAATACTTTGAATTAAGCACAATGTGGATGCCAGATCAATATATAATTTATCAAAATTTAATTATATCTGACAATTTGTATACCTTCTTCAGCAAAGAAGGTTTTAATCCTAAGCGCTTAATGAAAGATTCTAATTTACTAACTTAACATTTTGTCTGTACCAGTGGTTCTCAATCAGGGTTCCGCGGAACACTAGGCTCAACCAGTAGGCCTACAGACCAGGGGTTCCGCAAGTTAGAGCTGGGTTCAAGTAAGTTAGTAAGATAAATTAATGCACAGGTTTCCTCGAGTTTCTGGAATGTTTCATTGGGGTTATGCTCCGCAGGCTGTCCACTCTAATTTTTTTCATTTTTTCGTGTTCAGTCAATTTTTTAGTCAAATTTAATTTTTTTCATTTATTTTGAGTGATTTTGCTCGGAAATTATTGATTTTCTTTGGAAATTGGACATTTGTGGACATGATATGACCTTTTTTGGTCTTCATTAGATTTTGCGCAAAATTCGACCTCTGCGAAAGTGATGAGTATGACCTATTTTTTTGGTCTTCACTTGATTTTGCGGAAAATTGGACGTAATATGTCATTTTCTTTCATTGTTTTTAGCAAATACAGTATGTCATTATTTTTATTTTTTCCAGCAAATTGCCCTCATTTTTTTGTCGATAGCTGGCTGGACAGCCTAGCTCCACTGCAAAGAATGAAAACCACTGATCTGTACAAAAGATTAGATCAATTAAATTTTATCTTTACGAAATACTCAGCCTAGCAATGTCTTGTTCGAGTATCGAACTTTGAATCAATATCCTTGGCCTTACAATTTGGAACGCTCCAGTTTACTCATCTATTTGTCACCCGATTAGTTTGGGCTCGACTTGAGGGCCAGACCTAGATTTTTTCGCAGGGGGAAGGGAGGCAAGAATTTAAAAAATGCGTATTTACGGTTATCTACCTCATGAAGCATGGAAGGACTGATGCATTATAAATTTTGAACAAAAAATTGGAGGGGGCTTGGTATAGCAGGCCTCATCAAAAAATTTCAGTGCCGGATAAACGGGTAGGAGGGGGAACTATAGCCCGAGGCCTCCGGTAAATCACCTTTATTAAATATAAAGTTATGCTGCCTACGTCACAATCAGGTTGCAAAACAGCATGGGGCTTCCAAAAAATCAACCCCGGGACCCCTCAAAGTTTTAATAAGGCTCTAGGGGAGTGCCGCGGTGCCTCGTCTGGCTACGCTACTGGGCTAGAGGTACTTTTTAGCCCCCACCTGAACCCACCAGTCATCTCGGATAAGCAAATAAGTGCAGTAAAGTAGCAGCTGGCAGGGTAGGTGCATATTTGGTGGTTACTGGTTGGTTTTCTATTTCAAGACATCATTGTTTAATTTTCCAAATGATGTAATGGAAAAAGGCGAGGCAGTAGTAGGAAAAGTCACGTGATCTAATCTAATTTGCTTTGTTTTGATGACAAAGCAGCGTTGTATGACGACAGTAAAAGTGTTCTGTTTCGAAAATAGCTTTGTATCGCGCTGATTGGTTGCAATAAGTTTATTGTCTATAAACTTGTAAAATTACTTTAAATCTTTCGTATGATTTTTGTCTTGAAATGTGAAAGAAAAAGGAAGTTTTAGGATTTTTTAGCGTTTATTACGCCACAAAGTTTTGCCAACGCATTCACCTGGTTATTTTTCCGGTGATTTAAGGATAAATTAATTTTGTAAGGTTTCTTCTAATCCAAACACACTTCAACTTCACCGGAGGTGAATTCCCAAAAATTGTTCCGCTCGCGAAACTGAAACTTCCAAGTTCTTCGGACGTCTTTTGCGATCCTTGTTTGTTTTATATTTTAAAACCAAATAGGTGCACAATCTAGTTCAGTGGTTCTCAAACTTTTATAAAAAATTTGCTTAGAAGTCCCTCTACAAATTTTTTCAAAGGCTTGTCGTGACCCCTCGCAAATTTCAGCATTAATTCTGGTTCAACTCCAGAAAAGAATTTAGTCAATAGTTGTGACAAATTTTACGTGCATCAGATCAGATGTTGCATGCGAAAAAATGAAACAAAATTCATTTATCAAATTTACATGCGCAGTTCAATACGATCGGTGTATTCGCTAGACTATCATCTGGCATACCGTTGGCTATATCAATACCAAATCAGAATTCCACAACATCTCCAACTAAAACTGCTTCGCAGGCCCTTAAGGGGCCGTAGTTCCCAGTTTGAGAACCACCGAATTTTAGCTGAAACGAGAACAGTCGCAAATGATTCGGAAATATTTGTATTTTTTTGTATTTAGTTCCATTTGCACATTTACCTCCTAAAGCGAGAAAGCAATCAAAGCACTGGTACGAACTCGCTTAGAAGTTGCCTGCCATCTGTCTAATACTGTAAAAGGAGGAGTCCTCATAAAGTGCCTTTTCCAATAGGCCAAATATAACAAACATTGGGGTATTTTATAAAAATGCATTAAAAACACTCAAAATTAGGCCTTGCCAAAAAGAGGGCGGAGCCCAGTTTCCCTGGCTATACCACCGGTGGTGGCTTCGATCCTTGCATCTTTTTCAACGATGCAAATGGATGAAGTAGTTTGCAGGCGTTTTATCTCGCCTGCGTCGTTTTTGAATTTTCCTCGCAAAAGTCTAAACCAAGTGTTTGCGCCGTGAACACAATCATTGGGTTAGAGTGCTTCGTGGCAGGGTGAACTGAAAATTCAATAGAAATCGAGGGAGACTGCGCAGTGATCTTGCGCTCTTTGAGTCAGCAGCCACCTAGTAGGCTATATACATTATACAGGGTGGGCCAAAAGTAGGCTTGCAGTTATAAAAAGTAGGGTTTGGGTCTGAAAGTAAGTTTAGTGTTTTCATGTACAGGTTCTTTTAAATTTCAAGAATGCTGGTTGTATCTCATATTTTATACAGAAACTGTTTAATCGAACATAAATGCACCGCAGTCAGCGACATGGTCAAGCGGTATACCGCGCGCAGTTGACAGATTATACGTGACGGGTTCGATTCGCGGCTAGAGCCGATCGCATTTGACGTATATAACGGGTGGTTGCTGACTTCAAGAGCGCAATCTCACTTCGCAGTTTTCCTAAAATACTGTTGAGTTTTCGGTTCAAATCTGAATGTATACGTAAACAAAACAACAGTTATTTTTTCGAGAACCAGAAACTATTATTTTTTTTTGAGCTCCGGAAATGGGAAGTTTTTAACAACTAAGGAAAACGTCTTGTGCTTATTGCTAAGGTTTTTGCTTCGGTGATTAGAATTTTGGGATTACTTTTTTGATTTTTTTGGACTTTGAAGTAGGCTACTCAATTTTCTTGCAACAAAAAAGTTTTCGGTAAATGTTGCGGGGGTTTCCCGGTTATTTGAAAAAAATATGCAAGAAACACAAATAACACCATCACAACATTTCGATATAAGATGCAACATAAGAAAACAAATTTCACCGACAAATGAAATAATGATGACATATTGGCAGCACTAACGCAATATTATGCAGCTTGGCTTAGCAGAAACTTCTAGGCAATTTTGGGGCAGATTCTTCACCACGGGTTCGATTCACGGCTTGAGCCGATCGTACTTTGACATACATGCCGGGTGGCTGGTGACTCGAAGAGCACAAGCTCACTTCGCAGAGTCCCCTAATCACTGTTGAAATCTCTCTTCAACACTTTGAAAAATGACACTGGTGAAAAAGAATCGGAAGTTGCAAAATTTTCTTTTTGGATTTGAAAAAAGCTCAGTTATTATTTTTGAAAGCCCACAAAAAAAAGAGAGTCTGAAGAAATTAAACAAGATCAGCCACTGAAAGCAATCTGCATCACCTGCTGTACCCTTTCGAAAATATCGAAGAATGTTGCTGACGATGATCGTCGTGCTGTGACACAGACAGCTCATTGCGAAGTGATATACCAACAGATAGTCGGCTGAGCTTCATGTATCAACTGGCAGCTGGCTTCTTCTGGCGCAATCTGAAGCAATCAAAACTGCTGACTCATGATGCGATTCATTTTACAATAGCTCACTCTAGCGGTGGCATGTTCTTGGCTATAAATACGCACTACTGATCAGTGATCACTAATCAAAAGTCTTAGAACCAGTAATAAACGAAATACTCGTTTCTGATTATCTCAAAACTACGTTGGGCTACAATTTATAGAGTGACGATGGTGGTTTTTCAAAGTGTGGGGGCGAATGATCAACAGGAGAATGAGGTGGATCAAGCTTCCCTTGCCCCTAAGTGTTCAGCCATCGTTACTTCGATATTTTTATATGTGCACAACTACAAGATAATCATTGTCTCATTTTTTAACCTTGCTGCAAAAAAGTTCTGGTTCCGTTCCTGGATGTAACACGACGTGGTGCATCTCGTAATTTCAGGTTCAAAAATTCTCGTAATTCGAGGTTTCGAGGACACAGACTCAGCTGTTATTATCAGCAGTTAATGCTAAACAGTGCACAGCTGTAAATTTCGAATACGGAAGGGGCATACACATTTCATTCTAGCTCACAAATTTTTAAAATACAGCACCAAAGTGTTGAAGCTATTACTGTTTAACAGCTCAAATGGCCGAGCGGTAAGAGCGTTTGTCTCGGTAGCTGTAGACTTGCGTTTGATTCCGAGTGGGGTCAAACCTATGACTTTAAAATTGGTACTCACACTTCCCTGCTTGATGCTTGGCATTAAAGGGACAGTGTGGAGCACAAGCCGGTAAATTTATTTGTTGTGTCGTTCGGAAAGGCACTCAGCGAGATTCCTCCAACTTGGTGTGTTAAATAACTTCAACTTCAACATTTATTCGCATATATGCACAGCACATACACAGCAGAAAGTGAAAGAGCCTATGCTCGTCAAGTCACTTACACCCAAGCAATGAAATGCAATTAAACGTAATAAATAGACAGGCAAGCAACCTAAGCGAGCTTGTATAGCTTTCTCGTGATAGGAGCATAAATATGCTATACAAAAATACAAAATATTTTGCTTTGCACAAAGCGAAAGATTAATGTGACTGTGATTGTGTTGCATACGCAGCGGGAGGGAGGGTCAATGCGGGCGTGTCCGAATCAGGCTTCTAATAAATCCGTTGCAAAAGCCTTTATCAGGCTCCGTAGCCAAGGGAAGGCCAGGGGGTAGAAGCCCCCCTAATGAAAATCTTGCCCCCTCCCCCTGAAAAATTTGGACTTTTTTAAGGGTTTTGAATTTTACCGCAAGATAAAATTTGATGGCAAACCAATTTTTCTTGACTATTTTTGCTAAAGGCATGCCAAAAAATGGCTTATACGGTGGATTGGCAAAATATAGCTGAAGATAATGAGCATTTGAGGCTACCAAAGTGACTTTACTGATCTTTTTGGATGATATTAGTAGGGCCCTTATGACATCATAGACTTTCCGAAGTAGCTGCGGAAGATTCCAAGGAATACAGGAATGTGTTGCGAATGGGTTCAGCGAAGTACAGTATAACGCATTGCTTGCTATGATAACGACAAAAATTACGAATCAAGACTAGGATTACCATGTTTTCACTACGCAAAAGAAGGACAGGTTCTTCGAGAGTCATCATGTCCGCAGATGTCCATTTTCCCGGCCAAAAGCAAGTGAAGACCAAAAAAAAAATGGTCATCACCTCCCCAGGCCGTAGGTTGCACTGAAGCTTCCAAAAAATTTTCGAGGTGTTTTCACTGTTCATAATGCCGAAAAGGAGGACATTTGGGCATTTTTTGGCGTCCTCGGAGGACAATTTTTTTTGGTCAAAAAGGAGGACATATCCTCCAAGAGGAAGACGTATGGTAAGCCTAAGCAAGACACTACCATGAGAATGACTATTACATGCCAAACAAAGCTGGATATAGCACTTCAATAGCTAACTAGTGGTGAACTGGTGATGGCTTGCACTCTCTGATGTTGTTATTCAGAGTGGCCCATAACTCTGTTCCCTAGCATTTTTTTGGAAGTATTTTTTATCACTCGATTCCCACAAAATCTCATAGTTTTTGAAATTTTCTTAAAATTTTACAACGGTATCTGCAGTCTGCACCCCATCTTAATACCTACTGTTTTGGCATCTCTCGTTTTTTTTTTTTGTGTATCGCGTTATCGAGCTGTGACTAGTGAGATTGCCTAGTAGTGCTAGTATACGTGCCACGGCTCAACAGCAAACAGATTGTGAAGTCATAGACCATCATAATTTTTATCACGCGTACAAAGGAAAAATTCTCCGGCTAGTAACGACTCCCAATAATTTTGGTAGAGTGAGGCAAGCTAGCCCCCCCTACAAGTGATTTTGCCCCCCAAGCCGCAACTAGCTGGCTACACGCCTGGCCTTTATCGCTCAGATTCTACCAGAAAATTGCACCGTAATAAGAGAAAATTTCTTCAAGCGCCATCCTTCCTGCAATTTTCTCTGCACACCCCAAGAACAGAACATGTTTATTTTAGTCGCACAGTAACAAACACAATTCAAATAAAGTAATACATATCGGTAACACAAGTTGTTTGCGTAGGTTTGCGACTGCGAAGAACCGTGAGGTCATTGAGTCAAGCAACCATCTGGGCAACCAACCCAAGTTGAAATTAAAAATTAAAACATCAGTTGAGACACAAAAAATTAAAACTGTACATTTTTAATCACAACATTTAAAAAAAAATCACCTTGTATCCGGATTACCGATTCCTAAGATGTTTTGTTTTGCCGCAGCTGTTATTACGAAAAATAAGTTAAAAAGTTGCTAAAGAAAGAAAAAAATTGAAACAAAATGAGCATTCTGGTGAACATTATACCTCTAGGTTTATTACAACGTCTGCAAAAATGTCGTCGTAAAAGTTACAGAATAATTAAGCAGAAAAACAAAGTGAGTAAACAACAAATTCTAACAGTGGTTGTTAACCTTTTTTCCCCCAGCGCCCCTTTTCAGAGGTGTCCTTAGTCTGCCGCCCACATTCCCTTAAAAAAAAAGGTCACCAATTTCGCAGATGTTCCTACTTTTCTTTTCCAGCCCTGGGCTAGCAAGCTTTTACAGATGCACAGAGCACGGGTGTATATTGATCAAGACAAAAATAAGTTTATCTATACACCTTCTGAATGTACCCCCCCCCCATAGCGCCCCTTAAGTATTTCCACCCCTATAAAACTTAACAGCGTCGACTAGGGGGCGGTAGCGCCGAGGTTAAGAACCACTGAATTATATCAACAAGTCCATTCTCCCGGGTACAAAAGCCCCAAAATCGTTTACATTAATTACAAATTTGCAAGGGTAAATACGCAACATCAATACTGCTCACTGCACTGCAAGAAAACAACCTTACAACTTACAGTATAGAATTACGATAATAGCCCAAACTAAATTATAAAACACAAAATGAATCAAAAAGAGCAAAAACTTTAAGGCTACAAGTCAACAGTCAAGAAAAAACTTTTAAACGATTGGCCTCGAGTTGGAAATCAAACCCAATCTCTCTACTTTTCAAGCGTAAGCTACGAACGGAACGCACCACATGCCCAGAGTTTGCTCAATAATTAGTTCAAACAAAAATCAAACGCTTTTGAAAGGACAATCTTACTCTCTCCAAATACCCAATTTTTTGTATATTTTAGACTCGTATCCTGTCCAAATGCCTAGTTTCGGCTTTGATTGTAGTTTCTGCATCATAATCAATCTTTTGATGTCATAACAAAAATTTATTATGAAGCAAAATCAGGACCGAATACCGCAGGCCTAAAGTTCACAAAAATTAGACATTGTGGACAGGTATACATATTAGCCGGGCGCTGAAACTTTTACCGGGAAGCATATTTCGGCATGGTTCTAGAGAAAAAGACAGGGCTCGATCGAGATGACAAAAGTAGAAAATTGTACCTAAAACTGGCAACAGCAGCGTGGTGTAGTGGACAGTATGATGGACTGCTAGTCATAGGGTCTGGACTGGATGCTGCTCTATAGGTTTTGATTTTATGCTCAACGTATACTTGGTTTTTAACGTGTATTTCGGGATGGGATACAGTAGTGGCAAAAGAATAAACAAAAAATATTTTGTAGAAAAAATTTTGTTTGATAAGTTTTGAGGAAAGACTTCTAAACAACCCGGGGTTAAGGTGATAAACAACGATACACCTCCTCCAGGGTTTATGTTCAAGTATATACAGTCCCTTGCTATGTTACATCTTCTTCAAGCGTTGGTTCAGTTTCTTCTTGATTTTGATTACAGCGTAACATCATTACAGACAATGCTAATAGGTTTGAAATGACAAGAAAAACATTCACAAAAATCCTGTTTCAAGCATCAAACCTCGAAGATCTGCAAAAATGTCAAGTGGCAAAAACCAAGAATAAATAATTAAGCATCATTATGCTGTTAAGCCAACCCAGTGAAATTGAAAACGCAAAGGAGCCCTTTGAGCCAATTTCATCAAGATTTTTTCGACCCAAACAAAAAAGTTTGAACGGCGAAAACAACGGGCGATCCGGTTTGGACTTCATACCTCGCATTAACAATTGTTTGGAAAAATTATTTCTTTTGCTTAAGATCTTCAAATCTATTCATGCAACCTACCACTCGTCACTGAAAGACGCAATTGTCGTCTTGGGGCGAAAATATAGCTCGGACCGCAATCTGGACACCATGGACGGGGCTTGCATGTAGTTGCTACAGCCGTTGTAGCACACCCAGTTATTCACTTTAGTCATCAACTGAAAATAAAGATCTATAGTTATGACGTATCGGCCAGTTGACGTAGTAATTAATCACATTGCTATTGGCGCGCGAGGTTTGGGGTTGCCTACGGCTCCGTACTGTTGCGACATTTTTTCGGAGCAGTGTTACCTTGGCGCTAAGTTGCGTAGATGAATCTTGCCACTCATACAAGCTTTGGCGTAATACCGCGAGTATAATGAAAGTTTTACTTTTGCTTCTTAACGTATATTTTAAAGCAAGTTTTTTGAACCTATGGATAGGGCCAGACGTTTAATTAGCAAGTTGGATTATCACTGATTGCTCCAGCAAAGCATGAGTGTTCTTTCAAAGGCAAACGAAGCCCTCGTCTCTTCGTTAGAAGGATCTTAAATGTGAGAAACAGAACCGAACATCAAGACACATAACATGTGAGAAATAATCTGTAGCCTGCACTTACGGAAGGTGTTGATATATTTTCAATCAATAAATGTGATATAATGTTGTTTTTAGTATCGTGTAAGCTTGGAAGTATGATAACGTGTTTTGTATGTTATCATAGTTCCAAGCTTTAATATTTGCGCAGTGGCAGATTTTTATTCACAAAGCTTGCGCTTTGAGAGTGCTTATAACCCTTACCTGAAGCAATTCTTTTTGGTGACCATACTGCAGCACACAATTGCGTAGCTGATCAACATACCAGGAGCCGATCTTGTTCTCTTTCCAAGAAATGAAATCTGAAAAAGAGATTTGTTCATTTACTTCACAGTTCCGAATTTTTAGATGAAGCAAAATGGTCACGTAAAGGCGTGTTTACGATTTTTCGTTCGTAAAGTGACGTAGCCTAAGGCAATGATGCAGTTAGAAGTTATGACGTAAAGCTGCGTTACTTTGTACGGAATTTTAAAAAATATTCGCAAAGTATTTCGCAAAACAATCGATAGAAAGCAAAATTGTTTGGGTTTGAATTGCGTTGAAGATATTTCCGTCGACTGTTTACGTCAAAAATGGGATGAAATTTCGTACGACAACGAATCGCATTAAAATCGCATTTAGTGTAAACAGACCTTAAACCGTATTTTGGTTGTGTTTTCTCAACTGCGTTTCACTTTTTGTCCCGCTTTGCTTGTCTGGTCTGAATCAAGATCAAATCTATACTCGCAGTAATGCGCAAAGACGTGTGACAAGTGCCGAGGCCCATCTCCGGGGCTTAGCGCCTGGGCAGCACAAATCCGAAAAACCATCGACACTGTGTGGGATTTAATCGGCCGGGGAATCGAACCCCAAATCTCCCGTACCTACAGCGATGTCATTAACCACCACGCCAAACAACCGGTTTGTGTTGTTGTATTTTCGTGTAAACCCGCTTTGTTTGTGTGAGTCGTTTGCAAAACTTACTTCTAGGGCAAGAATATGAAATGAAGAAATCAGCTTGAGAAGGAAGAACAACGTAATCCGTCGCATCTCCAGTATCATCATCAAAAAATGCATCCGCCCTGGTAGTCTCTTGTACATCCAAGCAGGGAATGCTCATTTGTTTCCGCACTCCTCGGTCCTCTCTTTTTCCTCTACACGCCTGAAAACAAAGGTTTGTCTCAGTGGTTTATTGATTATGTCAGCGACATGGTCAAACGCAGTGGCTTTCATCTTTTCTGGTGGAGCGGAACCCAATGAAACACTCCAGAGAGCCAAGGAAACCTGTGCATTAACTTAACCTATTAATTTACTTGAACCAAGCTCTAAATTGTAAATTTGTGGATCCCTGGATTGTACTGGCTAAACCCTATGGTTCGGCGGAACCCCGGTTAAAAAGCATCGGTCTAAAGGCACCGCGTCCTTCATGACGCGTTCGATTCACGGCTGAAACTGATCGCATTTCTTTAAGTTTGTACAGTACTTAGTTTCATACTATCACAAGAAAGCGATCAAAGCGCAATCACGAGCTCGCTTAGGAGTTGCCGGCCACCTGTGTATCTTTCCAAGATGGGGAAATTCCGCAATGTGCCTCTACCAACGATATGGCAAGTAAACTTGCCCGCTTGTTCTCCACAATGTCCCTCTAATGCTGAGTGTCAAGGAGAAAAGCTGCGAATATCTGATTTAAGGTCATTGGTTTGACCAGACTCGGAATCAAACTCGAATTTACAGCTCGAAAATTGGAAGCTCATAACGCTTGATCATCTGAGGTATTAACCAGTCTCAAAGCAAAATCTAGGTCTAACATTGACTTTTGGTCCCAAAAAATGTTGCAAAATACAACCTAAAATTCAAAGAAATCAAACAAACTACACCGTACCTGCACAAAAAACAGCTTCGGTTTGGATGACAAGGTCTTACAACCTGCCACTATGTCTACCAATTCACTCAAAACCATTGGGCCATCACTTGCATACAAGACATCATTCTCATCGCCATGTGTCAAAATCGCGCAAGCGAAGCAGTCATAATCTGCATGGGAGAGATCGCATACTGCAAAAACGCAATTCGTTTTTCACATTTTCTTCATTAAATATCTTCCATTTTATCGTAGCTTTTTGCATCATTATTGTATTTTTGTATATTGTGTTTAGTTGCGTATTGATCCAGTAACAGAAATATTGATCACCTTCAAACTTGTAAATGAACAGTTAAATAGCATTAATGATTGGATGATATACAATAGACTGTCTATTAATAACTTCAAGAAAACTTATTTCATTACTCAGCCAAGGAGTAAAAGAAAGCTATTGAATGAAATTAATATAAAAATGAGAGAGCTGACAATTCAAGATCAAAACAATGCAAAATATCTGGGAATGCACATTGACCGAGCTTTAAAATGGAACTTACAAATTGAAAATGTTATAAAAAAACTTGCAAGTGCAGCGAGAATCTTATGTAAAATCCGACATTATGTAGATCGACAAACACTAATTAATCTCTATTATACATTTGCATACCCTCACCTAAAGTATGGAGTATTGGCGTGGGGCAACGCCGATAAAACTTTAATGCAAAAAATAACGGTTATGCAAAACAGGATCATTCGAATTATTAATTTCAAACTGTTAAAAGACCATGTCAAAATGAGTGTCCTGTACAAAGCAATGAACCTTCTACAAGCACCTAACATATTTAAACTAGAAGTTGGTAAATTCATGCATTCTTTTCACCATCACACACTGCCTGATAGTTTTCAGAGCTATTTCACCCCAACTAACGCTTCTCACAAATATGTTACAAGATCTGTAACTAATAAAAACTGTTTTATAAAACGAGTAAATACGCAAAGTGGGCAATCTTCGTGCACGTATACTGGAGCTAAAATTTGGAATGATATTTCACAAAATTTAAAATTAATGTCCAAGTATAGATTCGCCAAAGAATTTAAAAAACAAATAATTGCTAAATACTGATGTCACAGCCTCTACTCATCAAATGATGTCGTTTATTTTATTTCATATTTTTTTTGTTTTGTTTGTTTGCTCATTGTCAATTTTTTCGAATGACTTATCTTTATATGTCATGGGCAGCTTGACTTTGATGACCGTGAAACGGTCTTTCGCTGTCCAGTTTTGCTGCTGCATGATTGCCAACCTATTGACTTAAATGCTTGTCTTTCGCTAATTTGTAGTAGCTATGTGGAACTGTGTCAGCGTAAAACAAATAAACTTACTTATCCTCCTATCACGAGAAAGCGATCAAAGCGCTATAACAAGCTCGCTTAGAAATCGTCGGCCACCTGTTTACCACACCAAGATGGAGGAATCCCGCCAAGTGACTTTCCCAAAACGACACAATAAACTTGCCGGCTTGTTATCCGCACTGTCCCTTTAATGCTGAGGGTCAAGTAGGAAGGTGTGAATACCAATTTTAAAGTCAATGGTTTGACCCGACTCCGAATGAAACCCGAGTCTACAACTCCAGAGGCGTACGCTCTTACCAGTTGGCCGGCCGGCCGCCCGAAGTTTAAAGCTAAACACATTAGACTAAGTAACAATGATACAATTTTGGTCAACGTAGCACTTTTTAATCCCAAAACAAATTACTAAAAAGCAATGTCCTTCCTGGCGGCTGATGAGGGCTAATAGCCCGAAACAGCGCTGTCCCGCTCTACGGTGCCCAAAACAAATTCTTCATTTCTTGTGTGGCTGATCCACACCTTACAGTGTACAAAGTTTATTTCAAATGTTTACAGATGAAGTTCTTTTTTCAAATGATCGTTCACTATGGCGATGATAAATAAGGCTTTTCTCATAGCCTAAATCCAGCCCTGTCCGCTAATGTTTCCCTGGATATTTCCCTGATTTCAACCATGCCTACTTCAATTCTTCTTAGACTGCATTCATGATTAAGTGCCTATTTTCCATTGGACTAAAGCAGCGGTTTTTAACCGGAGGTCATTGGCTCTTCTTGGGTGCCACGCTTCACTAACCAAGTGCCACAAGCAGAAGATTTATTAACGATTGCTCACACGTAAAGCTATAGCAAACAGCAGAAGCTACTATGAATAAAATACCGATAGAAAATTTTATTGTTGGGCAGGAGGCCACTGCTGTTGAGAGTCTCTACAAAAGGCCCACAAACCATAAAAGGTTGAGAAACATTGGATTAAACATAATTAAATCTCTGACAAAATTAGTAGAAAATTAATTCAAAGTCAAAGTTAACTTCTAACAATCAAATTCAATATTGTCAACCAACGACCTGGTTGGCGTAATGGTTTTAGACATCGCTCTCGGCGAAGGTCTGGGGTTTGATTTTTTGTCCGGTCAAATCAGACACTATCACCAACGGCTCGCCACCGCTGCAACGTTTTTTCTGAGTTGCAGGCGCTAAGCTGCGAAGATGGACCCCGCCACTCGTTACAAGGTTTGGCGTAATTTGGCAAGTGTAATGAAGTTTTGATTCTTAAAGCGAATAACGCCGACTACAATCCTCCATAATTTTGCAAATCGTTGCATGTATAGCCTACTCACAGTTTCTTAAAATCTCAAAGATTCCTTCAACAGTACAATCGCGAAAGGTCCGAACGTTTGGATAAAATCCAAGGGCTTCTGCAACTTGCTCCATTTTTTCGTAGTCGTATTGGGCGGCAGTTCTAGGAGGAAGATTTAGATGGTAGCTGAAATTCTGCACAAAAATAGAGTCTTGCAATATACTTCTATTTTGCTAAAAACTGGTCTAGCGGTAACGCGAGAAAACTACAGATCTTTCGAACGGGTTTGATTCTAGGCTAGAGCCGACCTCATTTAACACTCCGTGGAGCGCAAGCTCACTTCGCGTCTCCGTCAATCACTGCGCAACTTTCGGTTAGATAATTCGAAAAAGCACAGCAATTTAACTTGATTACATTATCCACAGTCATTGCATAATGAATTGTTGACATTAAACCGCAATTGCAACGCGTTCATTCAGCTGTCGGCTGGTGCGGCAGTGATTAAAAGCAATCTCGGCGTGGAAGGTCTGGGGTTTGATACCCGGGCCCCGCTCAAATTAGACGCAGTGTCGCCAACGGCTCGCCACCGCTGCGATGTTCGTTCAGAGCTGTGTTGACCAGGAACAAAGCCGCTAAGATAGATCCCTCCACTCGTTTCACGCTTCGGCGTAATACCGCGAGTTTAGTTTAATGAAGATTTGATTAAAAAAGTCGCAAGATTAAGGAAAATAATTAAACAAAATGCTACTATTTTGCTGTTCTTTGCCAAGACTGAATTTTCCACCTGGCACCTGTTATTCTGAGGAAGTTCCGCGTAAATTGCTGAGCGAAATGTCAATAAAAATTGGAGTTCTTGTATTAGCCCCCGTTTTTGATTACCGAAAGAACAAATTCATAAAATAGTTGACCTAGCCATTATTGAAGACTTGATTTTTGTGCGTTTGTTTACTGAGAACTCGAAATCATGACCGATCTGTAGCGAAGTTTTTACCAACGCACTTTTAAAATTGCTGACGTTAATAGAAGTTATAAATAGGCCTTACATGGGGAACTTGCTAAAGCCTGGAAGCTTACTTTGCAATTTGGGAAAGTTGCAAAAAATTTCATTCTGCAACATTAAATGACAAAGTTCATTCTGCGGAGCATGTCAATGTGGCCTCAACCGAAACCAGGAGACAAAATAAAACCAAAATACGACAAATATGGAAGTAAATGGCCAAAGAAGGAAAAATAAGCCACAATTGTCCTGTCCACATGTTCAATTAAGTGGGCTAAAAGTTCACGGGATTTCCGCGTTATAATTAAATTTTTGATGTTATAATAAAAAAAAGTAATTTAAACATTAAATATTTGATAAAAATTACCGTGGCTTTTAAAACTTCAAATCCATGAAGTAAATCCATCAACATACAATGCATTCTACCTAGCACCTTTAAGGGTTACTTCTATATCAAACTCAAGTTTTTGATATAGATATAGTGACTTGAGTTTGATATAGAAGTAACCCTTAAAGGTGCTAGGTAGAATGCATTGTATGTTGATGGATTTACTTCATGGATTTGAAGTTTTAAGCACCACTGAAGAGACTTTATTTAATAGTCGAAACGTATCCCGTCTGGTGCAAAATAATCTTACCGTGGCTTTATTTTTCCTTCTACAGCCAAAACGTTTCTCTATAAACTGGACCACTGCCTGCCAAACATGCACTGATTTTAGCTGGTCGCAGAAACCGCCATATATACCCTGCCCACACGTCCAATTTTAGTGAGCTTTAGGTCCCTGTTCTTGGTTTTAGTTTCTGCGTCATAACCAATTTTTTGATGTCATAATCACTTTTTTTAACTATGACATCAAAAACTTGGTTATGATGCAGAAACTAGAACCAAGAATAGTAGGCCAAAAGCTCACTAAAATTAATGGTGAACGCTTCTACAAAAAACTTACAATTTGGTCAAAGATGACGAAACAGCCACGCTCCTTGTGGTTCATTTTGTACTCGTCTCGTGCGAGATGAAAATCGCAATTTCTTTCGACTTGAACTTGGCTTCCTGAGAGACTATCCCGTGGCCAAGTGTCTGCAGTCGGCCTACATGATAAATACATTTTTCTGAGCGAAATTCAGATCAAAAGCGCTCAATTAAAATAACGAAACCGTAACAGTGGAAACTGTAGAATTAAACACAGTAGATAAAAAATGGAGTTTGCAATGGTAAAAAAAATTTATTATAATGCTGCAATAGATTTGAGGAAAAAATTGTTGCCAGTGTTCATTTCAACCTCCTACATTTTTTTGCACTTTTTGTTTCATTTTGCTGTTCACGGACCGCTCGAAATTCTTTTACTTTTACTGCATTATAATTGTGGTCGCGCGAGTGCCGCGGCTTTTTTGTGATTTTGCCGCAAGTATCGCCCTGAAATCGAACTCCAAACCTACCACATAGATAGTGACGTTTTCAACTACTGCACTAACAAATATTTTCTATTTACTCATTCGTTCCATTCTGGGTCATTTTTTCTTCACCTTCCGGTGGTTGATTTTTTGTTAGTTTTCGCAAGAGTTCTCCTAAAAATACAAAACAATTATTTTTTTGCCACGCATCTGTTTTCACGTATTGTGAAACTCACTTCCACGCAAATCATTTTAATAAAGTTACCCCCAAAGCGATCTAGTTACCAATTCACTTATTCAAACTTTAGAAATGGAAATTTTCATATACCAAACAATGTATAGAAATTTTCATAACTCAAACAATGCATGTGTTGTGTGCAGGTGCTTTACGTCAAAACAGAAGTAAAAATGGATTGTGCAGCAAAACAGTTTATAAAGTTATTTTGTAACAGCGTAAAACCCATGCATTACTTCCATGAATGCAAAACTCAGCCACCACGTATAATAGGTTGCTTGCGTTACATTATTATACATTATTCAAACGCAAAGGTGTTTTGACCAGTAAAAATACTCCATTGACACGACACGACACGACTGTATTTTCAAACCATTCTCCAAACATTTAGTATGAGGTAGAAGACACTTAGTAACCCAACATTAAAAAAGGTTTTCCTACATTCCAAATCCAATGACTTATTTTGGGTAAACCCATTTTAACTCATTTTAAAATGCATTTTATATTCTTTTTGAGTAAGATTGACGATGGTTTAGGACGAAACGTCTTGAAAAATTCAAATGTTTCCTATAATATTGGCTCTTATTTTTGTGATTAAAGCATTCGAAAATTCCATAAATTGTGGTCAGAATTTTAACTCAAATACGTGAACATTTACCCACGTTACTTTTTGGGGGTTCAGAATATTCTGGTAAAGGTTTTTCTACCCTTTTGGGTACTCTGTTTTTACCCAATTAAATTGGGTAGTACAACCCAAAATTTTTATGCAAATTTTATTTCACTTATAATATCGGATGATTTTTCATTCCCAAAATTTTGCAGAACACACTTGTTTTATTTCGCTTCGTGAAAAGTATTTTTCTTATGATATTAAATTTTAGTGAGAACATCGCGCGAGTTTGTATCTTTTTTTTTCTAATGAGGGTAAAGGGTGACTATCTATCAGCTCACACTTTAATCAGAGGTGGGCATTTTTTTAAATGGGTTGAAGCGCAGCGCAACAAAGCGCAAAAGTTCTGTAAAGTCATGAAACGCAACGCAACTAGCTCAACCTAATTTTAAAATTGACTGAAGCGCAACGCAACTTTCGCAATGAAGTTTATACAAAAGTAAAAGCGCAACGCAACTTCCGCAATGATGTTTATACAAAAGAAAAAGCGCAACCCAACTTTCGCAATGAGGTTTAAACAACATTAAGAGCGCAACGAGCAGATGTATAGGGGCCTAAGCAATGCAATTTTTTCTTGAATTAATTTTGATGTGCTTTTAACAGCACGCAGTAGGTTACAACGCGACAACGATTTCAATGCAAGTGAATGTAACAGAGTTTTGCGTGGTCAATGAACAGGAAAATTAAATAAAGAGCAAAAAAAGATGCGTTGCTGTCTTGTCGCGTGCCGTTAAAAGCATCTCATCCCGGTAAATCTTAATTTGCATTTGCGGCAAAGCTCAGCACAACAAGAAACAAATACGATTTATTCAACACTCAATGATCACTTCAAGCACTTGCAATTTTGAAAAGCGAAAGACTTTAGTGAACCACATTTCTGATCTGCTGAAAATTTCTGCTACAATATATTGACCAATATTGTACGCTTCAAAAAAATAAACTGCTACTCTATTAAAATCAGTTACAAAAAAATGCTTACTTCAGCACGTTGCGCATTAATTAATCCGACAAAGCGCAACGCAGTATTTCAACTTTCGACAGGGCGCAACGCAATAAAACGCAAGCAACCAAATTCTTTTCAGTTCGCAGCGCAATAATGCGCTAACTATTATATATTTTTTCAGTTCGCAACGCAATAAAGCGCAAGCACGATTTATTTTCCTTGAAGCGCAGCGCAAGTGGCGCAAAGGCTAAAAATAATTTGTAAAAGCGCTTCGCAACTTCCGCTCGTGCAAAGGCTGCGCAACTTGCGCTTTGCATTTGAAATTGCGGAATGCCCACCTCTACACTTTAGTTTATATTTTACATAATTGTTTTTGCAGCAACTAAAAAAAGTTTTGATGAAATTATTGCTTTACTGAGATGCAACATAATATGCTTAAATAATTTTTTGTGAATATTAAAAATTTCACTTGCTTCGATTTTTTTAAATTCAAAATTGCGCCTATGAGTTAACAAGAACTGAAACTTAGAGCAAGCCGGTTGATTACTTCTTAATTTAGGATATGAAGATTTAGTCATTCACAAGCTTGTACAGAAAAATTTCGAACACGCAATCTAAAAGGGGAATATTATAACGTAATTCCGGGAGAGATGACCATCGAGGGGAAATGGCCATCAGCCGCTATTTTCTTGGTTTACATGCTACGCAAGATTGATTTCGTCAGTTTTAAATCAGCACATGGTGCAGGAACATGTCTCAAATTGCTAACAAAATTTGCTAAATTTTGTGAGATATAGCCGAAACAATTTTTAAGATAGGGTGAAAATTTTCAGCAGGATATAGATAGCAAGTAGTAATACTTTCTGTGGGCTTGTTTTCACTCTACGGTCTTGGGATTACACTGTTAAAAAAGTTCGTAAATTTTACCGTTGTTTTACCAGTATTTTGTACGAATTGCAAACATTGACAACTGGTAATTTTATTTACGTAAGTTTTACGTAAAATTAACCGTAAATTACAGTAAAATTTACATATATTAGTTTGTATGTAGTTTTACAAAATTTTAATGTAACTTTTACGGTTCTTTTACTATTATTTTTTACAAATTCCAGACATTGGCAACTCGTAATTTTATTTACTTAATCATTAAGTAAAATTAACATAATATTACAATAAAATTTACATAAATTGTGTTGTATGTCATTTTACTCAGTTTAAATGTAAAAGTTACGTTTTTTCTGCATGTACTGTAATTTTACCATTAGGTAAAAATTATAATTTAGGAAGAGAGGAAGCTTTCAGATACGGTACCAAATATAGGCCTACACAAGCAAAAAGTAATTTCATTAAATAAATAAACGTACTGAAAAACTGAACGAAACGAACGAACGTGTGTTTGTTTTTCTTCAGACTTGAAAAAGGGCTGTGGATAGCGAAAACGCTCGTTCAGTTTAGTCTTTCAGTTTGTTTATTTATTTATTTATTTATTTAATAAAATTATTTTTTCTTTCACTACCTTGATCATAGGAGTTTGGTTGCTGGCGTTGGCATGCATTAAAAATTATTACTGCATAGAAAATTACATGGCAGTGATATTTATTATTATTGGACAAACTTACAGGCCATTTATTGTCGCCAAATAACATTGAACTAAACTGATAAGAGGAACTAATTAACTTTCTTTATTTAATAAACTATTTTCTATTCTATTAGTTTAGTCAGTGCAGTCAGTGGTTTAGTAATATTTTTGCGGAGCGGATTCAATTTCGACTCCGCCCAGTTTACGGTCATTGCTTGTAAATCCAGCATGGCAGCATAGTTGATGGCAGGAGGCGCCGCCGCCAATATTCACTCGAGCGTGACCAAATGAAGACTGATTCGCTGGTCTGATACCGGTAATTCAGTTGGTTGGATGTTGTCTGCGCACTTCGTTTTAGCTGCGTGATCAGAATGCCAGGTAGTAGAGAAAAGAGTACAACTTTCTTTCAGTGTGATAAAAGTTCTTAGAAGTAGGCTTGCAAGCATGATGTACGATCACAGTGTAAGCCTGGGCCTAGTCTGTAAGCTTTAGAATGAACTTTTATTTCTTTAGAATGAACATCAATTAAAGAACACGGTGTTGCCTCCTACACCTTTGATTTGTGCGATTGGTAAGTACATTCTTAAAATTGTTTTAATTGAATGCATATTGAATGACTGTTAATGTGGTGTCAATTATAAATTTCTTTTCGCATGGCAACTTAAGTTTGCCAGGCGGGCATTTTTGGTTTTATAATATTCAGACAGCGTTTGTTGTCTACTGATAGGTTTTGCCAACTCGTGACAAAGGTATTAAGCGAGCATAGTTTGATTTTTTTGGCTGCGTAACTTCTTGCATTCTTTGAGGTTTTAACCGTTCTTATTGCAGGAGTGTCGCTTGCTGTGGCTCGCAAATACAAAGTTTTGGTAGAGAAGAAAGTGGTGGCCGAGTTTGACGACATCTTTGCGGCTCTTTCTTATGCCCTCTGTTCGTATTATGTGTTCAACATGAAATACCCTATTACAGTATCGACGACATTGGAATTTATTCAGAGGTACTACAGCTGTAGTCTCAGTTTTTATGAAAAATGTAAATAAAATGTAATTTTTCTAGTCATTTATCCTTATGCTTGCTCCTTCTTAGTTGCCATGTTTGTGTGCTGCGACTACAAGAATTAGGCTTGGATTTTGCTAGATGCGCAGTTGCCATTATTAGGGGTTATTGTGTCATGCCCCCTCCACGTTTTGGATGGACAGCAAGGCAAAAATACTTATATTTCTCCAAATAAAGCAGAAATTTTTCGCAGTCTCGCACCCTCACAGGCAGCTCTTTGAAATAGTTATTCACTACCTATGGCGGAAACGATGGGACCAAAACTCTATGGGCCTTAGCGAGATATACAGGAATCCATTGCTACAAACTAGATACCGGTTGCTAAGATTGACCAATATGAGACAAATATTTAGTTGAGCAGCATATGCCCTTTTGCCATTCAACTGTGTTGTCCTAAAGTCAGAGTAAAATGATATCAATGCTCGCGTATATACTTCTCCCTAATTATGCAGTTGGCTGAAAAGTAATATTTTTTCATCACTCTATATTGCGATTTTAACAACTTTATGTCTGTTTAATGCAGATATTTCGCACGGATTGGTGAGGTTCTTCCCACCAAAAATCAAGCAAAAAGAAGAAAAAGGGAGGTACCTCCCAAAATATTGACTCTGATCAGAAAAATAAGCAAGCCCGTATAACTTTGCCGGCTTTGAAACGATGTATATACCGATACTTATTTTTTCATTAAACATATAAGCAATAGTTTGCGTCTGCTTATATGCTGTATTATTTACAGTAAGATAGGCTAGACAGATCTGCAGGTGCCTCGCTAAAGGCACTATAGATTCGCCAGTTTCTCACATGGAATACTCGGAAAGTTTATATTGCATTTTAATTTTTAATATATTGTATCTACATTATTGCTTGTTCAAAATGTTCACTATACCGATATAATATCCAAGAGTATTTTCGAATCTTGTTTGTTGTGCGTATCTGAACATACCGTATATTAAAAATCATGATGTCAGGAGATAAAATATTACGAGCAATACCAGTAAAACTGTTTACCAAAAATTTACGTGCATGTGAACATCTAAAAAAAATTACGTGCAACGTCAGTAAAAAATTTTACCAAAAATTTACGTGCGTTTTAACTGGAGACAGGTTCTACTGACAATGCACGTAAACTTTTGGTAAATATTACGCATTAAAGACAGGTAAAATTAACGCAAAAATTGTGTAAGTTTTACTAAAATTGTTGTAACATTTATTAGTTTGTAACGTTTTATTTACCGGTTAATAGCAAGTAAATTATACTGTCGCTCAGAAATATTTTACCAAATTTACAATAATTTATACTTGTAAAGTATAAGTTAATTTTACAATGATACTCAGTAATTTTTACAGCATTTACTAAATTAGGTACGTAAAAAATACGGTGCGAGTGGCGTAAAAAATAATACAGCTTGAACGTAATATTTACACATCATGCAGTAGAAACTGTCTCCATGCAAAAAGCATGTAAAATTTTTTTACAGTGTAGAGAATTTAAAGTTCCAAGAATGCAATCACAAACCAGGTACCTCCTAAGAGGTATTTATAGTATAATCACGTAGGTGGTCATCTCTCCTTAAGCTGTGGGACAGATGGACACCCAATTATGAAGGTTAGATGGCCATACCTTCGAGCATATGCTTCTGTGAGCAAACTTCACGTATGACATCATGGCAACGAGTAAACAAGTTTAATGCTACAGTAAAGCGTTAGCAAGCCTAAAGGACTAGCATGACTGAGTAATACAAGCGTTTCGAGATAACAGAAATTTCTGCTCAATTCAGGTTCCATTTGCAGCTGCGCAAGAATAAAACAGCGTTATGACAGACTGAGCGTTACATACATGCCCATTTTCGTGCAGCAACCATATTGGCTATCTTACCTACACTTCTGAGGCGAGATGGCCAATGACGTCATATTTAAAATGTGAAATAAGTTTATACTGTATATTTTGTGTGAGATAAATCTAAACTGATGAGACACAGGAATGTAATTCTGGTCCTTAACCGTATCAACCCACCTTTTTAAGTGCGTTTAAAGCAAGTAGGAAGCAAACTACGGAGATTTATAAAAAGCATGGCCATCTCTCACGGAAGGTTTACGGACAACTGGACACCGAATAACTGGGCACCAGGACAACTGGACTCCAGGACAACTGAGTAGTTGTCCGGTGCCCAGTTGTCCGGTGCCCAGTTGTCTGGTGCCCAGTTGATCTATCATTTTTCCCGGAATTGCCCTATCTATGAGTAATTATATTGCGATTCTGCTGATCGATTGATTTTTACCAACCTTCGATGACGAAAGAGTGCTCAGCCATAGCGCGAACTGATATAGCAGAGAAGTAGCCCAGCTTTTATGATTTTAAAATTTATTGAAAACTGCTGCCTTTCGTAAGAGCTGCACACCCTGTACTTTTAAGCCTCTTGTTAGATTAAGACACTACGGATTCTTAGGCGCTGAGTTCGATTCGACCCGCCGGGAAATCGAACCACGGACTTCCCTCACTGTTTGCGGTGTCTTTGACCACTATGCCAACCAGCCGATTTAATTTCAAAACATAGTTTATCACCATGACGTCAGACAGCAAATTTACAGCAGCATGAATTTGCAGCAAACCTAATGAAGATTGATGACGAAGCAAAAATGCATTAGAATTTGTACCGAATTAATACATTTCATACTTGCCTGCTGCCACAACTTCAACCTCAGCCATTGTTGTTTGCTTGTCAGTATTTAGCCTACTTATCCACCAAATCTATCAAAAAAAGGAAAATTACATCTTTATTACACTCGCGGTATTACACCGAAGCGTGTAACGAGTGGCGGGATCCATCTCCGCGGCTCAGCGCCTGGGCAACACAACTTTGAAGCAACGTCGCAGCGGTGGCGAGCCGTCGGCGACCCTCTGCCGATTTGACCGACCCGGGAATCGAACCCACACCTCCCGCACCGATGACGTGTGCTTAACAACTAAGCTAACCAAAATATATAATGACATAAACATCTCAGTAAAAGCAGGGGCGTATCCAGGGAGGGGGGAGGCGGCGCTGGGGTCAGCGAAACGGTAGAAACAGGACATCTAAGGACGCGTTGACCTTCTTTTGTTTTTTTACTTTTCAATTAATTTTGGGGGTACATTTTTTTTTATTTGGTCTTCACCGATATTTTCCGTGAAAACGGAAACAGTCCAATTTCTGGGCACGCCCCTGAAAAGTTTAGCACTTTTCAGGGGCACGCCCCTGAAAAGTTTAGCACTTTTAGTTCAAATGCATTAAAAGACTCTTCAAACCCAACACTCTGCTTCACCCGAACCGGTATCGTCAGGACTGTCCAAAAAATAGAACTACTGAACGCAAGCGATCGAGTTAGAATCATTAATCTTTGTTGTGTTTACACAGAATACGATAGGATGTTTCGTACGTAAAGTGTCGTAGGCTGCGAAACAGATAGAGTTTATGACGTTAACAACGTCACTGTGAGGTATTTTAGAAAACAATCGTAGAGTGCTTTGCAAAACAAGCGATAGAAAGCAAAATTGTTTGGGTCCGAGTTGTGTGGAAAATATTTCCGTCAACTGCCTGCGTCAAAAATTGGATAAAATTTCGTACAACAAATCGGATTAAAATCGCATTTAGTGTACGCAGACCTTAAAAATTCAATGAACAAATTTACTCTCTTCACTTATCCAATTTTTGTGGTTCAAAAGCCCATGGGATTTCCGCATCATAATCAAATTTTTGATGTCATAATTGAAAAAAGTGATTGTGCCATCAAAAGTTTGATTTTGATGCAAAAAGCCCATGAACTTGCAAAAAGCACTAACCATTACATTCACAACACATCGCAAGCAGGGAGTCGAACCGAACCCGAACTTGAACCGCGAACTGGTAAAAACCGCTTTTTTTCGGTGAACCCGAACCGAACCTGAACCGTTTAAATTTGAGATCATTGAACCTGAACCGAACCCGAACCTTTAATATTTCAAATCTGTGAACCTGAACTGAACCCGAACCTTTAAAATTTTGTGCAAGTGAACCCTAACCGAACCCGAACCTATAATATTTTGAGGACGTGAACCTGAACAGAAACCGTTTAGTAACAATGTTTGAATCTGAACTGATTCTTAAAAAATATTAATAAAAATCTCTGGACATGTGCTGCGATGCGTAACATTCTTTTTGCTTACTTGGAGTTTTTTCTGGTTCTTCCGATAACTTTACAATAACCTCAACTAAATCTAGTCAGGTGTTTTATTTGTTGACGTTTCGTTGGTACTGACGACCAACATCAGCAGAATGATAAAGCACTGACCTATTCCAACCTTTGCAACATTTTTTTTGCTTTTCAAAATTTAATGAATTTTTACATTTTTATTTAACCTTAATTGATTCGGGCATGCAATGTATATTTCGTAGAAAAGTCTTGAACCTGAACTGAACCCTTAAAAATAAAATTTCTTGAACCTGGACCGGAACCGGAGCGATATTTTAAACGGTTCGACTCCCTGATCGCAAGTATCTGTAAGTAGTATACTCAGCAGTCATGAGAAAACGCGCAACCCCGCTACCTATCCCAAGTACATTACGACCTAGAGTGCACGATAAAGGGTAACCGGTTAATATTTATTTCGACCTATAAGGTCTCATCAGGTGCACTAATCCCCGCAAGCAGATCAGTCTGCCAGCACACTTTAACGCCTTGGAGGGCAGAGCTAGAAGCTGGCAAATAAGCAAAAAGCGCTGCTTATATACACTTGACGTACACGTGATCGAGCATTACGTCATGGAGAGAAATGCGTGGACAAACTCACCATAGGCGCGGAAACGCATTTAAACAACGACAGCTTTTCATCATGTAAAGGTAAAGGTACGGGACAGCGGGTGCAAGCACACATTGTTTAGGCCATTTTCAATTGTCGGCCCATTACAATTTTCAATCACGAATGATTGAACGCTGTTAAGGGACATACATGACGAACAACACATACACAAAACCCTTCGCACTTCCGCTTGTGCCGAACGCCTGGCGCGAAAGCTGCGAATACTATTTTTAAAGTCTTTAGTATGACCCGACTGGGAATAAAACCCCAGTCTACCGGCTACTAAGTGGACGCTCTTAACCGATACACCAAGCGCCGGTTTTTTCATCATGTAAGTTAACTACTGTCCGTTTCATTTAAAAAGCACTTAAACCGGTCGTTAGCTCAGTCGCTAAGCGCACGCTATCGGTGCGGGAGGTGTGGGGTTCGATTCCCGGGCCGGTCAAAGTGTCGCCACCGACTCGCCACCGTTGCGACGTTTCTTCGGAGCTGTGTAGCCCAGGCGCTAAGCCGCGGAGATGGGCCGCGCAACTCGTTACACGCTTCGGCGTAATACGACGAGTATCATGAAGATTTGATTTGATTTTTTTAACGCATTAAAACGAAAGTAAAGAATGCCTCATTGTTCTATTTAAATTGTATTTTTCAAAATTTTGATTGAAAGCGGTGTATTTCTACTTGATATATTTCGCTTCGATTACGTCTTCGCGGATTTTTCGAAAATTTGATTTCAACCAGAGCTGCGAACTCGAACTTGAACTCGCTGAAACCCGTCTGTTTTTGCCGGACACGAACTTGAACTCGAAAAATAAAACCCCCTGAGCTCAAACTTGAACTCGATCTTGAAAAAGTTGATAGAGCTTTAAACTTCTTCTAAATTTGGCAAAAACTACTTAAACGTAGCATAATCTCGGTAGAAATCACTGAACTCAACCTGGACTAGCAAATTTTTAGTGAACTTGAACTAACTCAATTAAATTGCTTGCTGATTTGCAGCCCTGATGCAATTTAACATGAAGAAATGGCAATAAATTTATGAAGACACTTCCTAGTTTACCCTGTTAAGTTACTTCGTCTGTTGAATCAATAGTGTGGGATTTAGTATATACAAGCACAACTTCCTCTGTCCATACTACGCAACCCACTTCACTCGATGATGTCATCAGAATGAAGCTGTACCTGCGAGCGATAGAAAGCTTAGTGTGGGATTCATGGCTTAGTGCTGTGATGAACACTCTCTCTAAACAATTGAAATATTGTGTTCCATACCCGAACTAGGATAAGCTGACCGGAAATAAAACCCAATTACTCGTAAACTGAAATTGCTGGTACAGCAAGCGTCCTTTGACATTCAGTGACGGATTAAAGGAAGGGCCATAGCTCTATACCCATGTATTTTGGGGATCAAGGTCAGGGGCGTGCCAAACTTAAAACAAGGTAGTTGAACGACATCCTTTGACAAACTTGGTGTACAAAAAGCATGGGGGGTCTCCAAAAACTAGCCTTGGAATCCTCCATGTCTAAAGTGGTAATATTGCAATAAATTGAGAAAAGTAGTTTGCAGGTGTTTTATCTCGCCGGCGTCGTTTTTGATATGTCCTCGCAAAAGTCTAAACCAAGTGCTTGCGCCCTGAACACAATGATTGGGTTGGAGTGCTTCGTGGTAGGCTAGGATGAACTGAAAATTTAATAGTAATCAAGGGAGACTGCGTAGTGATCCTGCGCTCTTCGAGTCAGCAGTCACCTGGTATATACGTCAAATGCGATCGGCTCCAGCCATGAATCGAACCCGTTGGTAGGATCTGTAACGTGCGCGATGCACTGATAGACCATGTCCTTGACGGTCGACTGAGTTCGAATTTCAGTCAAATATAAACCATGTTAATGGTGACTCAGCAGTTTTCAACTTTTAAGATAAGTTTGCCCGAATCAACAAACTTGAGAGCAATTTGTTCTTTTATAACCTCATGCAGCTTGGCTTAGCAAGTTGACTAGACACTTGATGTTATGAAAAAAATAAATCAAGCTCAGTTTCGGTCGTTTGTGCAAATTACTTGAATGTTAACTTGCAGAAATGGTCCCCGCAACTTGTAATGCGAGTTTGCAACGAAAATGTTATGTCAGCAACGTGGCCCACCAGTGCTTTGACACATACACCGCGTGGCTGCTGACTCGAAGAGCGCAAGCTCACTTCGCAAAATACTGTTGAGTTGTCGGTTCAAATTGGAATAGGCATAAACAAAAACAGTTGATTTTTTGAGAACCGGAAACTATTACATTTTTTGAGCTCTGGAAATGAAAAATTTTGGTATTTTTCAAAAATTGAGGAAAACGTCTTGTGCTTATTATTGTCCGATTTTTTTGTTTCGGTAATTAGAATTTTGAGATTAATTTTGTGATTTGTTTATTAATTTGACGGAGGCTGCTCAATTTTTTTTGCAACAAAAAAGTTATTGGTAATTGCTGAGGGGGTTTCCCGGTTTTTTGAAAAAATGTGCAAGAAACACAATACCACCATTACAACATTTCGATATAAGATGCAAGAAATGTGGACATAACGAGAACAATTTCACCGACAAATGAAATTTTAATGACGTATTGGCTACACCAGGGACGCCGAGAGAAATTTCAGGCCCCGCGGCAAAAATTTCGTTGGGGCCCTTTGGTCAGTGGTGCCCCAAAATCACGTGACGAGCAAAATAAGGTCATAACGTCCGCAGATGTTCGAATTTTGGCCCGAAATAAAAAAAAAACGTCATCGCGTCCGCAGGCCGTAGTTTGAGCTGATGAATTTTGCATTCTGAACCTGACAATTCTGAACCCCCGGCCCTCCTGTGTCCCCGGGCCCCCGAAGAATGACCACTTCTGTCCCCCCCCTCTCGGCGGGCCTGGGCTGCACAAATGCAATGTTATCATCAGCAGGAACTTCAAGGCAATTTTTGGGCAGATCCTTTATCACGGGTTCGATTCGCGGTTGGAACCAATTACATTTGACATATATACCGGATGGCTGCTGACTCGAAGAGCGCAAACTTACTTCGCAATCTCCCTCAATTATTGTTCAATTTTCTCTTTAATGATTTGAAAAATAACACTGGTAAAAAGAATCGGAAGTTGCAAAACTCTCTAAGATGTGAAAAAAACTCAGTTATTATTTTTGATAGCCCACAAAAAACGAGAGTCTGATGAAATTATACAAGATCAGCCACTGAAAGCAATCTGCACTACCTGCTGTACCCTTTCAAAAATATCTTAGTATGTTACTGACGATGATCGTCGTGCTGTGACACAGACGGCTCATTGCAAAGTGTTAAACCAACAGAGAGTTGGCTAGCAAAGAACTTCAATACTTCATGTTTCAACTGGCAGCTGGGTTCTTGTGGCGCAATCTAAAGCAATCAAAACTGCTGACTCATGATGCGTTCTATCAAACAACATCTCACTTTAGCGGTTGCATGTTCTTGGCTGTAAATACGCACCGCTGATCACCATTATTGCAAGTTTCAGTACCAGTAATGAACGCAATGTAATTTTCTGATTATCTTAAAACTACGTTAGGGCTACAATTTACACAGTGACAATCGTGGTTTTTCAAGTTTTTTTCAAAGTTTTTCAAAGGTCGAATGATCAAAGGGGTCAATAAGGTGGATCAAGCTTCCACTCTCCCGAAGTATTTAGCCGTCGTTACTTCGATATTTTTAAACATGCTCAACTACGAGATAATCATTGTCTCATTTTTTAACTTCCTGCAAATAAGTTCTTGTTCCGTTCCTGGATGTAACACCACGCGGCCCATCATTTGGACAACGTCCGATCAGGCTTCCTTTGACTTATGACAAAAGTCTTTATAAATTCTACCAGAAAATTGCACCGTAATGAGAGAAAACCTCTTCAAGCGCCATCCTTCCTGCATTTTTTACGCACACTCCAAGAACAGAACATATTTATTTTAGTGGCCCAGTAACAAACACGATTTCAATAAAGTAAATACAGAACGCGAGTTATTTGCGTAGGGTTGCGAATGCAAAGCTGCGAAGGGCCGTGAGGTCATCGAGTCAAGCAACCACTCCATGTTGACATTAAAAATTAAAAAAATTAAATTAAAGCATGACTTGAGATTAAACAAATTAAAACAGCGACATGGCCTAGCGGTACCGCGCGCAGGTGACAGATCCTACGTGGCAGGTTCGATTCGCGGTTGGAAGCGATCGTATTTGACTATATTAACGAGTGGCTGCTGACTCCAAAAGTGTAAGCTCACTTCGCAGTTTCCCTCAATTAATGTTGAATTTTCAGTCCAATATAAAAGAAAACTGTACATTTTTAATCACAACATTTAAGAAAAAATCACCTCGTATCCGGATTACCGATTCCTAAGATGTTTTGTTCTGCCGCAGCTGTTATTACAGAAAAATAAGTTAAAAAGTTGCTAAAAAAAGAAAAAAATTGAAACAAAATGAGCATTCTGGTGATCATTATATCTCTAGGTTTATTACAACGTCTGCAAAAATGTCGTCGTAAAAGTCACAGAATAATTAAGCAGAAAAACAAAGTGAGTAAACAACAAATTCTAACAGTGGTTGTTAACCTTTTTTCCCCCAGCGCCCCTTTTCAGAGGTGTCTTTAGTCTGCCGCCCACATTCCCTTGAAAAAATTGGTCACCACTTCCGCAGACGTCCCGACTTTTCTTTTCCAGCCCTGGGCTAGCAAGCTTTTGCAGATGTACAGAGCACGTGTATATATACATTGATCATGAAACAAAATTTCTTTACACCTTCTGAATGCATTGCCCCCTCATAGCACCCCTCTAAAACTTAACAGCGCCCACTTGGGGGCGGTAGCGCCCGGGTTAAGAACCACTGCATTATATCAACAAGTCTATTCTACCGGGTGCAAAAGCCCAAAAATCGTTTACATTAATTATTTACAAGAGCAAAGATACAACATTAATACTGCTTACATCATTACAAAAATACAACCTTACAATTTACGCTAAGAATTACGATAATAACCCAAACAAAAATTTTAAAACACAAAATGGATCAAAAACAACTAGGGATCAAAAATTGGCATCGACTTGGGAATCGAACCCAATCTCTCTACTTTTCAAATCATAAGCTACGAACGGAACGCACCAAACGCCCAGAGTTCGCTCAATAATTAGTTCAATCAAATCAAACGCTTTTGAAAGCACGCTCGTTTCTGCATCATAATCAATCTTTTGACGTTATAATAACTTGAAAAATTTATTTTGAAGCAGAAACTAGGACTAAGACCAGAAACCGCAGGTCCAAAGTCCAGAACATCGGACATTGTGGATAGGTATACATGGTAGCCGAGCGCTGGAACTTTTATCGGGAACAGGTATGTTCTTGAGAAAAAACTTTGTTCAAGTATTAAAAAGATACTTTTAAACAACCTGATAAACAAAGATACAACTCCTCCAGGGTTTATGTTCAAGTATATACAGTCTGGCTGTGTTCCATGTTCTTCAAGCGTTGGTTCAGTTTCTTCTCGATTACAGTTTAACATCATTTACAGACAATGCAAACAGGATTGGAATCTTCACAAGAAAAATAATAACAAAAATCCTGTTTCAAACATCAAACTTTGAAGATCTGCAAAAAATGTAAGCCAAGAATATAAAACTAAACATTGTTATGCCGTTTGACCAACCCAGTAAAATTTAAAACGTGACGGCATAGGCGCGGGAAGTAAGGTGCCAGGGGGGGCTCAAGCCCCCCCTGGTTTTTTTTTGGCCCCTTTGAATCATTTGAGCCCCCCTGACAATCGAACAAATTATGCACTGAGTGCGACGTGATTAATGCTCGCAACGTACATACTTAACGAAGCAAATAATTTTTATGGCGCTTTTAACCAACAAAGAATCACTATTCTTTTAAAAATCACTCAGCTATTATTCACTAGGTCATCGTGAAATCTGGTAAAATTTTTAATGTTTGAAGTTCATTTTTAACAGTATTTTATATCAGCGTTCGAAAACCTTTACAGCAGTCATGGACGATGGACTAATAGAAGTATAATGGCTGCCAATTTTTGCAGCTGCCAAACACTTTAGGCCAAACTACTCTGAATGCTCATGAAAGTCGTTACTGATCATGGGAATCACGCAAATCGTTGACGAAAATGCGGTGAAGTGCAAAAAAACGGTCCTTAATCCTTCACATGTTCCGAATTCCACCAAAATTTATGTAAAGAGCTACAAACAGATTTTCGCTGCCCGGACGCGTTACATGAACTGTAAATGTTGGTGACCAACCTAATGTGTGTACATGCCAAATCGGCTCGCGATTGACAGCCAAGCATCCACAGATCGACCGGTAGATTGCGATCGACTGGTTGGGCACCCCTGATCAAGCTTTTATGAGCTTGTGCAAGTTCTCTTTTCTGGTTGAGTTTTTTAATGGTTTTGAAATTTTTTTACCTAATGAAGCGGCTAAATCACTACTGAACTGGCACCGATGATTTTTACTAAAATTAAGCTAATCGTACGCTACCTAAATACCTATATCTGCACATTTCATTATGTTAAGAATGGTTCAGTGCTTTATTTTGATCGTGTGTTTTTTGTTATTTTTAACCTTGGTGGGGCATTGTTTGTTACATGTAACTCTGATCAGTAAGGCGATTTACGGTAAATAAAGTCAATTATTTTTTGGAAGTAGAAAATAACTCTAACAATGTGGAAACAAAATTTCACGGTCGTAGGATCAGTATTGATGAAGTTATAAAGTCAATAAATGTCAATTTTTTGTTTTTTAGATCAATTTTTTTTCATTAGGTCAATTTTTGCCATCTTGCTTTTTTTGCGCGATTCTACTTTATACTCAAAAAGAAACAACTCAGATAATTGAGAGATGGAAGTTCGTAACTGTTGGTGGTACCAGGGAGGTGTATGCTATCGTCAGACTGTTATCGGTATTACAGTTTTACACATGCTTAATTTATTAATATAATGTTTGATGTAATTTCTTTGATTCGATTGTGAAGATCCGTTCAGACAGCTTTGCAAGATTGCAAGTTTGGTAAAATTCGTGTATGATAAAATAAGCTTTCCGTCGTGTTTTCATTTGTTGCATATTTTTGTCGCTACGTATCGGTAGTCAAAATCATTAGAATTGAAAAGACAATGCATTAGTTATTCGAACATACTTTGATGTTACAAAGATTGCAATACAGCGATAAGCGAAACACTTGAATATCAATTTTTTGATAAAATAAAGCCAATTTTTTGAGTTTTTTAGGTCAATAAAAAATTGCCCTACTGATCAGTTAAGCAAAAGTTAGATCGGACAAATTTTGTTTGCCTATACTTTTCGGTTTTGTCATTGAGATATTTGCATTTTACAAATGCTTGCACTCACAAAATGCTTCGTAATAATTTGTGCATAGTTAGAAAAGCCTAATGGAAGTAGGCCCTAAACAATATTGTTTTCCATGATAAAAAATTATCTTGAAAAAATTCCGGTCACTTGAGCGAGCATGCAATTGATGTCTATCAAGACAGGTCAGCTGTGCGTCCTGCTCTTAAAAACCTACATTGGAGAAAAAAGGATACGATCTTACTATTTTGAGCCCCCCCTGTCCAAAAAACGTTCCCGCGCTACTGCGTGACGGAACCCCTTCACGTTAATTTCATCAAGATTTTTTCGACCCAAACAAAATCACTTTGAACGGAGAAAACAACGGCAATTCGTTTTGGACTTCATACCTCGCATTAACAGTTGTTTGGAAAAATTATTTCTTTTGCTTAAGACCTTCAAATCTATTCATGCAACCTACCACTCGTCACTAGGAGACGCAATTGTCATCTTGGGGTGAAAATACAGCTCGGATCGCAATCTGGACACCATGGATGGGGCTTGCATGTACTTGCTACGACTCTTGTAGCATACCAAGTTATTCAGTTTAGTCATCAACTGAAAATATAGATGCAAAGTTATAACGTATCGGCCGGGTGACGTAGGCGCGCGAGGTCTGAGGTTGCCTACGGCTCGGAATCGTTGCAATCTTTTTACTGCGATATTTAGCAAATCGGATTAGCACTGATTGCTCCACCAAAGCATGACTGCTATTTTGAAAGGAAACAAAGCCTTTGTCTCTCCGTAAGAAGAGTCTTAAATGTGAGAAAATGAACCGAACATAGAGACTCAGAAATAGTCTACAGCCTGCATAGCCTATAGCATGCACTTATGGAAGGTGTTGGTGTATTTTCGATCAATAAATGTGATATTGATCGAAAATTCACCAAATGCACCACAGGGTGTTCCACTCCGTTCCACAGGGTGTTCCACGAAAATACACCACAGGGTGTTCCAAAAGAAACAGTGCAGTAGAAATGTGCTAATAACCCAAAGAAACAAAACTCACACTCACACAGAATACTTGATGTGAGTTTCCCATTGTGCGGGGATTGTTTTTCAGATTAGTGTTATTTAGGTTACCATGAAACTCTGTATCATAACATCATAAAGTGAGTGAAAGTACTCAGTGCACTGTTTCTTTTGGAACACCCGGTACTAATATTTTTAGTATCGTTTGAGCCTAAAAGTATGATAACGTGTTTTGCATGTTGTCATACTTTCAAGCCGAAATACTTGCGCAGTGGCAGATTTTTATTTAGAAACATTGCGCTTTGAGAGTGCTTACAATCCTTACCTGCAGCAGTTCTTTTTGGTGACCATACTGTAGCACACACTTGTATAGCTGATCAACATACCACGAGCCGGTGCTGTCCTCTTTCCAAGAAATGAAATCTGGAAAAGAGATTTGTTCATTTACTTCACAGTTCCGAATTTTTCGACCAAGCGTAAAGGCGTGTTTGCACAGAATACGATGCGATTTTTCGTCCGTAAAGTGACGTAGGCAGTGATGCAGTTAGAAGTTATGACGTAAAGCTACTTTGCACGGCATTCTAGAAAATATTTGCAAGGTTTACTTTGCAAAACAATCGATAGAAAGCAAAATTGTTTGGGTTTGAATTGCGTTGAAGATATTTCCGTCGACTGCTTACGTCAAAAATGGGATGAAATTTCGTACGACAACGAATCGCATTAAAATCGCATTTAGTGTAAACAGACCTTAAACCGTATTTTGGTTGTGTTTTCTCAACTGCGTTTCACTTTTTGTCCCACTTTGCTTGTCTGGTCTTAATCAAGATCAAATCTATACTCGCAGCAATACGCAAAGACGCGTGACAAGTGCCGGGGCCCATCTCCGCCGCTTAGCGTCTGGGCAACATAGATCCTAAAAAACATCGACAGTGTGTTCGATTTAACGGGCCGGGGTATCGAACCCCCAACCTGTCGTGCCGATAGCGATGTCATTAACCACCACGCCAAACAGCCGGTTTGTGTTGTTGTATTTTCGTGTAAACCCGCTTTGTTGATGTGAATCGTTTACAAAACTTACTTCTAGGGCAAGAATATGAAAAGAAGAAATCAGCTTGAGAAGGAAGAACAACATAGTCTGCCGCATCTCCAGTATCATCATCAACAAATGGTTCACAAGCATCCGCCCTGGTAGTCTCTTGTACATCCAAGCAGGGAATGCTCTTTCGTTTCAGCATTCCTGGGTCCACATTTGTTCCTCTACACGCCTAAAAACAAAGGTTTGTCTCAGTGGTTTGATGATTATGTCAGCGACATGCTACGCAGTGGCTTTCAACTTTTCTGGTGGAGCGGAACCCAATGAAACACTCCAGAGAGCCGAGGAACCCTGTGCCTTTATTTAACTTACCAATTTACTTGAACCCAGCTCTAAATTATTAACTTACGAAACCCCTGTACTGTAGGCCTGGCCATGGCGGAACCATAGGTTTTCGCGGAACCGCTCTTGTAAACCACTGGTCTAACGGTACCGCACCCTTCATGACGCGTTCGATACACGGCTGAAACTGATCGCATTTCTTTAAGTTTGTACAGTATACTTAGTTTCATACTTATCCTCCTATCACAAGAAAGCGATCAAAGCGCTATCACGAGCTCGCTTAGGAGTTACCGGCCACCTGTGTATCTTTCCAACATGGGAAATCACGTAATGTGCCTCTACCAACGGTATGACAAGTAAACTTGCCGGCACATTCTCCTGGTCTCAAGCTGAGCCTCAAGGAGGAAAGCTGTAAATATCTGTTCTAATTTAATTGGTTTGACCAGACTCGGAATCAACTTCGAATCTACATCTCCAGGACAGGACACTGATAACACTCGGTTATCTGAGGTAGGCCTACTGACCAGTTTCAAAAAATAATCTAGGCTTAACATTGACGCTAGGTCCTAAAGGGATCGCGAATGAAAACCGTAAATTTAAAGAAATCAAACAAAACTGCATTGCACCTGCACAAAGAACAGCTTCGGTTTGGATGACAAGGTCTTGCAACTTGCCACTCTGTCTACCAATTCACTCAAAACCATTGGGCCATCTCTTGCATACAGGGCATCATTTTCACAGCCATGAGTCAAAATCGCGCAAGCGAAGCAGTCATAATCTGCATGGGAATGTTCGCTCACTGCAAAAACACAATTTGTTTTTCACATTTCCTTCATCAAAATATCTTCCATTTTATCTTGGTTTATTGTATCATTATTGTATTTTTGTATTTTGTGTTTAGATGCGTGTTTATCCTCCTATCACGAGAAAGCGATTAAAGCGCTATAACGAGCTCGCTTAAAAATTGTGGGCCACTTGTTTACCACACCAAGATGGGGGAATCCTTTCCCAACGGCACAACAAGTTAACTTGCCGGCTTGCTCTCCACACTGTCCCTTTAATACTGAACATTAAGGAGGGAAGCCGCGAATAGCAATTTTAAGGTCAATGGTTTGACCCGACTCGGAATGAAGCCCGGGTCTACAACTCCAAAGGCGGACGCTCTTATCACTCGGTTGTGGTGAATGCAAACGAGGTCTCTTTAAGCCTAAAACCCGCCCTGCCCGCTAACGTTTTCGTGGATACGCCCCTGGCTTAAACCATGCCTATTTCAATTCTTATGCGTTCATGGTTTGAGTGGTTTTAGACATCGCTATCGGCGAAGGTCTAGGGTTTGAATCTTTGTCCGGTCAAATCGGACAAGTCTTGCCAACGTCTTGCCACCGCTGCGACGTTTCTTCGGAACTGTGCTGCCTGGGCGCCAAGCCGCGAAGATCGACTCTGTCACTCGTTACACGCTTGAGCCGCGTAATTTGGAGAGTGTAATGAAGATCTGGGGTGGTACACTGCTCGACTTTTGTTGCACTTAACGCAATGCGTTACTTTGTTTGTTCATTAAGTTAACGCATTGCGTTAAGTGCACAAAAGTTGAGCAGTATTACCGCCCTTGATCTTTAAAGCGAAAAACATCAACATTGGATTATGATGCAGAGTATAATCCTCCATAATTTCGCAAATCGTTGCTTGTATACTCACATTCTTCTAAAATCTCAAAGATTCCGTCAGCAGTACAATCGCGGAAAGTCCGAACGTTTGGATAAAATCCGAGGAATCGTGCAACCAGCTCCATTTTTTTGTAGTCGTATTGGGCGGCGGTTCTAGCAGGAAGACCTAGATGTTTGTCGAAATTCTATACAAAAATAGAGTCTTGTAATATACTTCTATCTTGCTGAAAACTGGTCTAGCGGTAACGCGAGCAAACTACGGATCTTTCGAACGGATTCGACTCTAGGCTGGAGCCGACCTCATTTTACACTCCGTAGAGCGCAAGCTCACTTCGCGTCTCCGTTAATCACTGCGTAAATTTCAGTTTAATAATTTGAAAAACACAGTTATTTAACTTGATTATCCTCTGTCATTACAAATTGAATTGTTGACATTAAAGCACAATTGCAACGCGTTCATTCAGCTGCCGGTTGGCACGGCAGTGGTTAAAAGCAATCTCGGCGTGGAAGGTGTGGGACTTGATACCCGGGCAGGTCAAATTGGACGCAGTGTCGCCAACGGCTCGCCTCCGCTGCGACGTTTCTTCGGAGCTGTGTTGCCCAGGAACAAAGCCGCTGAGATGGATCCCTCCACTCGTTTCACGCTTCGGCGTAATACCGCGAGTTTAATGGAGATTTGATTTTGTGTGTTTATTTACTGAGAACTAGTGTAGCGACGTTTTTACCAACGTGCTTTTGAAATTGCTGACGTTAATAGAAGTGACAAATACATGGGGAACTTCCTAAAACCTGGAAGCTTACTATGCAATTTGAGAAAGTTGCAAAAAGTTTCACTCTGCAACATTAAACGACAAAGTTCATACTGAGAAGCATGTCAATAAGGCCTCAACCAGAACCAGGAGACAAAATATAACCAAAATACAACAAATATGGAAGTAAATAGCTTGAGAAGAAAAGTAATCAAATATTTGATTATGTTGCAGAAAGCCGATGGACTTTTGGTCAACTTTACTTGAACATGTGGACAGGGTAGGTAAATTTTAAAACTGGACGTTTTGGAAACCTTTAGATTCAGATTTCAGATGTTAGCAGCTTTGCGCCTACTTACTTTGCTGATGATGACATCTGAATCTATGTAGTCAAAACGTCGAATTTTAAGAATTATTCTGGGTTTATTTTTCCTCCTAAAGCCAAAACGTTTCTCTAAACTGGACCACTGTCTGCCAAACATGCACTGTTCCGAGCTGGTCGCAGAACCGTCATATGTTCCCTGTCCACATGTCCAATTTTAATGAGCTTTAAGCTCATGGTTTATGGTTCTATAGTTTCTGGATCATAACCAATTTTTTGACGTCATAATCACTTTTTTTAACTGTGACATCAAAAACTTAATTATGATGCAGAAATTAGAACCAAAAGCCGCGGCCTGAAGCTTACTAAAGTTGGACATGTGGGCAGGGTAATGGTGAACGCTTTTACAACTAACTTACAATTTGGTCAAAAATGACAAAACAGCCGCGCTCCTTGTGGTCCATTTTGTACTCGTCTCGTGCGAAATAAGAATCGCAATTTCTTTCGTCTTGAACTCCGCTTTTTGAGGACTCGTATAGCCCAGCGTCTGCAGTCGGCCTACATCATAATAAAGCGTTTGCATTTTTCTGAGAGAAATTCAGATGAAAAGCGCGTAATTAAAACAACGAAACGGTAACAGTGGAAAGAGTAGAATTAAATATACCGGTAATAGATAAAAACATGGAGTTTGCAATAGTAAAAATAATTATGATGCCATAACAGGTTTGAAAAAAAAATTGTGGCCAGTATTCACTGCAACCACCTACACGCAGCGGCGTAGCGAGAAGTTTTAAAGGGTAGGGGTTGGGGGGATAAAATACAAAAGCCATATAAAGATTCCGGCTTATTTCACTCACGTTGCAAGTTTGCTCTCTTTTCCTAAAACTCAAAGTGAAAAAAGGGAGGGCATGCCGCAATGTTCCTCCCCCTCCCCCTTAAACACGCCCCTGCCTACACGGCAAGAATGCTTGAAGTAAGCCTAGCACTGATATAATTGTTTTAATTTTTTGCAGCTAAAGTAGCGTTCACCCACTCTGCGATAGACGTCAATGTGAGGTGCAGCGTGCGGCAATTTTTTGCATTTTTGTTATTTTTTTATTCTGTTCACCATCCACGCGAAATTCTGCTACTTTTACTGCATTACGCATTGTATTTATTTACTTGCATATTTATCCTTTTGTCACTAGAAAGCGATCAAAGCGCTATAACGAGCTTGCTTGGGAGTTACCAGCCACCTGTCTACCACACCAAGATGGGGGAATCCCGTTGGGTGCCTTTACCAACGGCACAGCAAGTAAACTCGCCGGCTTGTTCTCCACACTGTCCCATTGATGCTGAGCGTCATGCAGGGAAGCTGTTAGTACCAATTTCGAAGTCCTTGGTTTGACCCGACTCGGAATCAAACCTGAGTTTACAGTTCCAAAAGTGGACGCTCCTACCACTCGGCATCGGAGCCTCGTTGTCGGGCACCGCGGTTTGTTTTTTTTTTTTTGCGATTTTGCGCTTTTGGTAAAATCCCATCATATACTCCTGAGCAAGAAACGAAAAATAAAAAGCTACATTAACCAATAATAAACAAAACAGCAATCACGATTGTTAAAATCAAATTTTCAATAGACTCGCGGTATTACGCCGAAGCGTGTAACGAGTGGCGGGGCCAATTTCCGCGGCTTAGCGCTTCTGGGCAACACAGCTCCAAAAACATAGAAGCATTGGCGAGCCGTTGGTGACAAAACGTGCTATTTGATCGTCCTGGGAATTGAACCCCAGACCTGCCACACCAATAGCGACAACTTGAGCGCTAGCAAATATTTTATATTTACTCATTCGTTCCATTTTGGGTTACTTCTTCTTCACCTTCGGGTGGTTGATTTATTGTCATTTTCTGCAACTTTTCTCCTAAAAGTACAACGCAATAATTTTTTTTTTTCAACACGTCTTTTTCGCGTATCGTGAAACTCACTCCTACCCAAATCATTTTAACAAACTTACCCCTAAAGCGATTTAATTATTACCAATTCATTTATTCCAACTTTCGAAATAGAAACTTTCATAACCCAAACAATGCTTGTGTTGTGTTCAGATGTTTTACGTCAAAACAGAAGCACAAATGGATTGTGCAGCAAAGCAGTTTATAAAGTTCTTTTGTAACTGGGTAAAACCCTTGCATTACTTCCGTGATTATGCAACTCAATTGCCACTTATATAGTAAGTGGCTTGCGTCATTCCCAGGTTGCATTGTTCGAACACAAAGATGTTTTGACCAGCAACAATACTCCATTGACACGACACGATTCTATTTTTAAACTATTCACTCAAACATTTTGTAAGGTAGAAGACACATAGTAACCCAAGACTAAAAAAAATTTTTCCATACATTCCCAATCCAAAGATATATTTTGGGTATATCCATTTTAATTCATTTTAAAATCCATTATAAATTCTATTTGAATAGAATTGACAACGGTTTAAGTGTAAAACGGCGTCTTGAAAAATTCAAATGTTTTCAATACGATTGGCTCTTATTTTTGTAAATGAAGTATTCAAAAATTACGTATATTGTCGACCACGGCCAAAAGCAGCAATGGCCAGGACGTTAAAAATAACAAACAGCTAATCGAGAAACTAAACGTTTTATATATTTTTGAGAAACGTTTTCGGTCGTTGTTTGAGAGAAACAAAACGTTTTTTCTGCTATAAAAAACCGCCAAAAACATCTTAACTGTTGCCGCATTATGGTTGACGAAAACAAAGTTTCTCCCGAAGCTTTTCCATAAATTGTGTTCAGAATTTTAACCCAAATACGTGAACGTTTATCCACGTTATTTTTGGGGGTTCAGAATATCTGGTAGTTTTCTTACTGTTTTAGGTATTCTGTTTTTACCCAATAAAATTGGGTTGTGTAACCCAAATTTTTTTAGTAAATTATATTTCACCTATATTAGTATCGAATGATTTTTTACCAAAAAAAATTTTTACAGAACGCACTTGTTTTATTTTGCTACATGAAACGTATTTTTCTGATGGTTTTCAATTTTGATGAGAAAACCGAGCGAGTTTGTATCTTTTTTTCCAATGATCAGCTTCACAATGTAGTCCATATTTTATTTAATTATTTTTCGCAGCAGCTAAAAGAAAGTTTTGATGAAATTATTGTTTTACAGAGAAATTCCCCACAACGCGTTGACAAGAAGTGAAACTTAGAGCAAACCGGTTGATTATTTCTTAATTTAAGCTATTGAGACTCCGTTATTCACGAGCTTGTATAGAAAAGTTGCTAACACGTATAGTCTAAACGGGGAATATCTCTATGAGTAATTGCACTACAATTCTGTTAATTATTTGATTTTTATCAACCTTTGATCACGAAACGGCGCGCTGAGCAGAGACGTTTCCGGATTTGGATTAGGATTTGATCGGACCGGATTTTAGCAATTTCACCGGATTTGGACCGGATTAGGATTTTTAAGTTTTTTGCCTTTCGGATTTGGACTAAAGTCAATCGCAATAAAGTGCATAAAACAAGCCAAAATGGTAAAAGAATGACCCGAATTCAACGCAAATATTATCATTGTTAATTTCTTGATTTTGGATTATTTTCTGCTGACAAAATTTGGGATTAGGATTTGGTTTTGGATTTAAGCTACGGATTTGGATCGGATTAAGATTTTGAAAAGAAAAATCCGGACATCTCTGGCGCTGAGTCATAACGCAAATTTATATTTTTTTTAGCATTTAGTTGCATATTTATCCCCCTATCACGAAAAAACGACCAAAACGTCGGCAGCGTGGCGCAGTGGTTCGGAGCCTTGTTTTTACGGCGACCATGATCGCAAGGTTGATACTTCAACTTTCAAAACCTTTGCCTCGTTGTTGCGTCAGGGGCGGACCCAAAAAATTTGCAAAGGGGAGGGGTTCTAAAAAAAACTCGATCCCGCTCTCAGGAGCGGATTTAGAAAATTTTGGTGGGAGGGGATGAAATTTTGAATTAGGTTGAGTGTTAACTAAATACAAAGATGTTAGTCCCAAAAAGAGCGTAAGAAGCCCTTTGAAAATGTTTTCATGTTTGCAACGTATTCAAAAAATTTTTTCAAGGAGAGGGCATCCAAATTTACCATATTTTCAAGCGCGTTTTTTTGGACACAATCATTTTGAAGTATATTGAGAAGGAAAAACGCTCTAGGGGGGTCCGGGGAAATGTTTGAAAATTTACATGCTGTAGAGGCCATATTAGCACTTTTTGAACGTTTTTTAGGCAAATTTTGCATAAAATGTTTGTCGCCAGATCTGAGTATTTCACCAAATATGACGCATTTTGCTCATACATGTTCGATTATGCGTTCTCAGGGCGTATAGCTTATTGTTATCAAAAAGGTTCGAAATTATGAAAAACTGTATTCATCAAAAAACATGTTTGAAAATGGCTGGTGGGGGAGGAGTTTATCCCCTCTGAATCCGCCCATGCCCGGCTCTGCTAACAATGTCTCTTACCACTACACCAACCAGCGGATATGACCTCAGTATGATGCGGGGCAAATTCTGTCAAAGCTGTTTTGAAGTAACAGCACGTACTGCACTTGCATAGTTTGGACACTTCACTTTAAAAACAAGGATTCGGTTCCAAAAGAGGGGGGTTCTACCCCCCAACTCCCTTGAGTGCGCCACTGTGTTGCGTCCTTGGATAAGACGTTTCACAATGATTATCTCTGCTTAGAGGAATCTGGCAAGCAGCAAATTAAAGAAGTCAGAAGAAAGTTCAACCGGAAAACTTGGAAACAAAGGCAACTCCTAAGCTAGTCTGGATTCGCCAACGCACACGCCTCCGCCGCTTTCTCGTGATAGGAGGGTAAAGATGAAGAAATCAAAAACCAGCTCGCCTAGGAGTTGCCGACCATCTATCTACCACAACAAGATCGGAGAATAGCGCCAAATGCCTTTTCCAAACGGCGCAACAAGTAAACTTGCCGGCTTGTTCTCCACACTGTCCCATTATTGCTAAGCATCAAGCAGGGAAGCTGCGAATACCAATTTTACAGTTTTTTGTTTGACCCGACTCGGAATCAAGCCCAAGTTTACTACTCCTGAGGCGGACGCTCCTGTCTCTCAGCCATCCGAGCTTCAATGATTTTGCAATTTATATCAAAAAAGCGAACAAACTTTTATGATTGTGACGCGCATCACAAAACTGCAATCTTTCGCAAGAGCTACACGTTTATGCCTCTTGTTGGACTAAGAGTCAAAGGCGCAACGGCATAAAGTCCAATTAGACCAACCGGGAAATCGAACCCCGGACCCCCTCACTGTTAGAGGTACCTTCAGGAAACCATACCAACCAGCCGGTTTAATTTCGAAACATAGTTTATCATCATGACATCATCAGACAGTAAATTTACAGCATCATAAATTTGCAGCAAACGTAGTGAAGACTAATAGAGTAAAAGACTAAAAGAGTAAAAAAGCAGTGCAAAAATAGAGTAAGGAGAATAAATAAAACCACAGCAAATCTCAAAACTGAACGTTTTGTTAATGTAGATTCAGCTGCCATCTTTCAGTTTTGTACTGCCTTGCTTACACTACTGATGATGTGAACTGAATTTATGTTGTCAAAATGTCCAATTTTGAGATTTGCTTTTTTCCTCCTTTTTACATTTCATGCTTGTTACCTGCTGGCACATCTTGAACTCCTTCCATTGCTGTTTGCTAGTCAATATTTAGTCACTAAATGATTAACTAAACCTATTAAAAAATAAATATTGACAAAAATAATTCAATAGAAGTTTACCGCTTGCAGTGTAAATGTACTAAAAAATCTTAAAACCTAACAGCCTGTTTCATCCAAAACCGCGACATCAGTTCTGTCTAAAAAATATGACTACTAAACACGAACAATCGAGTCAGTATCATCAATGTAGAACTGTCTGTACGTTCTATTTTTTTTTATTTCTTATTTCCAAGACCACAAAAACACACAACAACAACACGTAGTAACGGCAATGGTCAAGAAATAGGCAGAAGCAGCAAAACGATATACGTTATAGCATGCACTGCATAATGATCATGAAGTCAAAGATAATAATAAAAAAAAAAAAAAATTTGCATGGCTGCTACACCTGAAAACAAGTGGAAAGATTGCGAATTGAGGAAACGGTCTAGCCAAAGAAGCACTAGACTCTCTGAAACGAAAACAAAGAACCCCATAAGGATGAAAAATAAAGCCTCAGTACATCACAAAACTGGACGTTTCGACAACATAAATTCGGCTGTCATCGTCAGCAGTGTCAGCTAACCAGTTTCAAAATTTACTGAGGCTTTATCTTCCCTCCTTAAGCTATTTTCGTTCTATATTTATTGTATTCGGTAGAATGCCTTATTATTTAAATTGTATCTTTTTAAATTTTAATTGAAAGTGGTATTTCTACCAGTGGTGTAAAAAGTATTTTGAAACTGTACTTAAGTAAGAGTATTGTTACTGACGGCAAAACTACTCGAAGTAAAGTAGAAAGTATTGACCAAAAACAGCACTTAAGTAAAAGTAAAAAAGTAGTCATTTAAAAACTACTCAAGTAAAAGTACTCGTATAGCGTTTTCAAACGTTAAAGTGTCAACTAAACACTTGCCGATGCGGCGATGATGGACTTGCTTTGAAGGTGGCAAAAATTTCAAATTTATTGAACTGAAAATTCAACAGTAATTGAGGGAGACTGCGAAGTGAGCTTGCGCTCTTCGAGTCAGCAGCCACCCGTTACATATGTCAAATGCGATCGGCTCCAGCCGCGAATCGAACCCGTCACGTAGGATCTGTCACCTGCGCGCGGTACCGCTAGGCCATGTCGAGGTGAACCAAAAGAAATTATTACCGCCCAGATGGCCGATTGGATAGAGCGTCTGCTTCTGAAACGGTAGAATCGGGGTTCGATTCAGAGTTGGGTTAAACCAATGACTTAAGAATTGGTATTTATCGCTTCCCTGCATGACGTTTAGCATCAAAGGCGACAGCGCAATTCTTATCGCATGGAGTGAAGTTTCCATGGCGATGACGAGACCGAGTGTTATGGAGTTGAATAATCGAGAATTGGAATGTAAATACAGATTTTAGGCGCAACGAGGGATTTCAAGGCGAGACTGTAACTCAAATGCCTCAATAGTAAACTACTTCTACTTTTCTAAAATAAAAACTACCCAAGTAGAGTTACTCTATACTAAAAGTACTTAAGTAAACGTAAAAGTAGCCATAAAAAAACTACTCAAAAAAGTACTCGTTACCGAAAAAAACTACTCAAGTAATCTACTCAAGTAAAAGTATTTCGTTACTTTACACCACTGATTTCTACTGATATAATCTCTCTGACTCCGTCATCGAGTTCTTTTTGAAAAGCTGAATTCAACCAGAGCTTTAAACTCGAACTTGAACTTACAAAGCAAAAATCCTAAATTAGAACTTGAACTCAAAAAAAGTTGTTTAAGGTTAACTCGGCTGGCAAAAAATTTATGAAGATGTTTCTTGGTTTGCCCCGTTAAGCTACTTCGTCTGCTCAATCAATAGTGTGGCGTTTGCTGATATACAGGCAAAACTTCCTCTGTCGTATTACGTAAAGTTACGTACTCAATGACGTCATCAGAATGAAGCTGTGCCGGTGAGCGATAGAAAGCTTAGTGTCGGATTCATGGCTTAGTGCTGTGATTAACACTCTCTCTAAACAATCGAAGTATTGTGTTCGATACCCGAATTGGCGTAATCTGACCAGAAATAAAACCCCATTTTCCGGAAACTAAAATTGCTGGTACAGCAACTGTCCGTTGACATTCAATGCCGGATTAAAGGAAGGACCATGGCGGCCAAAGCTCAGGGTCCCCTGTGTTATTGGGGCCAAGGTCAGCGGCGTGCCAAACATAAAAAAGGTAGTTGAACGACATCCTCAAAAAATTTGGTGTGCAAAAGGCATGGAGGTTCCCCAAAAAATAGCCTTGGGATCCTCTAAAGCATGGGTCTTCAACCTTCTTTACACAATCGTCCTTTTTCGGAAAGTGTGGGTCCAAATTGCCCCCACAAAGTCTTCATGTTTGTTGAATTACTATTTTTACCACTGAAAACAGGTGAAGACCAAAAAAAGGTTTTCACGTCGGTAGAGCTACTGCTTGCCTTATGAAGTCGGGTAAAGACCAAGAAGAAGGTCTCCAAGTACGCAGAACCACTTTCTCGGCAGTTCATTGAATATGTTGCCACAAATTCTGAATTTGTTTCTGTCATTTGTTCAGTGTGAACAATATTGACAAGTCTAAAATCGTACCCTGAAAAGTAAAATCGCCGTATTACGCTTGTTTTATTTCGCACGGGTTACAATCGCCCCTCTGAAGGCCCAAATCGCCCCCGTTGAAGAACCATGCTCTAAAGCAGGGGTTCTTAATCGGGGTAAATTTTACCTACCAAGGAGTAATTTTTCTGACGCATAAACTATAATAAACTTCAATTTGGTGAAAGTGTTGCATTGGGGGTAAATTATACTTTTTTTCAATTGGCAAAGGGTAAAGAATACAAAAAAGGTTAAGAACCCCTGCTCTAAAGTGTCATAAAAAAGGTAGTTGAACGACATCCTCAAAAAGTATAGTAACTTGCAGTAATGCAATGCAATAGTAATAGTAACTTTCTATAATCTATATCTGAAGGAACAAAAATACTGCAATTGTGTTACAATAATTGAATCGTGATAACCCCCCACGTTTCATGCACAAAACTTTTCTGACGTCATCACAATATGACATCATTTCCTCAGTAATTTTCATAGATTCTCAGCAATTTGAGGCTACTTGATTTTAATTTTGTAATAATTTGCGTAAAAAATCGAACCCCTTTGTGAGTCAAGCACCACAAGCAGGGTCCAGCTGACGTCAGCTCTGACGTCATCGTAGGCTGGGTTACTTCTAGAAAACGTTGTCGAGCTGACAACTGATGTATACGTTTTGATACGGAAAACTGGGTTTAATTCCAAGTGAGGTCGTACTAAAGATTTCCATACATGACACGTTTTACTCAGGGCCTTATCAAGACTTTAAGGTCCAGGGCCAATTTCTCAGGCCCCCATGTTTTTATGCAAGCCTGATTTTAAAAGTAGCAGCAGATCTTTTTTCCAGGACGCAATGCCCGGGGGGTCGCGGGGCTATAGACCCCATTTACCCCTACTAATTTCTAGTTTGTAAGCAATTCACTTTGCACAGCGATTACCAAATTTTTGGTGCTCAACTACAACTTTGTTCAAGCTAGACGCGTTGTTTAGCCTTAGCTGGCTTCGTTTCTATTGTAAGGCAATTGATGTCACCGCAAGTGCAGATGATGATGCATTGAATTACTTTCACAAGGAAGTAACATCAAATGCCTTGTTGCAAATTATGTTGAGATTGCTTTCCTTGTGTTATTTTTTTCTACTATGATACTATGTAACTTATTTCTTGCTAACGCAAGGGCATTTTCCTTGCTTCCCTCTACTACACAATACACATAAGCGCTTGCCTGGCCTGAAAACCTTTGAACTACATTGATTGACCGACTTGATGTCTCTAGTGGCAGTGCTAACTTTACTGTAAAAATTTTTCTGTTAAGGAGTAAATAAAGCTACAGTGAATCTTAAAACTGGTCGTTTCGACAACGTAAATAGATTTATTCATCTGCCATCATCAGCAGTACATCTAAGCGAGACAGCACAAAACTGAAAGCTTTGCTTACACTGTTGATAATGACAGCTGAATTTATGTCGTAGAAAAGAAACGTCTAGTTTTAAGAACTACTGCGGTTATATTTTTCTTCCTTATGCTGTTTTCATTCCATATTTATTGATAATATCCGTGATTTTTTCTCTTTTCCAGCACAGCTGGAATTGAACTGCAATCTCGGTGAAATTATTTCTCCGTGCTCTATGTTTCCGCGTGCAGAGAACGCAATTTGCGTTACTACTTCATAAAATCCACGCGAAGCAGTTTTTATGACGTTTAAATTTCCGGTAAATTACTTTGGTCTAAAACGTCATCGTTTGACTCACCCTACTAGTCGCACACTGTTCAGTGACCACGCAAAAAATCGTGCTCTGACATGATTCAACTCTCCGCATGAACATTGAACAAGCGATGCAAAAAAACCCGCTTCTTAGTTTTTGCGAGTTAATTATAGGTTGGCGCGCATGAAATTACTTTTTAAAAATAGCACTGTTTAGGTAAAAAATTTCTGGGATTAAGTACGGCAAAACAAGAAAAATTCCGGGATTAAGTACGGCAAAATAAGAAAAATTCTGATGCGTAGTTCACAAGAAATTCGTACTTTCCGAATTAGTGTATGATGCATAGGCCTATATATTTTCGTTTTGTTTACTAAAAGAACAGCGTTCTACGTAAACGCGAACTGTGAGGCTTACCAAATCAAACTGTTACTAAAAGACGCCATATTGACAATAAAAACAGCTTCGAAAAAAGCAGTTTGCCCCAGAAGCTTTTTGTGACACTACACATAAGAGTTATGACGGAGCGTTTCTAGATGCCTAACGCAAAAACAGCTTTTTTAAAACTGTTCTTAAGTTCTGCACCACCAATCAATTATTTAAATACTAAAAATAATCAAATTTTCTATTGTCTGATCAGTGGGGCACGCAGGGAACTCCTAAGCGACCCCTCAGGAAAGCTAAAAGCTTTTTACCGATCTTATTTAAAGAAAATTATCTTCATTATACTCGCGGTAATACGCCGAAGCATGCAACGAGTGGAGGGTCCATCCCTTGATCTATCTCCACGGCTTGACGCCTGGGCAACTCAGCTCCGAAGAAACATCGCAACGGTGTTAGCTGCGTTGTGTACTATTCGAAGCTTCGGTAATCAAACCCCAGACCCACCGCACCGATCCGTATTAGCTTCCAGTAGTAACAAATCGTCAAGAGTTAATGGAGCTGGTAAGTTTGTAGGTTGTCAACTTTGTGTTAGGCAGCGCACTGGAAGCGGTTACGCTTGTCCTTTTTACGCCGGCCATGGGCCAAAATTGTTGATTCAAGAGCATGAGCACTAAAAGTATTGACGTAACTGCACAAAATTGTTAAGAGCGTAAAAATTTATTCGCCTAAAAAATAAACACAAGTACAAAGCAATCAGATAAAAATAACAGCTGATCAAGATCTTTGCATTAGTCATTGACCAATATTGCTACTAACTTCCAGAGTCAGGGTTTCACCTGGGGTTATAAACTTATACGGGTACCGTGGAGCAGGACAGCGCAGTTTCCGACTATTATCCTCATTATCCGCACTCATACGCACGATTAACGCTATTTTCAAGAAGATTGTTATCAAATTTGAATGGAATAGCCACGTACCCCTCCGCATATATGTACCCTAAAAGAAATTTAACTTTTGTGGTACGTAACGTACCGCTAAGGTTAAATTCCTCATGTGGTCAAGGCACAACAATAAAACAAAAGCCGTCCTTCCTGGCTTGCCGAATGGGAAGTCATGATGACTTCTACGTGTTTGGCTTCCAGGTGACTGAATGGAAGGTCACGAACCTTTAAGGAGTTGACAAAGGGGTCCTAGTGGCTCCCGAACTCCATGGCATTCCGTTGAAGATCTTGGTGGCATTCCACCACAACATGTATGTTTCGTCGCAAAGGATTACGTTGCCTTGATCACTCCACCTCGAGCACCTGCCCCCGCGACCCCAGAAGGATAAGCGAGGGTTTAGAAAAGCGAAAAATGTACTAAGGGCTTTCCAATAGACCAGGATCTGCTTTTGTACACGTGAAATTTCCGGATCGCAAAGCAGCATTTATTTTGGTTTTAGCCTCTCCTGAGTTGTCAACGGGCCGAACATGTTGAGCCCGGCCCGAACCCGAATCCTGAATTATCATCTAGTTTAAGCTTGATTTAAACCCGAAATCAAAAACATCACACAAGATTTTGAAGAAAATTTTAATAAAAAGTAAAATGAGTTTTAACCATCCACAATTACACCAGTTACGAACAGCAATATTGATACAGACAGCAACCGAAAACCCTATCCCCTTTCACTGACTGAAAATCTCGATTTTTCTCCGGCGTCCGGCCCGATTGAAGTCCGATAATTTTTCGAAATCCAAGCCCAAGCCCGGCCCGAACCCGACCCCACATGAAAAGCCCGAGCCCGATTGGCAACCTTGAGCTACTCGTGAGAAAAAAGCGCAAATTGTATAAGTTCATAACATTTACAGGGCACATAGCAAGAACACTCCATCAAGGGTCATATACGCGAGTCCTCTGCATCAGATTGATCACTACAAGTAGGCCTTATAGTTATGTAAAGTTATAGCAGATGCGGCATGAAAACAGAATATAATATAATATAAAGGTGCACAACGACGCAAAATCTGGATACAATACTCTGTCACAAATTCGGACGAGCAGAATCTGCAAAAATAAACCATTTTTCCATTTAAAAATAAGCTTTTTAAACCAAAATTGCAGTGTTTTTAAGTTGATAAAAGACGCTCTATCGATGCGGGATGTTTGGGTTCGATTACCAGTCTGGATAAATTGCATACAGTGCCGCTAAGGGCTACACCACTCGTTATATGTTTCGGCATAATACCGCGAGTATAATGCAGATTTGATTTTTTGTGTTGTTTAATTTTTTTTAGTTGGTTAACTTGGTTCATACCCAAACTTACTGTAGTTTGCTTGACCAGCACGCTGCAACTGACACCGATTATCACTATGTTTTATTTAATTGCATATTACCCTTTTTCGTTCTCTAAGCGTTAGTGTACACCCGGCCCATGTCGTGCATGCATTGCTCGGTGTCGCTAACAATCATTATTATTATTATCATTGTAAGTATCTTTCTTATTAAGAAAGTGATCAAAGCGCTATAACGAGCTCGCTTACAGGGTTGCCAGGTTGGCCTTTTCAAGGCCAAATTTGAGAAATTTGGCCTTTTTTGAAGTGGTTTGGCAGTGAAAATGGTGTTTGGTCTTTACTTCATAGTCATCACTGCAACATTAAAAATTGTGGCATAGTCTGGAATGATGTTGGTGCAGTGTTTTTACTGCTTATCGTGTGTTTTTTGTATTTTTCAGGCATATAATTTTTAGATGTAATAAGCTACTGTATATATATACTAGGCAGGCTAGTTTTGTAGTGTTAGTTAGGGTACGTTTACTGCTGAAGTAAAACCTTGCACATCAAAGGTAGCTAAAAGTGTATACACAGTAAGCTTGTAAACAGATAGTCTTCTTCCTTATAATGCCTACGTATTACCCTGCCTACATTGCTTCGATGTCAATATTCATGTGGATATTTAAAAATTTCAAAACTGTCAACAATTGGCAAATTTGGCCTTTTTTATGCTTTTTGGCCTTATTTGACAAGCTGTTTGGCATTTTTTGTTTTTTGGCCTGACAACCCTGCCCGCTTAGAAATTGCCGGTCATCTGTTTATCATCCCAAGATGGGGAAATCCCGCAAAGTGCATCTTCCGACACAACACTTGCCGGCTTATACCCCACACCGTCCCTTCAATGTTGAGCGTCAAGCATGGAAGCTGTGAATATCAATTTTAAAGTGATTGGTTTGACCCGACTCAGAATCAAACCCGAGTCTACAGCTTCAGAGGCAGAAGCTCTTACCACTTGGCCATCTGAGCAATTAAGGTAAATACTGTAAGCAGGGCAGACGATAAGCAGCAAAATGAAACAAGGTGCGATAAAATTGTCGCCAGTTGTAAGGTTGCGAACACATCAATTAATGCTTGAATCGTACCTTGGTTCATTGAAAAGCAGGCTTCGGTTTGAAGTAAAGTTCACAGCGTAGCCTAGACACTATGGAAGGGGCTTGCATGAGTTCTTTTTGTCGATAAGAACAAACTCTGTTACTGACTTTGGTCAACACCTGAAACCAAGTATGTCGAATAATGAAATCAAAATAACACCTTCATCACGCGTTCGGCCGCTTCGCTCAGTCGTTGAAGACACCGCTGCTGGCGTGAGATATATCGGGTTCGACTCCGAAGGTCAGTTAAATCGGACACATTGGCGCCACCCAGCGATATTTCTTTGGAGTTGTGTTTCCCAGGGATAAATCGCAGAAATGGGCTCCGCCACTAGTTACACTCTTCAGCGTAATAACGCAAGCACATAACACAGCGATGGCGAGACGTAGGTGACACATCGTTTGATTTGACTGGGCCGGGAATTGAACCCCAGATCTTCTTCGCCGACTGCGATGTACTCGATATTATGAAAATAATGAAACATAATCTGAGTGGAAAGAGTATTTGCCTCTGGAGTTGTAGACTCGGGTTTGATGACGAGGCGGGTCAAACCAATCACTTTAAAATTGGTATTCACCGCTTCACTGCTTACCGCTCAACATTAAAGGGACAGTGTGCAAAACAAGCCGGCAAGTTTACTTGTAGCGTCTTTGGGAAAGGCACTTAGCGGGATTCCCCTATCTTAAAGTAGTAGAGAGATGGCCAGCAACACCTAAGCTAGCTTGTTACAGCGCTTTGATCGCTTTTTCGTAATATGAGAATAAATATGAAACTAAATATAAATAAAAAAATACAAATTTTATTCTAGCCCCCCTATGAAAACTTTTTCACATGGCCCTGAATATTTTTACAGCATTTCAAGTCTACCCACCTGTATAATTTCCAGGTTTTGCCCGTGTTCAAGAACCTCACGCCACAAAGCATCGACGAACCAACTGCCAGAGGGGTCTGTGTTGTATGACATTCTATCTAGCAGTATTAATTGTATGTATTTAGTTGCATATTTATCCTCCTATCACAAGAAAGCCATCAAAGTGTTATGAGGAGCTCACTTAGGAATTGCTCGCCATCGGTCTACCCCACCAAGATGGGGGAATCCCCATAATAGGGAAGCTGTGTATATCAATTTTCCAGTTATTGGTTTGACTCGACTGGAAACCCATCCCCTGTCTACCGCTCCAAAGGCGGACACTCGAAGGTTTGTGTTCATTTTCCTGGCCGGTCAAATCGGACAGTGACACAATGTCGCCATAGGCTCGCCACCAATGCGACGTTTCTTCAGAGCTGCGCTGCCCATGTGCTAAGCCACGGAGATGGTCCCCGCCACTCGTTACACGCTTCGGCGCACTATCGCGAGTATAATGAAGATTTGATTTTTTTTGTGATTGTTGTTTCTGTTACAATTTGACCTTAGCATTGTGCTTTCTCAGCGTGCATTGCGACAAAAAGATTGACTTATTACTCGATGGCGAGATTACGCAGAAGATCTTAAGTGGTCTTTGCGTGGCATCCCACCTGAGCATCTACCTTTTGTCGGGGAAGATCGAAATGCTTAAGAACTCCAACTCATAGAGCTGCCCTCGCAACCCCCCAGGGATGAGCGTGTCTAGAAAAGTTAGTAGAAGGCTAAGTTATTGCATTTTTTTATATCTAACTGCAAATTTATCTTCCCATTCCGAAAAGCGACGAGCTCACTGAGAAGTTGATGGCGACCTGCCTATGCCTCAAAGTGGGGAAATCCCGCTAAGTGTCTTTCCCTTCGGCACAAGTAAACCTGCCGGATCGTTCTCCACACTGTTCCTTTATTGTTAAACGTCAAGCAGGGAAGCTGTGAACACCTATTTTCAAGCCATTGGTTTGGCCTGCCTAGGAATCGAACCCAAGTTGACTATTATCCACTCGGCATTTGAGCTGTACTGTGGCTCGAGTGGAAGTAACTCGTTCGCAGATTTTTACTCAGCTATCTCAGGATCGACATTCAGTATCTCAGACAGCACAGTGAGTGAAAGATTCAAATCAAATCTTCATTATACTCGGGGTATTACGCCGAAGCGTATAACGAGTGGCGGGTCCGTTTCCGTCGCCTAGCGCCTTAACAACACAGCTCCGAACTAACGTCGCAGTAGTGGCGAGCCGTTGTTGAAACTATGTTCGATGTGACCGACCGGGGATTCGAACCCCAGACCTACCGCACCGATAGCATCGTCTTTACAACTGAGTTTTCCGGCCGGTAACCAAACATGACACAAACCAGATGCACTGCCGGCGTAAATTTCAAGAGAAAAATTACGATAAACCCAAGGGCTACAAAATATACGGTATTTACTGAGAATGCTTTAAATAGCAAAACTCAGCTTAAAACTTGTAAAAAAAGGAGAGGTGTAGTGCTTAGATGCTCGGATTAAGTAACAGCACAAAACCGTAAAAAGTTTCGATTTAGAAGATTACAAGAACATACCTTGAGAGCAAGAATACGCCATCAAGAAATCAGCTTCCTTAGGAACATAGATGAACCGGTGCTGAGATTCATCGACTTCCATACTCACATCCTGTGAGCATGGAAAAGACTCAGCCATAGGAGAAGAATCAGATTGAACAGTCCCTGTGCAGATTGGTGCCTTGATACCTTCATCGTCTTTGGTACCACGACACGCCTGAAAAATCAAAAAAATTTTGACTAGTACTTACCTCAAACGCAGAGCCGGATTTACCAAAAAGCTATGCAGGCTGAAGCCAAGGGCCTCGGAGAAATAAGGGGCCTTGTCACGAATTTCTTTTTGTTTTTTCTTTTTGTCTTCATATTTCTTATGTTTGTGTTTTGATGTTACCACAAACAAATATCCATTGATTGATTGAATCAAATTACGGAGAGACATTTTTTATTTTATTTTTTGGAGATCAACCGTAGGCCTTTATTCGGTCACTGATCAATGGACAAACGTGAAATCAAAATAGACAGGGCCTCTATAGTCTAAATGCGGCTCTGCACAAACAGTATAGATTGCCGCTACTCTGAAGCGGTGGACTCGGGTTTGGTTGTGAGTCGGGTCAAACCAATGACTTCAGGACAGTATTCACAGCTTCCCTGCTTGACGCTCAGCGTTAAAGGACAGTGTGAAGAACAAGCCGGCAAGTTTGCTTGTGCTTAGCGGGATTTCTCCATCTTAAAATGGTAGACAGGCGACCGGCAACTCCTAAGCGAGCTCGTTATGGCGCTTTGATTGCTTTCTCATGATAGGGGGATTAATATGCAGCTAAACACAAAATACAAAAAAGTTGCAAATGATATACTTAAGTAATTTACCTGTATGAACAACAGCTTTGGCTTCGATGCATAGCCTTTGCATTTGCTAAGAACATCCGTCAACTTTTTTATTTTTATCCAGCCATCATTAGCGTACACTTCGCCATCTCCTCGACCATGAGACATGATAGCCATAGCAAAACAATCGTAAATATCATGGGATACTTTATCGTCATCACAAACTGAAATGAAAAGCAGTATAAGGCTAGTACCGGGGGTCCAAATTTGCAGCCATTTCTAACCGAGTTTAAGTTCAAGCTCTGGGAACTTTGTTTTTCGAGTTTAAAGTCGAGTTCGAAACCCTAAGTAGTAGAATCTCATACTTCCGCACAGCCAACCGAAAAAAGAACACGATTAAGGTACAAAAATAGGAAAGAGGCAACAAAACAATTAAGGCATGTAGATAGAAGAAGAGGAATTAAAAAAAACAAGAGCAGGCATGGTTGTAACAATCAGAATCATCGTCCACCCATGCAACCTTCTTCATCTTTATAGCGTAAACCAGCGGTATCTACAGGCACAGCCCGAGCACAAATACAAAGTGTCTGCTGCCACCCAATCTATAATTTTTGGGCCACAGACGAGATTCAAAAACATAGAGTTAATAATCATAATATTTACGCATCATTTGTTGCGCTGACGGTGGCAAAACTTTACGAAGCACAAAAAAGCAAAATCGACAAGTTAAAATCAAAATGATGATGACGTAAACAAACGCGAAAGCAACTATCTCGGTCCCGAACAGCAGCAAAAAAAATCAAATCGTCATTTTAATTGCGATATTACCCCGAAGCGTGGAATTAGTAGCAGGGCACGCACATGAGCCAACAGCTTCGAAGAAAAGTCGCAGCGGTGGCAAGCCGTTGGTGTCAGTGTCCGATTTTACCGGCTCTGGAATCGAACCCAAGACCTCCCGCGCCGATAACGATGTCTTAATTCATCATTCCGACTGGCCAAAAGTTATGGCTCTCAGCATTTTCACGTTACCAAATTTGGCCTTCCTGAAAAAAAAAGCTTGGATACTTCTGGATCCTTACTTAAATCATATACTCGAACTGTTCGCTGTTACATTCGAACTGTTCGAATCATATGTTGTGCGAATCAAGTACTTGAACTCAAACGAATACATAAGATGCTCGCACAGCACTAAACGACGCATCTCACTGCCAAAGCGACGTTTTTTGTTTGTTTGATTGTTACGTTATCATGCTGCAAGTGTGAGATTTAGTCACATATTTATCCTCCTATCATGAGAAAGCCATGAAAGTGTGTAGCGAGTGGCGCACTCCATCTCTACGACTTAGCGCCTGGAAAGCACAAAAATATCGCAGCGGTGGCAAGCTGTTGACGACACTGTGTCCGACTTGAACTGCCCGGGAATCGAACCGACTTTTCGCGCCGATGTCTTGACCACTGGGTCAACTTGCCGGTGTGATTTTATCATGAATTACTTACAATTTTTCAATGTCTCTTCAATAACATGAGCACTACGATCGAAGAATGTATGCACGTGTTCAAAACCCAAATGTCTCGCTAATTCCTCCATTTTTTTGTAATCATGGCTTGAATTGGATCTTTTTGGCAGGTTTAACTCCTTCTGGAATTCCTAGATGAAGTAGTCATTACGTTATGATCAAATTAAAATTCAGAATGCAATAAATATGGGACGAAAATAGCTTAAGGAAAATATGTAGCCGAAACGCCCAGTTTTAAAAATTACGGAGGGTGTATTTTTCCTCCATTAAATAAAATTATTTTTATGAATATTTTTAGTTGTATATTCACCCAGCTGTGACGAGAAAGCTAAAAAAACTTGCTTTAAGACTTGCCGCTTATCTGCCCAACGCGTTAAGATGGGGAAGTCCCGCTATTTTTCCAAACCGTACAATAATTAGTAGCTTTGCCAACTTTTTCTCCACACTATCCTTTAATGCTGAGAGTTAAGCAGAGCAGCAGTAAATACTAATTTTAAAGTCATTGATTTGACAAGATTGGTAATCAAACCTAAATCTACGGTTCTAGAGGCGGGCGCTCTTACTGCTTAGCCATCTGAGCTGTTAAATATTTATAAAAAGTATATTTAATTGTCGCACGGATAATTGGTCACAAAGTTATTGGACACTAGGGAATCGACTCTTACGGTATGATGGAAGATGAGGAAACATCCTCTCCTCTTGCCTCTCATAGGGTAGACTCCACCACTATGATACGTTTCCACTCTTTGGTGTGTTCCCACAGCAGAATAATCATCACCGGAAGTAGTCCATGAGTCGCTCAAAGGTCTAAAAACAAAGTCTTGTTTGAAGAACAGTCATGGAAAAAATACACCTTGGACGTTTTTGCATCGACCAGGGCAAATCTGGGTATTTTAACAAGAGACGTTTGGATCCAAGAGGGCAGAAGTGGAACAGTATGTCCACTGTCCAAGCCCAAGTAGACCAAATACAAACATTTCAAAATCTAAATTTACAAGTTTGTAGTTTTCACTTTTAAGTTCAAATCGAATCAAAATCAAACCCTTTGCTATTACACTCGCGGTACTAAGGCGAAGCATGTAACGAAAGGCGGGGCCCATTTCCGTGGCTTAACGCCTAGGCAACACAGCTCCAAAAAAAGTCGCAACGGTGGCGAGTTGTTGGCGGCACTGCAGCCGATTTGACAAACCTACGAATCGAACCCATAATATCACGCGCTCATAGCGATATCGTAACCACTACGCCAGGTGATTTTATCAAGCTCAGGTTAAGTTTAAAACTTAATCGACTTTATAAAGTCAGATTTCGATTTTGTAAAATAAAACGAAATCGCTGCACAGAACAACAATAATGCCATTAAACCACTCACGCAGTGCAGCTATTTTGAAAAAATAAACTTTCAGGTGGATTATTGTTCTTCAGGCTTTCGCTGAATCTTTTCAAATACTCTCCTGAAAACAAAAACAGAAGTAGGCCACACCAAAATTTTTGAAGATGTTAAATACGAATAATAGAGCCTCAGTAAATTTTAAAACTGGACGTTTCGACCACATAGACTCAAATGTCATCATCAGCACTGTAAGCAAGACAGTACAAGACTGAAAATAGCCTAGCAAAACAGAACAGACTTTATTTCGATGCCAATTAGAACACACAAACCCAACTTCAAACAAAAAAGCACATGTATTTTCATGCCTCAACAGACAGCCACGAAGGGACCAGTGGTCTTCGAGTCGAATGACAGCCCGCGGACTGCGACAATTACTCCATCCAAACGCCCGTGGGCCAGAGCTTACAGCCCCCCTCATCACAGTCTAATTTCGGATATCACAACATAACTGGAAAAAGTGATTACGACATCGTAAACCTAACTGCTACGAAGAAAGCCCCCGCTCCCCGAAGACAGGACACGTGAACAGGACAAAAGCAATATTATATAATTAATAATAATCATGACATAGATTATTTATATTACGCCTTAACACTTGCGTTAGTGCAAGCAACTCTAGCAAGGTTATCTAGGCGGAAAATGTAATTATGAAAATAAAGAGAAAGCAAAAATCATTCAGCAGGAATTAATGGGTCGTTCAGACACTACTGATGATAACAGCTGAATCTATGGAGTCGAAACGTCCAGTTTTAAGAATTACAGCGTCATTATTTTTCTTCCTTAGCTATTTTCGTCTCATATTTATTGTATTCCGAAATTTTAAACAATTTTTCTAGATTATTTCTTTACCTTAAATTGAAGTGAAAACTCGTCTACAAGTGTCACTTTACCGAGCTTTATGCCCACGCGCAAAATCAATAAATCATTGTCAGATCCGAGGGAAAGGGGGGAGGAGGAGTGTGTAACTATGGGGATCAACCTCCCAAAAAAATTTATGGTTATGCATATGACACATTTTACATTAGTAGGCCTAATACAACACTTCTAGACTGGGGTTTACAATATTGTTGATGTAAGCAAACAATTAATTGCCTGTTTTTGACGAAAACAATCAATTGCCATTTTATAGCAAACAACTAATTAATAAAATGTGACATCATTTTCAACGAAAACTGTTATTATGAAATGAGATGCCACACAATGGTACATTCAGATTGCAATGGAATCCTGGGTATGCCAGAACTTAGAACGTTGCAACAATTTGCCGTGAGCTAATTTCGTTATGCAAATATCCACTCTCCAATTTCTTGGTCTAGTTTCATAGCTGGCCGCTAGGGATGGAATACAGTACAGCCAAAATTTGAAAATGACTCAAGTTACTGGTAATAAAAACGCAATGAGCAAAATTTATTTAAGCGCAACGTAGGAATTTTCGCAAGCGTAATAATACAAAAAGATTTCAACCTAAAAAAGCGTATGCATGGCTCTCAAAATTTAGAATTAATCGATAGCACACTTTCTAAGACATGTCTCAGTGCGATGCCAAATGATGCCACATCAGCTTACCCTGTGGTCTCAAGTACGAAAAGTTGAGTAAGACGCGAGATTTGAAAACTTAAAACAACAATCAATTGCTTAAATTTAGCAATTAATTGCTGCAATTGCTGAGAGGTTACAATTAATTGCTTCAATTAAATGTGTGAAAACCCTATTCCAGACCCACAAAGTTGCAAGCATTTCTTGGATTTCAAACCCACCTCCCGCGAACAAAAAGATTTTAAAAAAAAGTTCCACCTTTATAAATTCACCAAACTTGTTGAACTCTGCCCCAACACGCTGTTTCGCCGTAAAGAACTTTTCAAGTAAACAAATAAATAAACAAACGTGGCTTGACCGCTACCCCAAACAGAGAGATCAAATTATGATACACGCCAATTTTATTGTTTTTAGATTTCATTTTTATAGTTTCTAACGTCCCCCCTGAAGAACCTCACGGCGAAACAGCCTGTTGGAATGTTTAATTTTCATTTGGTGATCAATTTTCTGTGTTTTCTAAATAAGTAACTGAGGTTATTTTCAAATTATATTGAACTGAAAACTCAACAGTAATTGAGGAAGACTGCGAAGTGAGTACCCGTTATACAAGTCAAATGCAAACAGCCGCGAATCGAACTCGTCTCGAGGATCGGTCACTTGCGCGCGGTACCGCTACGCCACGTCACTGACTAAAGTAAAATAGAGTTAAAATAAATTAGTTATTCATCACACACAGGGCCGAATTGAAGGCAAGGGGGCTATGGGGTTGTTGCGCCGGGCCCTCTGGTAAACCTCGTCTTGTAAAAAAAGGTGACCTGTTAATATCAAAATCAAGTCTTCTAAAAAGCATTGGGCCCCGAAATTTTTGCACAGGGCCCCAAAAGCCTTAATAAGGCCTTGATAAATTTTTTCTTCATACAAATCAAATCAAGTTTATTTGCTCATGCGGACAAAGTTACCATTCACAGGACTATATTAAATAAACAAAAACAAGAGTAATAGCAACAATGTTGAAGTAATAATAGAAACTAGATTTAAACAAACATACATGTTGAGTTTAAACGAAAATGAACTGAAAACTCTGACTCATCAAGGAAACGCGTCATATTGAATAAGCCCCCTCACCACCCACTCTTACGGTTGTTCCCTTTTATGGTATTTCGGAAAGCAGAAACATGATACGTTTGCGATAATTTTCTACCGTTTTAAATTCAAATATTTTGCAAAGGTAAGGCATTATGCAATAATGGGACGAAAATAGCTTTAAGGAAGAAAAATAAAACCACAGGTATTCTTAAAACCGGATGTTTTGTCAACATAGTTTCAGATGCCATCATCAGCAATGCAAGCAAGATTGCTGTCAGTTTTGTACTGTTTTGCTTACACTGCTAATGACGTCAGCTAAACCTGTGTTGTTAAAACGTCCAGTTTTACAATTTACCTTGGTTTTATTTTTTTAAAAACACATTATGCTTGACAAATCATTCTGTTGGATTAAAAAAAAAAAAAAAACAATTTAAACAGTGCAAAGTCACGCAAAAACTCACCTCCACTTATTTTTTTTCCCATTTTCTTCGCCATATGAAATGTGCAACAATTTCAGGCTTAATCGATTTAACTGTCTTAAAGACTAATGATAAAAAATTCGGGTTTGTTCTGGAATTTCTGATTTGGTGGGTGTTAGTATTTATTCAAAAACAAAGGAGAAAAAAAAATCAAAGCTCCATTATACTCGCGGTATTTCGCCGAAGCGTGTAACGAGTAGAGGGGCCCATCTACACGACTTAAGGCCTGGGCTGCGCAGAATCGTGGCGGTGGTGGTAAACTGCTATTTGCAATTTGATCGACCAGGAAATCGAACCCCAGACCTGTAGCACCGATCAATATAGAACAAAAAAAGATTTTAAATACTGCCTGGTCTTCATTTACCGGTTTGCAATATCGCAAATTTCTATAAATAGGCCCACAGGTAGGGGAGTAGCCTAGATATGGGGAATCCCGGGCACTCCTCTTTTTTCAACAAAACCTAAAGTCAGCCTAAATCATAGAATTTTTTGTAATCTCACGCCTATAACATTTCTTCCTACCCCTAAATTTTCCTCCAGCTACGCCCTGAATACAACTCATTCTATGATCGATACTATATCTGGGTGGGTTCACGCATCTAACTTTCACAGCCAGGCCAAAACAAAAAAAAATTAAATTTTCATGAGACTCGCTGTATTACGCCGAAGCTTGATGAGTGGAGGGATCCACCTCCGCATATTTGCGCCTGGACAACGCACTTTCGAAAAAACGTCGTGGTGGTGGCAAGCCGGTGGGAATTATGTCCTATTTGTCCGGCTCGGGAATCGAACCCTAGACCTCACCAGAAGCATGCCCACGAATTTGAAAAGGGAGAGAGCGCAATTTAAAGCCGTGCCAGCAGGGCCGGATTTAGACGGTGAGAGATCCTAGGCCAGAGGTGGGCAACCTTTTTCGGTCTGGCTGCCAAAATCGGTTAAAATTAATAGCCAAAATTTCCCGCAAGACAACGTGTAATGCTGGCTGGACATTTAACAATTGCGTATAGGCCTATCAGCTTTACACCACAAAAATTTTGTGCATTTGTCTGCGGGGGGGGGGGGAGGCCCCAAAAAAACTATTACATCAACGATTGAAATGCAGGGCTGCACACTCGAACGCGCTTGTTTGTTTTTTGGCCGAGAACTCGAATTTGCACCTTGAACTCGTTCTCGAAAAAATTGTTTGAGTTTTGAACTTATCCTAAACTTGAAAAAAAAATTTCTTGAAATTAGTTTAAATCCGATAAAACGAACTCAGTCTAAATCGATGAAAATGACTGAACTCGAACTGGCAAAATTGAAAATAAAAAACTAGAATTCGAATTGCAACATTTCTAATGAACTCGAACTCAATCATAAATTCTTGCAGGTTCACAGCCCTGCATAAAAGTCGAGATAGTTCTGAAATCACTGATACAGTTTTTAAAATCTGAGAAGTCTGTTCACGATACAAAATGGAGTTTTTTGTCCTGGCTTCAAAAATCTTTGTGTGTGAGTGCAATCAGTCTTTACTGGCTGAACGCTTTGTTTTGTAACAATGACAAAATTTTTGTAGGAAGTAACGCAGGTCAATTCAATTGCAAAAAGAAACAGCTATATTCATTGTTCACAGCTTTCGCTTCTTTTGTAAATTAGCTATAGGTTACGTCGTTATATTGTTGGTGTGGATAAGTTTCTGTTTTGTTTTTTTGCATGACGACTGGTGGTTTCCACACGTTTTTTAAATTTTTCCGCAGGTACAATCATGCCAACCTTGTACATCACCACAATGTAAAACAGTATGCCTATGCAATCGAAAGTTTGGAGTATCTAAGTTGCCCACAAGCACACTCATGTACTTTTGTTTAGCAACTCTTGCTTTATCCACAATCAAAAAAATTTTTTGTCACGAAGTAATTCTGGAATTTGTTCCTCTTTTTGGGATGCCAGTTTAGCAACACATGCCCGGGCTGCAATCTCCGAGGGCAATACTTTTTACATTCTAGCAAACAGAGACTTTAAAGAAGGATAGTTCAGTTTATGAAGTGGGATATCTGCAGCTAAGAATGAAGAAACAACCTGTTCCTTGAAGTTTACTCGATCGAAATGTAAAAAGGTTTGCTTACTTTGAGATTTGCTCTTCGTCTTCAATTTTCCTTGGTGTTGCTTACTTTTTCGGTGGCTTTCCACAAAAAACTTTTTGTCGCATTTGACTAACACGTCGCAAAGGGTGCATCGCAAGTCGCCGGCAGGAGTTGCCGAAAACTCATCCAGATATTCCTGGCAAGTTTGCCTAACTTTCGCTATAGAAGATTTGGCTTGTTTTGGCATTCTTTGCTTTGCAAGCTACAATAAGACCACGTGTAAAGAGCGCAAGGTTTTTATAGGATTAGATTAATTGTCCAACAATTATGCATTTATGCATCAGCAATGACGTTGTGGAGATCTATCCTATGGATTGCCACCTTAACGTGGTGGAGAGGTTTGAGTTTTCAATGTTCCTTAGAGCAATGCCGTCGGTAGTGTTTAATCACTTCCATCAGGGTCACCCATGGCGGTAAGGTCGAAGGAGAGAAACAGACCAAGTAGCAATCCAATGCTGTAGCTAAATGGAAAGTTGTAATAACAATATTCATGCTGCATCGGACGGCGCGCAGGATAAAAAGGTCCACGTTCGAGTTTTAGGCAGAGGGACTCGTTCGAAAAATAAGCTTCAGTCTCCCCCACAAGCTGACCGTCACCGGAAACCCACCAACGCAGTCGCTAAGCGTTTGGGGAGGCAAATGGGGGCAGCGCACAGAAAACGTACTCGAGTTGGACCAAACTGCCGGGATCTAGCTATCGGGAACTGGAACGTCTCGTCACTGACAGGAAAAGAGCAGAAGCTTGTTTGCAAAGCCCAACAGTATCGCCTTGATGTTGTGGGAAGTTCATCAACAAAGCGCCGGGGTTCTGGAACTGTCGAGTTAAACGGTGGGTGGAAAATTTTCTACTCAGGTGTTGATGCAGCAATGTCTGCTCAAGCTGGTGTTGGCTTACTTGTGAGCCCCAACACAGCTGAAATGTGTCGTTGACTGGGTACCACTGGGAGGAAGGGTTTGTCTTTTAAAGCTAAGGCTGCAGGAGCGATCTCTGTGCATCTTGCAGGTGTACGCACCTAACATAGAATCACAGTACGAAGCCTTTTTGGAGGAAGTTGAGGTTGCATTGGGAAAAGCAACTTCATCAGAATCCCTTGTCCTTTTGGGCGATTTCAATACACATGTGGGCATCGACAATGCAACCTGGAAAGGTGTTATTGGGCAACATGGTGACCTTGACATTAACAAGAACGGAAGGTGTTTATTGCAGTTCTGTGCCACCAATGGGCTGTGCATAATAAACACATTTTTTCAGCACAAAAGAATTCATAAGTACACCTGGTACAGAGACTCTCTGGGACAACGTTCCCTGATTGATTTTTGTATTGTTTCGGCGGACTTGTTTTCTACCGCGTCTGATGTTCATGTTAAAAGAGGGGCTGAGTTGTCAACTGATCACCACCTAGTTGTCTGCACTTTGAAAGCTTTGAAACCCTTGAAAAAACGAAAGACTTTTCGACCACGAGAAACTTATCGAATCAAATGGGAATCATTGGCTGACAAAGAGGTACGAACTGCATTTGCAAACAACATCGCATCTAAGTTCAAAGAACTTCCGACCTCTACTGAAGACATTGAAACTGAATGGTGTTTGTTTTGAGCAGCAGTCATTACGTCCGCTACTAACTGTTGTGGACGTAAGCGTGTTGGAGGGACGAAGAGTAGCGAGAAAAGAACTCCTTGGTGGAACCAAGAAGTTAAACAAGCTATTCGTGCGAAAAAAGTGGCCTATAAAGCCTGGCTTGCTAGTAAGTCATCACTTGAACTTCGTTCGCAGTACTCTGAAGCACGTAAGGTGACAGCCACAGAAGTTAAACTGTCTAAGGAAAGAGCCTGGAAGGAATTTGGAGAAAGGTTAGACGATGATTTCAAAACGGAAAACAAAGTGTTCTGGCAGACCATTCGCCGTTTGCGTGGAAAAAGATCTCGAGCCGCTCTCTTTATCGAAGATTCAAATGGTGTGACTCTGAAAGATCAAGATGCTATTTTGAATCGGTAGAGAGACTACTTTAGTGATCTTTTAAACCCAGTTGATGCTACACCGATACAAATTCACGAGGAACAGGTTGGGGAAGATATTCATACAACCGAAGCAGATGTGAATGCACTAATCAAATCATTGAAAACTGGAAAAGCTCCTGCTGAGGATGATATCAGACCTGAAATGTCAAAAGCAATGAACATATGTGGTGTTCGTTGGCTGACTCGTGTCTGTAAGGTGGCATGTAGTACTGGGCAAGCACCAAAGCAATGGCAAACTAGTGTGATAATACCTATCCACAAGAAAGGAGACAAGAGAAAATGCACCAATTATAGGGGAATATCTCTCATCAGTGTCCCGGGTAAGGTCTATGCCAAATGCCTTGAAAAGAAATGCCGTGAAATAGTCGAGCCTAAACTAACGGATGCTCAGTGTGGCTTTCGTCCTGGCCGAAGCACAATGGATCAGATCTTTGCCTTGCAGCAAATCTTTAAGAAGTCGTGGGAATATGCAAAAGAGGTCAATGCATGTTTTGTTGATCTTGAAAAAGCATATGATCGCATTCCTAGAGACAAGCTTTGGGCGGTGCTGTTGCAGTATGGCATTGATGGCCAGTTACTAAATGCCATTAAGTCGCTGTACATGCATTCCGAATTCTGTGTTCGTGTTAACAGTGCAAAGACGAAACCTTTCAGAGTAAGTGTGGGACTACGGCAAGGCTGCTCTCTTTCACCTATTCTGTTCCTTATTTATATGGATAGAATATTCAAGAAAAGTGAGTCTTGTGGCGGAGTAAAGATCGGTGAATGCACTGTATGAAAATCAGTTCAACAAAAACAGAAACCATGTGCCTGTCCAGACAACCAAAGCAGTGCTCTCTCCAAATTGATGGAGTACCACTAAAACAGTCAGAGAAATTCAAGTACCTCGGCGTCTCATTCACAAGTGGTGGCAGACAAAATAGCGAATTGGATATCCGTATCGGAAAAGCAAGTGCAGTAATGCGCCAGCTCCATCGATCTATGGTACTGAAACGGTAGCTTTGCACCAAGGCAAAGCTATCCATTTTCAGATCGGTCTATGTTCCTATTCTGACTTATGGCCATGAGTGTTGGATCATAAATGAGAAAGTGAGGTCTCGAGTTCAAGCAGCCGAAATGAGATTCTTGCGAAGAATTAGCGGTTTGACCTTGTTGGACAAGGTTAAAAGTGCAGATATTCGTGAATCTCTAAACATCGAAGCGCTGCTTCTCCGACTAGAAAGATCACAACTGCGTTGGTATGAACATGTGACACGAATGTCTCAGGAAAAAACAGCCAAAAAACTGCTCTGTTCAACACCAATTGGTCGAAGGCCTAGAGGCCGTCCCAGAACTCGATGGCGAGATTACGTAGAAGATCTTAGTTGGTCTCGCCTTGGCATCCCAGCAGAGCGTCTATCCTTTGTTGCAGAGGATAGAGATGCTTGGAGGCTCCAACTCGAGCTGCTGCCCCCACGACCCCCAAAGGATAAGCGGGTCCAGAAAATTGATTGATTGATTGAACAATGACGTTTCATGCATAATAAGTGCTATTTCCTTCTCAATTACCGCACGCATTATTGTGACGATAGTGCAAATATTGCAACTATTTCAGAAGTTTAAAATCAAATAAAACCGCGCATAAAATTTTAATAGCAGCTCAAAAATTCAAAAAAATATTTAAAAAATGTAAATTTGTTCGTTTTTGTAAGGAAATTTTTGATAAAGACAATTTTGACAAATTTCGACTTTATGCAAAATTTTGACTTTATTTATTATTATTATTATTATTGGCATATTTATCCTCCTATCACGAGAAAGCGACGAAGCGCTGTACGAGCTCGCTTAGGAGTTGCCGGCCATCTGTCTACCACACTAAGATGGGGGAATCCCGTTAAGTGCCTTTCCCAACGGCACAACAAGTAAACTTGCCGGCTTTCTCCACACTGTCCCTTAAATGCTGAGCGTCAAGCAGGGAAGCTGTGAATACCAATTTTAATGTCATTGGTTTGACCCGACTCGGAATCGAACCCCAAGTCTACCGATCCAGAAGCAGACGCTCCATACCACTCGGCCATCTGATCGATTTTAACTTATAAAATCTACCAAAACAGACTCCTGAACACCTGAAACGAACGTTAGTACACATTTGATTATGTAACAAAGTCCTGAAAAAATTTTGACTTTATTGACTTTAGCGGGCCCTAGTAATAATGATTGTGTGGCGACTTTCATACTAAATCAGGACACACTAAATCAGGAGAGGAGATAAATTTCGTCTTAACCGCTCTGATTTATCTGTCGAAATCGAGTAAAATTGCTTATTAATTAGCCCAGGTAACTGTTTGACTCGAAGACCTTGTTTCCCTTCACGGTTTCCTGTCGCTCTGACACGTGTTTTTTTACCATTCCTCGTTATTTTGTAGTTTCTGACGATATTAGTTTGACGAGATGACAAAATAAAAATATTCTGATTCCACTCGCTACACCTTCACTTATATTGCAACTGAATCACTTACTGGAACATGTGTCTAATTATCATACAACGCACCATCGATGACGCCTCGAAACGGATGACAATTTCCATCGTCAAGTCTATCTTTGGAAGCCAATTTATAGATCTGTAAACGTGCAAGTGTCTATCGTATGCTCCACCCTCCTTCACGAACTTTGGGACTGTCTACGAACGCTGCGAACTTTATGATTACATATAACAGCCGTATATTTGGGAGTTATTCTCCCCTCACTGCATTTTAATAATTTAATTCCATTTCTTTATTTGGTAGTGTTGTGAGCATTGTGACGTAATCGCAAGTGCGAGATCTGATATAAAAGCCCGGGCGTCAATATTTTGCTCTTTTTCGATGTGAAACGATTTGAAGTGAACGTAAAGTTATTGACGGATCGTAATCGAACATTTTGTCCTACTTGATCGTAATATATTGTGGTGCTACAAATACTTGTGGAGACGGAAGACGTAGAGTATAAGCGGACGTGTCTAACGAACGTCATTATACTTGATTCGAACCAAATCAAGTACCCATAAGACCCTATCCGCATCAATTGCATTACTTACCTAGGAGTAAAACTTGATCCCTACCTTACCTTCGGGCATCACATCAAATCCCTTGAAGGAAAAATTTCTCGCAACGTTGGTCTCTTATTTAAACTGAACAAATTCCTTCCAACATCAGCCTTAATTACCTTATATAATAGCCTAATACACCCTTGGATATCTCAGAAGCAACGACCTTGCATAGCTTCATACGAAGCTGCACTTGAAGATCAAAATACACGTTATTGCTACTTTGTACGAAAGTGAGGTCTCGAGGGAATACCCTGATGGATGTGTCTTTTAGTGTTGCAAAAGAAGCTGCTTCAGTTCTTCCAAACAAAAGATTACAAAATTCAGATTTGAAAGACATGAACTTTATTCTTCACCTTTCCTATTAGTCAGATATTTTGGGAGTAATGAATTACTGTAATTGTTATCATTAGGGGCCTGGGAGCAACATCGTTGATTTTGCAATCAAATCGACTACGACAAGGGTGGGCAAAGTGTGGCTCACAAGCCACAAGCTGCTTTTAATCCTCAAGACGTGGCTACTTAGCTCTTTGTGAGGAACACCGAAGACCTTTTTTATATTTTTCATGTGCACTCACATTCCATTTCCAGCTCTTGTGTGGTCGAAGACTTTTTTGGCTCTTTCATCTCTCATTTGCATCTCCTGTGGGGTTGAAGACTTTTTTTTGCCCTTTGACTCACCGATGGCAACTCTTCGGTTGTTCTACTTTTCCGCAAATGGCTCTTTCAATGAAAATTTTGCCCACCCTTAGACTATCTTCATCCAAAAAGCTCGATTCACAGTAACGACTTGCACATAGTGAGGTTACTTCGGAGTTCAAAGCTGTGTTGCTCAGATGCTAAGCCGCAGTGTTACTTGCTACCGGTATGTGCTTCAGCGTGATTCCGCGAGCATGATGAACACTAAATGTAAATACGTATTTGTTTCTGTGCGTAAAGTAAACCTTTCAGCACAGCTCTTATACGTTGTTATGGTCAAAAAGTATTCATCAGAGGTAGGTGGTACGCAGCTGCAGAAAAGGTTGGGAACCCCTCCTGTAGACACTGGTTGATACATAGTCTATAGTTAATACGTTTTTATAAATTGCTTCCGAGAAAAAGCTTACCGCTAGAGTTGCACTGGAGCAAAAGTCACCACAGTCACGCAACTATCAGCGACATGGCCTGGCGGTACCCTGTGCAGGTGACAGATATCCAACGTGACGGGTTGGATTCGCGGCTGGAGCCGATCGCACTTGACATATATAACGGGTGGCTGCTGACTCAAAAAGCGCAAGCTCACTTCGCAGTTGCTGCTGTGACCATGAGCAAAAGCCTGTGAGCTTTGAAAAAGCCTGTGAGTTTTGGCCCACTGTGACTGGGCATGTGGACCAGTGGACAGGTTAATTATGCGTAAAGGTTAGTAACCTGCTTACTAGCTTGCGACTAGAAATAGTGAGAAAAAACGGTGGAGCTGCTGAGCAACTGATGGTTAAAATGGGGTCGTGCTAAAACCTGCAGGAGTACAAGGAGCAGAAGGACTGCCTTTGCGAGTGAGTTAGGAGCACAAGGACCGCTAGGGGCGCTAGTGAGTTATTACTTGGACCCTAACCAAACTCTAATTTTTAATAATGACTCACTAGCGCCCCTAGCGGTCTTTGTGCTCCTAACTCACTAGCAAAGGTGGTCCTCTGTCCTTGTGCTCCTGCAGATTTTAGAAGCCACTAGCAATATATAGTCTACCGCTGAAAATGTGCGCAGTGTTGACAGTCCAAAAGATGCTTTTGACCAGAGTTCTAGAGAACTTTGTTTTGACGCTTGCATCTAATCACCAGATACCGGTAGACTATTGGTTTGAAGTAAATGATAAGTTATGGAAATTGGTGTCTCTGATTAGGCTATAGACTAGGCTAGGCCTATTTACAGTTTTGACATTCGAAATATACCGATAAGATGAAAGACTGCTTGAGTATCATAGTATTAGGTTAGTAGCTAGGTACCAGTACTTTTGCCCCAAGATTGCTTTTGTACTGTATAGGCACTGATAGCCCTGCCCACACTACTTACCGGTACGGTACCTGTATCAGGCAGTGTTTCCTCTCTTGTGTCCCATGGCCGAGTAGTAAGAGCGTCTGCCTTGGGAGCTGTAGACCTGGGTTTGATTTTAAGTCGAGCCAAACTAATCACATTAAAATTGGTATTCGCAGCCTCCCTGCTTGACGCTCAACATTGAAGGGTCAGTGTGGAAAACAAGCTGGCAAGATTACTTGTTGTGCCGTTGAAAAAGGCGCTTGGCAGGATTCCCCCATCTTGGTGTGGTAGGCCTAGCCTAGACAGATGGCTGGTAACTCCTAAGCGAGCTTGTATAGCGCATTGATCGCTTTCTCATGATAGGATAAATACCGGTATGCCACTAATTACAAATTACAGTGAGCATTACCGGCATCTTTTACGATATCGTACAGTTTAAAACTGTAACACTGTTACTCACAATCAATAAATCTGAATTTTTTGCTGAAAATTGATTTATAGAAGCTAGTGTTACAGGTTGTAAGCAAAGGTTGCCAGAGGATTTACCACATGGAAGATTCGCCACAGAAGATTCGCCACAAAGAAGATTCGCCACACAGCGGGTGAGGCACAAATGTGACCGAGAATTTGAGCGTAAGCGTGTAAGCGTCGGACAAATGTTTGCAACAGTGCCGATGTGGAAGATTTGCCACACAACGATGATAGGTCGGGGGGGGTGGGCCGGGGGGAAGGGTTGGGGGGGTGAAGGTAGGGTGGGTGGGTTGAGGGATTCAGCTCCTCGACCCCAACCCCCTCCAACCCCAATCCCCCAACCCCCCCGACCCTAACCCCCCAACCCCAACTTCCCCAGTGTGGTGAATCTTCTTTGTGGCGAATCTTCTGTGGCGAATCCTCTGGTAACCGTAAGCAAATTATCACGTTCCATCTGTTCTATGTGACCAAGCTGAAGCATTTAGGCCTATCCTGTGCACATATCTATTTTTCGTACGGTAGCTTTTACAGTTTTAGGCCGGTTATTCTTGGTTCTAGCCTACTGCCTAGGTCAGAGTTTATGCATCATAATCAATTTTCTGAGGTCACTGGTCATAGTGAAAAAGTGATTGGCCTATAACATCAAAAAATGAGTATGATGCAGAAACTAGGCCTAGAACCAAGAATTGTAGACCAGAAACCCACAAAAATTGAATGTGTGGACAGGGTAATTGTGCCAGTCAGCAGATAGTCTAGCCAAGATCTGAGGCTAAAATAAATGTGACAAGAAATTCCCCGTCTTAGTGTGGTGAACATATGGCCAGCAGCACCTAAGCGAGCTCGTTATAATGCTTTGATCACTTCCTTGTGATATTGTAGGACATGGGTGGGGAACCTGTGGCTCGCAAGCCAAATGCAGCCTGCTTAAATTTTGTATGTGGTTGGCATCAGAACTGTTAAATGCACAACACATCGTTAAAATGAAAAACAAACTTTCTTGAAAACTGCTTTACATTCAACTAGATTCTATATTTGTGGCAAAAACACTGTCACAAAAGTCTCTGATGTTACAATAAAGAAACAACTTGCTGTGAATGTGATAAATTTGCAACGTAATGTGTATATATCGTATTTTAGCAAATTTTAAAAATTAAAAGCAAACATGGCCTGCTGAAAATATTATGGAATTGATATGGTCTGCTGTACTTCGCTGGTTCCCCTCACCTGGTCTAGGAGGATAAATTATATGCAACTAAATACAAAAAGTAGAATAGGGCAAATTCACTTTGCAGTATCCTTTAGTGCAGGGGTCATTCAATATTTTATTTAGTGAATTTGGCAGTTTGTCCACCCATGTTTTAGTTTTCGTCTCAAATTTTCATCAAGATGGAGATTTCTAAAGCATTTTGTTTAAACAAAATTTAAGCAGTCTAGGTCAAGCAGTTTTCCGAGATATTTCAGTTTGAAATTTGACCACTTGGTGGCGGTTTTTAATCACGCGTGAGTGCTTTTTCTCGCATAATGGCTCTCCCTTGAGCTACAAAGATGATCCAAATATGTATTCTGACATTTTTTAGGGTGCTGAGTTCAAAAATCACACTTAAACTGTTAAAACGCTTTATTTCCATTACTTTAGTTGATAATCCAAGAAATCTCACCCAACTTTTGATCGTAATTACTCAGCGCTCCAAAGCCGACAAAACTTCTAATTAGTTGCAAAGTGATCTTTCAACTTTCAACTCCAAGCTCAATTCAGAAAGGTTCTTGGTTATTTCAAGGCAATAGTAAAAAATTAACCATTTCATACATGGTGCACACCTACTTGCAAGTCTGAAATACAGAATTTATCAAATGTCATTATACCAGTATGCCAATACTACTATAATAACTATACATATGGCTGGTTTTAGATATAACAAGGCATGTCATGTTTATCTACCATACCGTTTGGACGGGGCTAACTTCGTTTATGCAAGGTTGCATTACCAAATAATGTGTACTAATTACAAATATTGTGTAACTGTCACGTAACAGTTGAAAACAGAAGGTTGACTTTTTCAAAACTATGAATTGCTCACATTTCCGCCTTACGGGAGAGTTATATAATAGGATAAGAACTAACTACCGTACTTCATAAGCTGATTATTTCATAAGCCTGTACAAGCAATACTTGATTATTTAACATGCATCCCTGCAGCCCAACATCTTCAATCTATTAGCCAACTCATGATGACATTTGCAACATTCCTCTTCCAAACATTCTGTGCAAAATTGATGCTCCACAACAAAGTGGAAGAAGTGGTTGAAACTGCTAACTCACATCTTATACTCTAAAGAAGATACAAGTTAAATATCAATATAGGGCTCATTGTACCAAGCTTTAAAATGCCATTCAAGTTTGTTTTATTATGTTCCACAAGTTCATTTTTCATAGTCCTTATTCACACATTAATTACTGTAGCAAAAGTTAAGGTGTGTTGGATTGATTGTAAGACATTTGATATGCTTTGTTACTTGATAACTTTTCAATTATATATTATAAATAGCCAATAACAGTGCATTTTGTGAAGTTTAATTGAAAAGACTTGTCATGTTTGATCATGTTTGATATGTCATGTATCGATACTCAACTATTAAACTACCACAAGGCAAACTAAACCATTGTATTTTTTATGTCTGGCTTGTGCTGGTGTGGCAGAGTTTTATCCAGGTTGGAACACAATACCTTTCTCTTCCAAAATTCTGAATTTCCAAAAATGTTGTTTTTCACTACGATATATGTAACCAGGGTGTGTTTTTGAAATATGTTTATACAAGGATAAACTCATTATTAAAGGTTGTAATAAAATTATTTGTTACATAATAGACAAAAGTATCACAACGTAATAGGCAAGGTGGCATAACATTCGGAAAAAATATTCAAAGTTATCGCAAGAAATGTAATTACAGGAGTGACCTGCAGGAGTGCAGTGGGAGAGAAAATAGTCTGACGAGTGACGACACCAAATTTGTTTGCACTAATGAATACAGATCATTGAAAAAGATTAATGTGATTTCATATTCAAGACAATTAAACATTGTGCAGTAGCATATATTTTCAGCTTCAGCAGGCCCAGCCCAGTAGTTTGATCTGAGATAGTCTAATCTTATTGCCCATGCTCTGCTATAACTTGTATTTCTTTTTTTTTTTTTTTTTTTCAAAGCAGTATGATAATAAAGCGAAATTATTTTTTTTCATAGCTCCCACTTGCGTTTTTTTCGTCATTTTTAGTGTGATGAGTTGGTTCAGGTGTAAAACTGCGTTCACTCAATTGTTAAAATAAACCAGTTGTTAACACATTCACCGCCTCACATGAAAATTATTTTTTTCGATTGTTTGTGAATGAATGTGTCGCGCTGTAAAAAGATCCGTTGTCATCTATTATTAGAATACGTAGGGTAGAATACAAATGCAGGCTGAAGGATAAAACATAGCATCGAAAAGCAAAGCTAAATATTTAAAGTTGACATTCTTTTACTGATCCGGTCCACCTGCAAACAGAAAGTCTGGAACTGGCCCCAGAGCCAAACTGAGTTTGACATGCCTGCGGGTCATTCCATATTTAATTTTGGGCTTGTCCACTCATGTCCTAGTTTTGGTCTCAAAGTTTTGCACCAGGGCTGCGAACTCGATCGATTTTTAATCGAGTTCAAGAGACATTTGCAAGTTCGAGTTCAAAGATTTTTATTTTTCGAGTTCAAGTTCGAGTTCGGCAAAAATGATCGAGTTCAAGTTCACAGCCCTGTTCAAAATATCCTTTAAACATACATACCCTAACCAGAACCGGATCCAGAAAACTTTGGTGGGGGAATGCAGTTTTGATTCAGTTTGAATGTTAGCTAATTACCAAGACGTTTGGATCCGAGAAAGGGCGTGCAAGTTATTTGAAATTAATGTTTTCATGCCAGGAACGAAACCAGAATTTTTTTAGGGGGAGGGCACCAAAGTTTGACATTTTTGAGCATAGATTTTCCGGCTGAGTTAGTTTTAGTTTGAAGCAAAATGAGGACAGTAACGGTTTTAGGGGGGTCCAGGGGTATGCTCTCCGGGAAATTTTTTGAAAATTTGCATTTTATGATGGCCATTCTAGTTCTTCTTGAACAAGTTTTAAGGCAAATTGATTTTGAATTTTTTGCCCTTAATTTTGATGTCTTCACCAAATACCGGTATGATGCAATTTTTTCGCACGTTTTCGATTTCTGTGTACCGGTATAAAGCGTAGGAATTATTGTTGTCGAAGAGGTTTGAAATTATGAAAAAATTGTATTTATCAAAAGCATTGTTGAAAAAGGTCCCCCACCCCTGGATCCGCCCCTGACCCACTTAGTAACAGCTGGAACAGAGATTGCAGCACCTCACAAACAACAGGTAACTGTTGCTGCCGATGCAGCTGCGTTTTCATTAAAATCTCTTGGAACACCGTTTATGATGCACTAAATAAGTTTCAATGAGACAACGCCAAATGAAATGCAAGTGCAGTATCGGTACCAAAATTGCAATTATTCAATCTACAGCATAACAAAAAATCAAAAGCAGGCTAAACTTCGTTTCGAGAGATTTGAATCAATAAAATTAAAGCACTCAGTTAGTGAACTCGAACTCGATTGTTTTTCTGGAGTTCGAGTTCAAACAATTTTATTTTTCGTTTTTGAGTTTGGCAAAAACGATCGAGTTCAAGCGAGTTCGAGTTTGCAGCCTTGTTTTGCACGTAGGTGGAGATTTCTAAAGCATTTTGTTTAAACAAAATTTAAGCAGTCTAGGTCAAGCAGTTTTCCGAGATATTTCAGTTTGAAATTTGACCACTTGGTGGCGGTTTTTAATCACGCGTGAGTGCTTTTTCTCGCATAATGGCTCTCCCTTGAGCTACAAAGATGATCCAAATATGTATTCTGACATTTTTTAGGGTGCTGAGTTCAAAAATCACACTTAAACTGTTAAAACGCTTTATTTCCATTACTTTAGTTGATAATCCAAGAAATCTCACCCAACTTTTGATCGTAATTACTCAGCGCTCCAAAGCCGACAAAACTTCTAATTAGTTGCCAAGTGATCTTTCAATTTTCAACTCCAAGCTCAATTCAGAAAGGTTCTTGGTTATTTCAAGGCAATAGTAAAAAATTAACCATTTCATACATGGTGCACACCTACTTGCAAGTCTGAAATACAGAATTTATCAAACGTCATTATACCGGTATGTCAACGCTACTATATCAACTATGGCTGGTTTTAGATATAACAAGACATGTCATGTTCAATGTTCATCTAGGACATTGGGCAATAGGAAGAAATTGGGGCTCCATTGAATTAAACCACCCCGCTCAACTTGATAGTGTTACGTTACAAGGGTTGGGTTAGGATTAAGTTCGGGTTTCAGGTTATGGCTGAGGTAAAGGTTTGGATAATATGTGTTAGGGGTAAGAATTGTGTATTCTGTACTGCCATTTTTTATCACAACAAACAACAACTTAATTCCGTTTCATTGTTCTTAATTAAATAGAAAAATAATATGAATCAATTTTAAGATAAACAACAAACATAGGTTGTTCTCAACTTTTTAATTGCGTTAAGTTACAATGCAAGAAATCTCGCAGCAAAATATCAAAATGCAGTTGGTAAAAATAAGAGTGGCTCAAAATTTACTATTACATCTCACACATACTGCATAATAAAAGTCTAATTTCTTGACAAAGTAAAATCACTATTTTGTCTCACATACAACAATTCTAAAGTCAGTTTCAAATTTTAAAAGTAATTCTGGAAAAAGTGGGCAAAGCTCGTGTCACGTCGCATGCTGGACGTGAGTTTTTTTCGCATTTACTGCGCTCCCGCTGCCGGAGAGAGCATTTGGTTTGTATTTAATCTAAAAAATCATAACTTTTGATAAAAATGAGCGAGAAATCTTCTTTTTTCGATATAGCCTACTCAGAAATTTATGTCGGGTCGGATTAAATTATTCAACGGGCTGGGTCCAGCCCGCGGGCTGTATGTTTGACATGCCTACTTTAGTGCATTAAAAATGACTCGGGTATTAACTTTTTTACTGGCGTTGCCTTTTCATTTTATCCCCACGATAAGGTGAAAATATTTTAAAATGATGTTAGAAAAGGGAAGAGACAACTACATGATCAATGTTATGACATGTACAGATGTAGGTATTAAGTAAGATGTTAAAAAAAGGCAAACCTACATTTGTTTAGCTACACTTTATATATTGGATACTTTCAAAAAATATATTCATCTGCATTCTTTCATCTTAACCACTTTCAAAACCTTGCGAGTTATTTTCATTTGACGTAATAGCCATTACATTACAACGTCTGTTGTCAACAGCATAGCACTAAATTTGTGCATTGCAGACAATCTGCTTATATTTGTAATTCATTATCATTACTTCCTCTTAGGTGCAAAATTTGAGAAAAATGAGAAATTTTGGGCAAAATTTTTCAGATTTTCTTCCAAGCTTGCTGACTGATATAATGATTTTTGAACGAAGCTGAATCAAAGTGTTCAATATTTTGAGGCAAAACGAAAGTTTATACTGTGTAAACTCAACTTTCAGGCAAAATTTTTCGGGCGAAAATTTTTACTCAATTTTCTACTTTGGCAAATTTGCACTTGCTGAAATCTTAGAGGCAACTGCATTCATTAAACATGAAATTATAACTGATTTGAAATTAGGTTTGAAAAATTGCATTTTGGCCGACTCAAAGAGGATATTTCATTTTTGATACACCATTAAAATAGAATCATTGTCCGTAAAAATATGATCATGGCTTGGGTATTTATTGTTATTAGCAAGTGGCAGTAGAATTAAACTCTCACATTTGCTTACTGTATGAGATAAGCATTTTTTATTATTTACATTAACTTTGGTGTTTCATGCTTTGATATTTATCAAAAGTAAGGTTTGATATCGTAGTCATTGTTTCTGACGCTGGCATTTTTGTGGAAAAATTTTGCCTACTCGTTTCAGCCTAAAGTATTTAAATACTAAAAAAACATGGTGGTGTATGTATTTTCTGATATTGTTATTGCAATGTAATTAGTATATCCTCTCTATGCAAATATGTGTTTGCAGTTTTTTTGAAGGTTGTGAGGCATTTAATGTGACGTCATTCATAATATCGATGATATTTTTTGTGTCATTTATTCTGTAAATGTGAATAGTGCTATTTGTTAGCTTTTGGTTACATTATCTATTTGCACATGGCACAGGAAAAAGACATCATAGGTTACCTATTGTGGGGTTTAGTGGTTCTACCTGGTCGAATTTATGGGAAATCTCATCTGCAGAATGCAAAAGATCGAGAAATTATGTAATGTTATGAAATTACCTGAAAATGCTGTGCCTTATTGTTGAACAGATATGAAAAATATTTATCATATATACAGTATATATGAGCATTAAGATGGGTTTTGAAACTCAAATTTAATAAAACGATTATAGCCAATACATATGTAGATATTTTAATGGCTGACCGAGATTACTAATTTTTGATGCAAAAAACACGAGTTTGATTCTCCATTTCGTTCAATTCAACTCCTCTTTCTTCAGCTGTTAATATATGCCAATTTCAGTTAAACATTAAGCTTTGATTAAAATAAAAACGCATTTGATATTCCAAACAAAAAACTTAGTTCGATTTTTTATATAATATTTTACGCTAATGTGCTACATAAACATTATTTTTGTCTTCTGCTTTGCCAAAAATTCGTTGGCGTCGCAGCTGGGTTTCGTCTGCAGAACAGCTCAGATGGCCGAGTGGTAAGAGCGTCTGTTTCTGGAGCTGTAGACTCGGGTTTGATTCCGAGTCGGATCAAACCAGTGACTTTAAAATTGGTATTCACAGCTTCCCTGCTTGACGCTCAGCATTAAAGGGGCAATGTGAAGAACAAGCCGGCAAGTTTACTTGTTGTGCAGTTGGAAAAGGCACTTAGCGGGATTCCCCCATGTTGGTGTGGTAGACAGATCGCTGGCAACTTTCATGCGAGCTCGGATAGCGCATTGCTCGCTTTCTCATGATGGGAGGATAAATATGGAACCAAGTACTAAAAAGTAATTGCGAAAAAAAGATTTCGAGAACAAAGGTGGTTATACAGAGTCTTGGGCAGAAAATTGCTTTAGTGTTTATAAGTTTTTAGCTGACACTATTGTCTAAGATAAATTCGTCTTTCGTAAGATATTTAAAACGTTGCATTGTATACATAAAGAGATAAACTAAATTCCTTCAGCTTATGATATGCCTGCTAACGTTTGACTGATTGAGTGCGAATTAGAAGGTATATCTGCAAAGACATTTCTCGCCAAGTAGGTTTCTAAACGACTGATTTATCATAAATGGAGTTTTTTATTGTTGAAATCGAATCCACTCTAGCTTTCATGTTTTCATTAATATTCCTGAAAAGCTCATTGAGGATTTTGGTAAATCGACAATGTTTTTATGAAGCAAACCAAAACATGTTTTATGTTTTCAAATTTTGTGTGAAGCCATCTTTAAAATTCATACGCACGGCCGGAGTAAGGATGGGGTAAAAAAATATGTGCTGCTAACATTAAAATCTGGTCTACAACCCCCCCAGCCCCCACAAAAAGCTTAGCCCCTCGGCCCCCCAAAGTTTTAGTGCGGCCCTGTTGTTATGACTACCATATTTCGATTTTTGCGTGCCTAGCTAATGGACAAAGACATTATGAGGTTCCTGAGCATTTTATAGCTTCGCATGTTGTAAGGCAAGAAAGTTTTTTTTCACAGCCGGGCCCTTAGGGATGAAAGCAAGAAATTTGGCTTGGGAAAATCGGCTAAAATTAAACAGTTTGATTTTGTTTCATTTTTACTCTCCTGTTACGAGAAAGCGACAGAGGCGCTATAGACAGAATCAATCCGGACTCGCTTAGTAAGTTGCCTTTGTTTCCGGTTGAGTTTCACGTTTCACCTTTAATTTGCTGCAAGTTGTTAGATTCCATCAAACATGAAGAATTATCGTGAAGCATCCTAACCAAGGACGCAACAACGAGGCTTCGGTAGAGTTGTAATAATAAGGACAATTTAAACAAACGTTGGTCAGTTTGGACAAGGTCGGCAGCGTGACCGAGGGGTTTGGAGCGTCGTTCGTTTTAACGACCAAGATCGCAAGGTTGATGGTTAGACTCCCACCCTAGCATAGTTGTTGCGTCCTTGGATAAAATGCTTCGCGATAGTTATCTCAACCGTGCAATCATGGTCGTTTTTGTTTCAAATTTTTATGCGATAGCGTAAATTATATACATACCTACAGTAAATAATTCTTAGGGTGACTGTGTGACTTGATGACCGAAAGGTCTGTTCGCAGCCTCCTGTATTGATCGCGCCATTTTGCACTTGATTTTTACCTGAGGCTAAATAACTTGTTGTTGGTTGGTGGAATCTAACAAGCAGCAAATTAAAGAAGTCTGAAGCACAACTGAAGCGGAGAAGTCGGAAACAAAGGCAACTTTTAAGCGAGTCTGGATTCGTCCTGTGTATAGCGCCTCCGTCGCTTTCTTGTAACAGGAGGATAAAAAAGGAAAGCTGAAGATATCATCATCATCAACGTTGATAGGTAACAATCTAAAGCTAGTTTTTTTTGCCTCAGAACAATTTAGTAAATTTTGTGTTTGGTGTGATTTTGATTTTGTTGAAACATTATTTTTTGTTATTCCGCAACCCCCCCCCCCTAGGATAAGCGTGTCAAGAAAAGTAAGTAAGTGGAAACGTTTTAGGGTTAATGCATTTTGTAAGACAAAAATCGCAGTTTTAGGTATATAATTGCTAACGCAAAAATTTTTGTAGTTATGATTCTGCGTGTTTTTCTTCTTGATAGATATACAGAAGTATTTTGTATTGCTCTTAGAAAAAGTGCACTAAACACCAATCATTAGAATTTTATGACTGCGTAAATGTACTTTATAAAAAAGTGATAGTTTATTAAAAATGTTATGTCATTGTGAGGAGTTGTTACAAGTTTTTACCGGAAAAACATTTTACCCGTAAACACTCCAAGTTTATTTCGTGGATAACTGCTTCTACCTTTTTTCTCTACTAACATCGTGACTTAAAACGTGAGTGAAGCAGCCACGCTCTGAGCAAGCAAACTGTTGGTTAAAAACGTTTATTTAAGGTTCGGGAAATCGTATAGATGTATATCAGGTTGATTAATGATTTGGAGTTGATTAGCATTTGCTTCGTTTGTCTACTGTTGCTTTTTTAAGCTTTGATATTTTGACATTGTTGAGCGCGGTATTCTAGTAACAGCAATTTGCCACAGATCCGTGATCTAGTGTATTTTGCGCATGCTCAGATAACGCAATGATAATTTTAACCTTTCAAATTCGAAGTGGTGCAACCGTGATTGATGGACATTTTTTTAAAAATTAATTGATTTTAATTTCACTAGGAGTTTTAGCATTCAGTCGAGTTTTATGTTCTGAAGTACCACTGTAAATTCTAAAGCTTCGTTTTGCAGCCAGATGGCCATTGGCCAAACCGTATCAATTAAAAGATAGTTTAGAGAGGTGTTTATAGCTTTTTGTCAATTCACTTAGCTTCAGTTTAGGTCAGACAGTCGAAGCAATGGCAAGGCGTAAAAAGTTTTTTGTAAACTGGATCGAAAGTTAAATCGTTAAAATTTCGAAATATTATTCTAACCGAAAACTGAAGCTGCCCCATTGAAGTTAGCTTTTTTTAGGAAAGCCAAACCTGATAAGGTAAATTTAGATTGCAAAAACGTACCATTGAACCCGAACTCAAATCCACGAAAGCGGATTGTTATCCGAACCGAGCCCAAAATTTTTAGCTTAAGGATTCAAATTTCTTCCGAAACTAAGCCGTATTGATAAAATTTTGTTGCGTTTAAAAAAAGCTAAAGCAATATGTAAAGCTGCTCTGTTTATGGTGTTAATCGAATTTATTGCAATTTTTTGATGTAGTTCAGTAAAATTGATTGAAATCTACTGGATTTACTTGTACGTATTAAAAATAAATCAAATCTTCATGATACTCGCGGTTTTTCGCCGAAGCGTGTAACGAGTGGCGGGGTTCATCTCCGTGGCTTAGCGCTGGGCAATACAACTCTGAAGCAACATCCCAGCCGAAACAAGCCGTTGGCGACACTGTTTAATTTGACCCACGCGGGAATCAAACCACGAACCTCTTGCACCAATAGCTATGTTGTTACTACCACGTCATCCAACCGTGCTGTAGAAATAAACAATAGTTCCAAGGATATTAGCCTACCCAGTCGTGGCGATGGTGTTGAAATTTTTCTATGACACAATTTTGTTGATGTTTGGGAGCTTGCATTTTTGTAAGTGTTAATTGTTTTGTTGTTTTCCCTACATTTTGAAACGACGTAAATTAATGACTTGACATTTCGGTTCTCCAAACCCTTGTTAATTTAAATAGCTCTTATGTAATCCTGCTTAATAAATTAAGCTAATCACAATCGCTGTTTGATAGTCAGTGGTATTTGCAAATTAGGCATATCTCGTTACGTTTAAAAACAATGCGTCATTTTTCATTGTTTATTCTACTCGAAACTTTCAATCGTCATAATCTTGCTCCAGCGTATTGAAGTGATGAAATCTTTCTGGTTGGCATGGTGGTAACTAGGAACGTGCCTCAAGGAAAATTACTCGGACTCGCCGAGTAACGAGTATTCACGACATTACTCGGCCGTGTCCGAGTATCTACGACGTCAAGATATGAACTCAAAATCAGGTGAAGAGCAAAAAAAAAAAGGTTATCACGTCCGTAGAAGTCCTACTTTCGACTCAAATGCGGATGCACAGCAAAAAAAAAAGGTCAAAATGATAATGCTTTAATACTCGGCCGAGTATCAATTATTACTCGGCCGAGTCCGAGTGATGCCTTAATACTCGGCCGAGGGCTCGGACTCGACTCGGCACATCCCTAGTGGTAACGACATCACTCTCGGTAAAGGAAGTCTGGGACTCAATTCCACGGCCGGTCAAATCGGACACAGTGTCGTCAACGGTTCGCCACCGATGCGACGTTTTTCTAAAGTTTCAAGCTGTGCTTCCCAGGCGCTAAGCAGGGGAGATGGGCCCCGCCACTCGTTAGGGAGATGGGCCCCACCACTCGTTACCCGCTGCGGCGTGATGCCGCGAGTATAGTGAAGGTTTAATTTTCAATAACGTTTAAGAAAACCATTTGAGTTCGAATTCGTTAATCCGGTGGTTCCTAACTTTTTCAGTGCCTAGGACTCTCTATTTTTGGAGAGATTGGCTTGGGAATTGTTTGCACTACCTGCAAAGCATGTGTATGTTGAAAGAACAGGCAATATAATGCTAAGAATCTCCAGATTTTTAATATGGGGCCCCATTATGAACCACTGAGCTGAAGTGTTAAAATGAAGAAGTTGTTGTTGCTGGGTAGAAGTGAAAGGTTGATCGCGGTGATCGAGATGTGATTTTGCAATGAACAATTATTTTTCTGTCGTGAACGGAACCAAGTTTTCAACCAGGAGTTCCTGTTTTCTGACTTGAGTAACCTACTGCGAGAAGAACGTAATACCACGACATGCTTTTCTAGCGCTTGCACTTTTATTTAATATTTTAATCCTTCCATATTTTCTGTCTCAAGATAAATCCTGTTATGCCATTTGCACAGTTGATTTACTTTTCTAGCGTTTTTACCCATTTTCTCAAGGCGTCGAAGCTTCCACAAAATTTGGTCAGCAATGCATTTGGAAGATCCTGACCTTCCTTTGCCGTGCATTGTTAAACACAATCTACCATCTAGGTTGCCTTGCAAGGAATAAGCATTGGTTGCGCATTGTATCAACATCAAATTTTTTTGCTATACTCGCGGTGTTACGTTGAAGCATGTCATGAATGGTTGGCTAGTTGGGCCTTTTGCCTACGCTTTGTGCCTGGGCAAACACAGAAACGTCGCAGTGCAGGCGAGTTGTTGGCAAAAGTGTCCGTTTCGACCGGCCCGGTGACGTCCCGCGCTTCGAACTTTAGACCTCCCGCGCCAATAACCATGTTTTTAACGGTGCAGCCCTACTCGGTTCACAACTGACCGCTAAAAACGCCTAATTTATAAACAAGAACTTTCGTCACATGAAACTACAACAAATCCTGACCTAACCCTGACCGAACCTAACCCGTCCCTGACCGGACCTAAGCCTAACCGAACCAAACCCTTGCGCAACCTAATTCCAATTAAACCTAACTCTTAGCGAATCTTACTCAACTAACCGAACCTATCTCTAGCCTAACCTATGACTCTAACGTCAGGATTGAGGCTTCAAATTTCGATCTCTGACCATAACTTAAACATCGGAATTGATTGGAAAAATTTCCAGGGATGTAATAGCCTCGTCAAATTATACAGCACACGAAGCTGTGATTGTTTTGGAGCCTTGTTGCTCCCCGCAGTGGGCCTGTTTTCGAGCTTTGTCAAATTATAAATATTTAGCGCAGCAAGCGTGTTTTTGCTACGATATAGCGCACGAAGCTGTTTTTGGCGGTCAGTTTGCATGGCGGTGAGTTTTCCTGGCGGTGAGTTGACTCGCGGTCAGTTGTCTGTATTCGACCCTATCGGCACTGCACATTACATTTTGTGTTATCACCTGTTGAACTTTAGTGTTTGTAGTATGTGTGCACTTCTGTTGAACTAGAAACAGCGGAGTCAATTAAGTTTACGTTGTGTTGCATTAGGTTTTTAAATCTGCTTGTTGGCAGCTAAAAATTCAACTTGCTGGCCATGATCTTTTACGACAAAGATCGATTGCTTTCTGGGACTCTTCAGCCCTACATAAACAGGTCAAAGTGTTGAAGTAGGCTCATGCGCAAGCTGTTGTGCGTGCGTGACATTTTAAGGGAACGAAAGTTGTGCATATCCCGCTAATTTGCAGCATTGCAAACAGTGTGAAATGATTCAAAACGGAAAAGGACTTTGTGCGAACTAATTTGATAGAGCATGGCGTTTCGCATGATTTTAAGACCTGCCAACTTGGCATGCTTCAAGCTATTATTTCAAGTGCTTAATAGCTGAATTACTAAGCTTGAGCTTGCTTGCTGTGATTTTGAGAGTTATTGGCTTCATAATAAAGCCTAGTTATATAATTCAATACAAACGATGTTGCTGTATAGAAAAGCACAGCGTAAGTTGGATTGTAACTAGCATTTATTATTTTAAATTTAGTTATTCTTCGATTTTTGATTATTTTATCTTGCTGTTTTACGCTGATGCAAAAATAATATCCAATCACAACTCAGCTGAATGATGAAACCTCGCTCGAGTGCAAAGAATGTCTTCAGTTTTTATGAAGAAAGAGCTGAGAGTGATCTAACATGAAATGGCAGTTCTGATCGATTACAATAATTCAGTTTCAAATCAACGGTGCATGAATGACTATACGAGTGGTTTGCGCCATAGCATGTAACAATTGTTTAACGCGCGGGTCTATATCCGCGGTTTAGCGTCTGGTAGCACAGATCCGAAGGAACGTGGCCGCTGTGGCGAGCTGTTGGCGGCACTGTGTCCGTTTTGACTGGCCCGGGAATCGAACCAAGACCTTTCTTGCCGACAGCGATGCACTTCACCACGATGCCAACCTGCCAGTTTCTAAAAACCTGCGGATTAATTCGTTTGAATATGATATTTCGTGAAAGAGTGTAGGAAGAAATCAATCAAGCCTTGACTATGCACCGATATTGACTTTGATTTCTCAAACATCATTGTTATCTTCGGTTAGCGAAGCAGTTTAATGACATCGGTGCGGTAGGTTTGAAATTTGATTCTCGAGTCGGTCATGTCGGACGCATTGTCGCCAACAGCTCGATACCCCTGCGATGTTTTTCGGAGTTTGGAGCTGTGTCGTCCAGACTTTATGCCGCGGAGATGGACCCCGCCATTTGTTACACGCGAGAACAGGTATAATGAAGATTGTTTCAATTTTTTACAGTTAATGCCAAGTTGCGTAAGTAAGTTGAAAAGTTCTAGTTACGTTTTTACTAAAGTTATGCTTGTGAAAAAGCTAAACTGTAATATTTAATAGTTTGATCAATGTTACAATTTCACGTTTGAACTATTGACAGGGTCGCTAGTTAGAATAATATAATTTATGTAAAAAACAATCTGGCGGATGGTCAAATTTGGTCGAAATTTTGGCTTGAAATCGACTTGTTATTTCGTCTTTCGCGTTAATAAAAATCAGTATTGCAACAATATTATTAACTCGCGTCTCGTTTAATTGAAGCGGACGATTATATTAAACAAACAAGCGACTAAAAATTTTATAGCATGTATTCACACAGTGTGAAATGCGGAAAAATAATGTAATGGTTGGGTCATGTAGGTTTTCGCGTTATGATTTTTTGGCTTAGTTTATAAAAGTTGTTGTTTTGAACTGCATCTAATTGAGTGTGGGAGAATTCGGCGTTGGGCCCCTTACCAGGGCCGGATTGAGAAGAGGGGGAGGGATTATAGCCCCGAGGTTTCCCGCCAGGAGCGTGTCACCCTTGAAAAGGTCGTTAAATTGCATCCCCCCAAAAACCGTCAACATTAGGTCTGCAAAAAATGTTGGATCTTTTTGAGAAATTATACCCGGGCCTCGCAAAGTCTGATTGAGGCCACGCACTTATCCCGAACACTGTCCCCTAACTCGAAATCTAACGTGGGCCTTTGACCAAACATGAATTCCAGCTTGAAAACCACCCTAATTTGCACTGAAACCCTCACTTAACGGCCAATTTGGCCACGCCAAGTGGTTCTGTGCCGAAAAGTTCAGTTCGATTTCATGTTCGACATTGTATGTGTCGATATGTTTATATCAAGCTTTGAGGTGTCACTCTTATTGTTTCAAAGTTTCTAACCAGCCAGCTGATGTTGTGGTTAAATCACTTCCGACGAGCAGGTGGTCTTGAGTTCGAATCCCGCCCGATCAAATCGAAGACAGCGTCGCCAACGGCTTGCCACCGTTGCGACGTTTCTTTGGAGCTAAGCCACGGAGATGGTCCCTTGCCAGCATTTTAAAATCTCATTTGAGTTTATTAAAAATTTGCAATCCGAGATCAAGTTCTTCGCAATTTTGCGAGCTCGAGTTCAGTAATTTCAAGTAGTTTTTGTCGGGTTTAGGCCAAGTTTGAAACTCAATCAACATTTTTCGAAGTCGAGTTCAACTTCAAGTATTTTTGTTGTCGAATTAACAACTCTGCTTGACACTCTCCAACGTCTTACTATATGATCCCTGATGATGACAGGAAGCTTTTTAGTTCCGCCAAAACGTTCAATGTTTGCAAATTTTGAAAGTTCTGTACCTTGGGTGTGTTTATGTTTCGTAGTACAAACGCATCCTAGGTTTCTGAAATGACAAGGTTACGTAGTCTGACGTCAGCATCGTAGTTCATTTCAAGTCGTTTCCTAGTAGCTGACGTCACGATCGCATTTCTTCCGCTTTTCATTTCAACAAACTTAAAACTTTTGAAACGAATTGATTCTTGCATCACAGCCTGTTGGCAGCGTAAGTGTTAATATGGGAATGACTAATTGTTTATTAAGCGCGAATTATATCACGCTTTCTTGTATTTTAGTTTTGCTTTCTTCCGGTACGCGTTTTCTCAGCTTCCTCACCATAAGTTGCCCTACTCTTGCCTTAACATTGCAAAAGGTTTAGGTCAGCGGGCAGGCGCTAGCAGCCGTAAAGTAGCCAGACTTATAGTAAATCTTTACCCTGTTCGCAAGTCCGATTTTTGCAGGCTTTATGCTCTGATTCTTGGTTGTAGTTTTGCATCACCATCATTTTTTTTTTGTTATAATTAAAAAGAGTGAATATGACATCAAAAACTTGATTATGATGCAGAAACTAGAATCGGGAAGCGCGGGCCTTTGTCCACGAAATCTGGGCATGTGGGCCGGGTACTTGTTACAACACGAATTTGCTACTTAGAGCATTTACTCTAAATGCAAAAGCATGTCGTAACCACTATTTACTGATGATTATAAGAATTTGAAGGCACACGGCACTTGCTTTTGATTAAGGTTCGTGGGTAATATTTAGAGTTTTACTGAATTGTAAAAGTTAAGTAGCTTTCTGAAAGATTCAAAAATAGTCTTTTCAACTATATTTGGAATTGTATAACAACCTGTAACCATTACCAAGTACATTTTACCCATTACATCATGTAATGGGGGACAGAGCTGAGGCTCTTTCATAGTAAATGTTATCTAAATATTTTGGTTGGCTCAAGCGTAAACAATTTAAAAAAATGGCGGGTGTTATAAATCAGATTGCAAATTTTGAGTTACCGGTAAATTGCATCAGCGTGTGCAGTGAGTGTAGTTCTTTGGAAGCAAGACTTGATCATTTGGAAGATATTAAAAGGCTGTTGTGGCATAAAGTTTGGGAGTTTCTTAGCTTTAACTGCTAAACATAGTCAGGTATTGGTGTAGATCAAGTAACTGTGCATAAAACCCTGCAAGTTTGCTGAATTTTCAATATACAGTTAGCTCACTTTTCGATCTGCGTATTCGCTGTTTTGGTCCTTTGTTTAATGATTTAAATTTTTTACGCTTTCATTTTTTTTTTTTTTTTTTTGCAAAATTGAACCGTTTGAATCGTTAGTGCCGCAACTTTTTGTTTGAAGTTGTCTAATTTATGAAAGCAAAGATCTTTTTGCTTTATAATTTGAATTGCGTTTCCGTGGGTTTTGGCAAAATATGCGGTTACCCAATCGAGAATGAAAGTCTGGATTTAGCATCGCGTTTGAAATTTTCGGCCGCAGTAGTCATGAGTTGTTCTATTAGAGCAGTTTGGCTTGATTTGGTTTGTAGTCATCCAAAAAAATTGCAGTTTGCTTTGCTCTGCTCAATTCTAAAAGTGTGTAGAGGTGCTTCTTTGCTTACAGGTGCTAAGGTACGTGTGTATATTCGTGTTAGGTAAGCTACGCTAGCCTGTAAACGTCAGTTGGTTTTACGTTGCTTGAATATTGAATGGGAACAAGAATTAATATCTGCGCGTTAAATGTGTGAGCAATAAATACTCAATACTGCTGCATTTTGCGACCTACGATTTCTCATTAAGGTTCCTTGTAAGGTTTGTTCAAATTGCCTACTTTAATGTTCAAATTCTTGTTACTGCTATCACAAAAAAAAGTTCTTTGAAAAATTTCTCTTGTTGTCTGGTGTTTTTACGTCACTCTTGAGGGCAGCTGATGGGCTAATGAGTTTCATAATTACTTATCATTATGCATAAGTAAAGATTGCAGTCATTATCACTTGTTTCGCAATATACATCAGCAGTAATGGCACAGTTCAGATTTAATTATGCCAGCTAAAGACTTTGGCTACAAGCAACACCGTTTCTTCACACAAAGATGTCTTTTTGCAAGATTCGTATTCCATGCAATGCAGTGTGCTAGTTTGAGAAAGGTAGACGTGAAACGCAGAGTAGATCAGTGTTTTTCAAAATTTTTAGAAAATTTGCTTTGCGGTCTTTAAATATTTTTTGATCATTCACTGCCCGCGCAAATTTCAACATTAACACTGGTTTTGCCGCAGAAAAAAGTTACCCTAGCTGTAACGATGTTTGGTATAAAATATTGTGTGTTAAACCAGCTGCTGCGTGCAGAAAAAAGAAGCAAAATGGATTTATCAAATTTGCATGCGCAGTTCAATGCAATGGGTGCATTTACTATGCTGTCGTTTGACGTAGGCTATTTCAACACCAAATCAGAATTCCACGACCTCTTCACAAAAACCAAAGTGGTCGTTGTCCCCAGTTTGGGAGCTGTTGGAGTAGATTGTAGTGGCTCTGCTAGCTTTTAAATTTTCAGTGATTCATATTCAGTCTACAGTCTAAGTTAGTTAAAAAGTTGCAGTTGCTGATGTCTAGCCAAGCTTGGAATCTAAGCATGTTAATTAGCTTTTCTAATTGGCGTCGGGTTTTCCTGACATTAACTTCGTATTAAGAATTTTGCTGCTAAGTTTATGTTTTATGTCGTTTTCCATCATTACACGAATTGGTGATGCGACAAATTAGCTTCCGCCGAAACGTGCCATGCGTCATATCAACGCACCTTAAAAGAAATCACATCCGCTTAAACAAAATTGTTGTTGTTTGCATACTTTTGTAGTGCTACATATAACCTCTTCTTCAAAAACCAAATCTTCATTATACTCGCGGTATTACGCCGAAACGTGTAACGAGTAGCGGGGTCCATCTCCGCGGCCTAGCGCCTGGGCAACACAGCTCCAAAGAAATGTCGCAGCTGTGGCGAGCTGTTGGCGACATTGTGTCCAATTTGACTGGCTGAGGAATCGTACCCCGGGCCTCCATTAGCGGTGTCTTTCACCAGTGCGCCTACGTGCCGATATAATCTCTTCATATTAGGCTGATGAACTGTGTTTTACTCTCAGATGTACGCTAACCAGCGTATTTGTATAAGCCTGGTGTAGGCTACACTGTGCTATTTTAAGCATTGAACACCCCATCATTATTTTCGATTGTAAGCGCTGAACTTGGTTGCTTCATCAAAGATAACGATGATGCAACGGCTGACAAGCTTAAACGTGTTAAACAGGCCCAGTATGCAGACTTGGTGTTTATGTTACGAGTTGTGACTTGTGAGTTACGAGTTATGAACAAGTTGTGGGTATTAGCTGGGGACAGGGCCGGTTTGAGGTGGGTATGGTCCTGGGGCTCCCTGTCAGGATCGTTCATAACTTAAAAACACTTAAATGGCACCTTTCTAAAAACGTCTTCTGCTGTCGTCGAAATTAGGTCTGCAAAAATCATAGGGCCTATCAAAAAATAATCAAATTATCCTCGGACCCCCCCAAAGTTTTAATAGGGCCCTGGCTGGTAGTGATACTTACGTAATCCGATTTGCCAATCCTCTGATGATAAGAAAGTTCTACTTTTTGTTGTTTGTGAATTTACTAAAACGTGACGATTGGAAACTAGAAATTCAGTCTTTGCTAGAGTAGGAAATGCATTATGCAATCGTTGCACCTAACTATAGCCTCGTTCATCAATCGCTTGTCTAAAAGCCATCTGCTTTAATCCATTTATTTTTAATTTCTCTTTACCGCATTCTTTGCTGCTCTGTCATTTGTCGTTTTACCTTTTCGTAGCTTTTTTGAGTTAGTAATTGGAAATTAATTTACTTGTAAAACCTTTTAACTGATTTTTCTTAAATGGAAAATATAGCGTTTGCAAGCTGCTCGATGTTGCTTTGTGGACTACCATATGTTATTCGCTCTCAATTCAAGGCTTCGAAGATCGCTTGTAAAATGTACGCAAGCCTGGTGTATACGTAAAGTTGTTCTGGCAAAATCACGAAAACATGGTGAAATTTTTGAGATCTTTTTTTATGTATATAATATGCATTAGCTTTAAATTCGGTGGACGGTTGACGGAAGGGTGAAAGACATCGCTAATGGCGCAGAGGGTTTGTAGTTTGATTCTTTGGCCTGTTAGGACGCAATGTCGCTAGTGCTCGCCATCGCTGCTACGTTTCTTCAGGGCTGAGTTGCCCAGGCGCTTAGCTGCTGTGATGGGCCCCGCCACTCGTTACGCGCTTCGGCGTAGTACTGCGAGTATAATAAAGATTTGATTGTAGATACAAAAAGCCCAAGCTTTGTGAAGATAATTTGTTCCAAATGTGAAAATTACTCATCGGACATGGCGTATTGTCGCACAAACCAAGTTAAATTGAATAAAAGCGCTTTGTTGGTTTTAATTTCATATTCGAACTTTTTCGGTTTTGTTTTTGGATGGGATTTTGCTACAATGTTCCAATTAAAATTGGCAATCTCCGTTCGTCGCAATACAGTACAAGTAGTTGTTCTTGTTTTGCCGTGTTAACGGTTATGAGCAAGTTTACTTGATGATGATTTGATTTTTGTTTCAAGTATGTCATTGACAGAGCTTTTAACCACTTCATTACAACTTGAATGACGTGATCGCTTGTGAACCTTCTATCAATCCCAGCTCATCGATTTTGTTTGCTACGTGACTTAATCAATTGCTCACTAATCTTCAATATAGCACTTTTTAAGTTTTGTTCAATTTAGTAAGTAGTTTGAGATTGTAATGAGGATTATGTAAAAGGTTTTGCTAATTTTAGATATCCACCCAAATGAGCTTAATGGTGGGAAATATCATGGAAGATTTAATTCATGATTAATTCAAATGCTCGCAGAAACTCTTTGAGTCAGTTTAAGGCCTAGATTTTTTGAGACTCAGTAATTTAAACAGGAACGAAACTTACGTATTAAGCGTAAGAGTATTCCTCACTACACAAGAGTGAGGTTTTGACAAATGTCGAGTCGCATTTGGCCGCTCGATGATGGATTTTTTTAAATTCCAAATTAGAATCGAGTGTATCTAATTTACTATGTGGTGGTTGCAGACCATTGTGCTATGAAAGAAATGAGTTGCTGAAGTTAAATACTCGTTAGGAGTTTTTGATGTACCGAAAACATCAAATTTTTATGTAGTATTTCGCCAAAGCGTGTAAGAAGTGCCGGGGTCGATCTCCGCGGCTTAGCGCCTGGGTAAGACACCTTCGAAGAGACGTCGCAGCGTTGGTGACACTGTGTTTGATTTCACCTGCTCCGGAATCGAACCCGGAACCTTCCGCGCTGAGAGCAATGTCCTTAACCATTACGCGAACCGCTGGGTTACTGGACATATACTAACTTTTATTATTTATTTACAGGCTGCTATTGCAGGCTGTGATTAATTTTGTATTGAAATGAAAGTATGCTAGGTTTGTGTACGATATGAAGATGATACTAAGTAGCTCTACTTGTTCTGTTCCGTCTAGCCATCCTCTTAACGTGAATTGTGATGTCAACGATACAATGGATTTTAGTGCATCGAATACCGCGAGTGAATCAAGTCTCTCCCCGTCCCTAACTTTACAGTCGCCTCCTCCTTATAATACCCCTTCATTTTCGGATTTTCCCCTCCCATGTGACACTTTTTCCACAGATGAAGAAACCCCTTCAACTTTACCCACAATTTCATCTCCGATGTCTTTGATGCAAACTAATACTAATGATACACAACCTAGCTTAAGTGGATCGTACGTTCTTGGAAACGATGTGTCATACCAGCAAATGCCTGCCCACACACAGCAGCCAGCTAATTTTGCGGTTGGACCTAAACCGTATCAATCTTTTGCCGGCGTTCCTGTGCGAGAAGAAAAAATTTTAAGGTAAAAATTGTGCTTATTTCTATCCGTTATTTGTTTTCTTGAGACTGTCTATGGATCGAAACCTGTTGTGAATGCTATTTCTATCCTCGATTTGGTTATCACTGATGAGGGACGTAATCCCGAAACAGGGTGGCTTAGATTTTGTCTTGCATAACACAAAATGCTACAAAGAAAAACTTAGCTGCTTTTTGAAAGATATATGCCAAGTATGTCCTTATTTAGTCAGTGTTTTATTTGGTTTCGCTAATTATTTTGTTATGTACGATTACATTAAATGCCCAAGCTATTTATGTTTGACTAGCGATTAGTAAGAGAGATATTTTAATACTTATGACCAGCTGCTATGCCAAGTGATTAATGTACAGTGTTTCAAACTGAGAATCAAATCTTCACTATACTCGCGATATTACACCGAAGCGTGTAACGGGTGGCTGGGTCCATCTCCTCGGCTTAGCGCCTGGACAACACAGAAACGTCTTAGCGGTGGCGAAGCGTTGGCGATAGTGTCCGATTTGACGTGGCTGGGATTCGAACTCCGGAACTCCCGAGCCGATGGTGATGTCTTTACCCACGGCGCCAACGGGGCGGTATGCACAGTATTTACTAAATAAAGTTGTCTCCTCTCCTTTTGTTAAAAGTTTTGATTTTTTTTTTAGGTTTCCAAACTATGCATCCTCAGCATACAATCCCGGGTCTGCTCCCATGGCCCCTAATCACATAATACCAGTCCGAAGACCTTTCTTAATGTCAGGTACTCTCGATTTACGGCTGTATGCATTGTTGTGTAATAAAGCTGCGCTAATTAGCCAATTGCCACGGTAGCTGTCAAGCCTTCCCGTCAAGCAAGGTACAGCAATTACACGAATTTTAACCATCCATCACCCTAAACTAAAAAAAACTAGGGCTAATTGTTAGTTTCTTTCACCAGCCGTTTTTGCTTGGCTTGCTCGTTACTTTTGCTTTTAAGTTTAACAGCTCACATGGCCGAGTTGTAAAAGCGTCTGCCTCTGGAGCTGCAGGCTTTGCTTGAATTAATAGGACTTTAAAATTGGTATTCACAGCTTCCCTGCTTTTGACGCTCAATATTAAAGGGATAGTGTGGGGAACAAGCCGGCAAGTTTACTTGTTTTGCCGTTGGGAAAGGCACTTAGTGGGATTACCTTATTTTGGTGGGCAAGACAGATGGCCAGCTGCTTCTAAGCGACTTCGTTATGGCGCTTTGGTCGCTTTTTCGTGATAGTATAAATATGCAACTAAATACAAATGAGAAAGTTTTCTTTTAGGCTGCTCGGCATATTTGCTCATTCAGCACAGTATCTGTATTTTTGTCGCAGATTCAACTCCCACAGAAAAAATGTCATTTTCTGCAAAAGTACAAGCCCATTCGTCTGACTCAGATGCTACAGAATCCTCTGTGAGTTTGAATTTTCGGTAGCCTCATGCTAACACAATTAGTTAATTCATTACTTCGCAAATTCACAATGCAGTACATGATTTAGGGTACGAGTATTTCGTTCAATATGGCTCACGTACTTGGATTGCGTGAAGCACGAAATGATCTGTGGCACTTAAAAGAGATTTCTGGTGCCCCGTATGGGGTCCCCAACAGACGTGCCTAACTGCATGTAACCCTCCTTTGCGGATTGCGTTGACAAGGGAGCACTTTTTTGGGGTAGGAGGTCCTGGCGTCGGAAAGTTTAAAAGCAAACCACCGTTCGGTGCTAAAATTATCTTGTCCTCACGTCCAGTACAAGTGGTTCCAAAGACCCGCGGGATTTTTGCATCAAAATTAAATTTTTGATGTCATAATCACTTGTTTTAATTATGACATCAAACATTGATTATGATGCAGAAAGCCCATGAGCTTCTGAACCACTCAAACTGGTTGTGTGGACAGGGATAATGTGGCCCACATTCTACAGCTGTTCGACGACTTTTAGGAGCTCGTGGTCAGTGATTGGTTTCGATTTTTACATTTTATACAAAGTGACTTTGTTTATTTTACTAGAATACGCGCAAGAAACGAAAAGCGTGCGGCCACTGCGTTCCCTGTAGAAGAAAAGAGAATTGTGAAACCTGTTTGAATTGCATTAACCGTGTAAAAGGAAAACAAATCTGTATTCATCGGAAATGTGAAGCCTTGAAAAAAAAAGTGAGTGGTGTTAAATTATTTTGAAAAAGATAGTGTAGCCTGGCGGTTAACACACTTGTTGAAGACATCGATGCGGGAGGTCTGGGTTCGATCCCCGGGCCTCGTAAATCGGGCACAGTGTCGTCAACAACTCGTTACCGCTGCGACGCTTCTTCGGAGCTATGTTGCTCAGGCGCAAAGTCGTAGAGATGAAACCGGCCACTCGTTCCACTGTTTAGCGTAATATAATGAAGATTGGATTTTAAAGAGCAAATGAGTAGGTGTTTTTGTCGGTCTAGCAAATTAGACTGTATCAGCTTAATTAAATCTCAGTTTGATTTTTTGTTACTGGCAAGTATTTTGCTGTTTTGAAATATACTTCCGTCGTGGACAAAGATCGCCGGATATTGGTTGAGCAAAATTGTTTGTTTTCAAATATTTGTTTAAGAATTTTACTCAAATTTAGTGAGCTTAAGTTTTAATAATGTGAAAAACCTCGAAGTTCTTGAAAAGTTTCGTCTTATTGAGCAACGAGTATTGTATAAGTTAGAACCAGTTGTTTTCTTTGCTTTCCACATGGCAAATAACGTTCTATTGTATTTGTGTTTGCTCGTAGATATTTCTTTTTCCATTTTTTAACTCAGTTTTTTGACTTAATTTTAAATATTTACCCTTTCGCAATTCATGAATAATTAATTTCAGTCGATCTTTTAAAATCAAATTAGAGTTGTTTAAAGAAAAACATTTTAACAATTTTAGGACAACGCTGATGGAAAATACTCTGCAATAGCAATATTAAATACCACATGACGTAATCAACAAAAAGTTAGGGAGAGTCAAATATTACTAATATTTTGGCATTTTTAAAAATATTTAAAGTATGCTTAAGATTAGGGTACTTCGAAAAAGAGGGAAGTACTCCGAGGTCTCCCTTCGGCTATGCCCCTGATCTATGTTGCTGCATTGTATGCAGCTGTGAAAGTATCTGATGTATGGTGAATATGACAGGAGTGTAACCAGCAAAAATTAAGGGAGGGTACCTAAAGGAATTACAAAAAGCGAAGGATTACTAAATTTTCGGTATTTTATTAGAATATTAATGCTTCAGCTCAGGGTCCTTCAAAAAAAAAAAAAAAAAGTGCCCGTCCCTCTGCTACGCCACTGATTCTGAAAAAGTACCTGATGTATAGTTGATGTAAGGATTGGTTAAAGGTTTTTTTTTTTAAATACAGTAAATATGGAACGATAGCTTAAGGAGCAAAACATGAAGCCATAGTAATTGTTAAAGCTGGACGTTTGACAACATAGATTCAGCTGTCATCATCAGCAGTGTAAGTTTGAGTTTTATACTGCCTTGCATACGCTGCTGATCATGACAGTTGAATGTATGTTGCCGAAACCTCCAGTTTTAAGAGTAGCTGTGGCTTCATTTCACAAACTCTTACAATTGTTTTTGCAAAAAAGCAGAAGTGTTTGCTTAAGTATTAGAGGTAAACCCGTACATCGTGCAAAAGTAGATTAGCATTTCGTGTTGCGCTCGCTTGCATAAACTTTAGCTGCAATTCACTTTAAAAAAGGAACGAATAGCAATAATTAGATTCCAATGAAATTTTTTTATTGATTGACGATATGCATTATTTATATGTCCGACTTTTACAACTGCGTACAACACTGATATGTTAAGATATCATTATGTAGCTTGTGTCCAGTTTCATCCATTATTCATTGAAATTGTCTTTTTATAGCTGCTATTAAAAATAATAACCTTTGCTATTCCATTGACCACTAAAGTAGTGATGAAAAAGCTGATTCCTTTCTATAAGCAGATGAATTTTGTATCGCTTCTCCGGTTGTAGCAGTGGTTGAAGACATCGTTGTCGGCACGCCTGGCTTGGGTTCGATACCCTGGCCGGTCAAATCGGACACAGTATCGCCGACTCCTCGCCACCGCTTCGACGTTTTTTTAGAGCTGTGTTGCCCAGGCGCTAAGCCCCACCACTCGTTACACGCTTCAGCGTAATATCGCGACTGGATTTGGATTTTGATTTCTCTACCACAAGAGTCTAGGTTAGCCCTGAGAGCTGTGGTTACTTTATTCCACCAACCGGTTGGCCGCGTTGGCGTAGTGGTTTAACACGTTGCTGTCGGTGCGGAAAGTCTGGGTTCGATTTCCGGACCTTTCAAGTCGAACGCAATGTCACCGCGAAGATGGACTCCGACACTCGTCACACGCTTGGGCGTATTACTTCGAGTGTAGTGAAGATTTTTTTCAATGTTACACAGGCATGACATTAATTATAGGTGTCGCAAAATATTCCAGGTTTCGATCTTATTTTTAGCTCAAACTTTTAAAGGGTGCTTTTTGCTGTGTTACTCAACCCATTATGTATTTTTGCGCTTTTCAAAAAGTGACGAAAAGATAGAAAATTTCTGCGATCAAGTCACGAATGTTCGTAGAGAGTGCCACGTTTTTTTAGCGACTAGCCCTTAATTTTTTACGAAATTGCTAATGTTTTTTGTCCTTTATTTCAACAGATTGTCCAATGTTGTTAAAACATTCATAGTTTCTATATGTAGTTATTACCAAACCAATTGAAATGCCCAACAAAGGATAGACTGTTTTTAAAATTTTGAATCCTATTTTCTACTCTAAATACCCATGCCACACATGAAACTTGTGACCTTCGAAAAATGGCCAAATGTTGATTATTTCTCATCAATAATATGTTAAAATAGAGATGAAGTACTTGTACTAGAGTTGAACTATTAGTGTTGTCCACTGTCCAGTGCTAAGTTAGTAACAAGCTCGTTTACATATAACACTGAAGGAAAACGCGAGCATGAAAGGGTATGAAGATAGAATTCCGTCGAAAGGGTAGATTTCATTTCAATTTTGCATTTTACTTGTAGTTTTCCGGCTATATTTTGATTTATCGAAAGTTCTTGGTGAAGCTATTACTACTGTGCATTGAGTGGAGTGCGCCGCTTGTCTATTAAAATAAAAGCAAATCAGATCTTCCTTATTCTTGCGATATTACCCCAAAGCATATGACGAGTGGCGGGGCCCAACTCCGCAGTATAGCGCCTGGGCAACGCAGATCCGAAAAAGCATCGCAGCAGTGGCCAGCCTTTGGCGACACTGTGTCTGATTGGGCGGGCCCGAGAAACGAACTCAGAACGTCTCGCACCGATAGCGTCGTCTTTGCGCTAACTGGCCAGTTGTTTATTAAGATATACTTCATTGGATGATTGCATACTGAACAGGCGCTCTGCCCGAGACCTATTGTAGATGTTGTTTTTCAAGCTGGATTATTGCTATTTTCACGTTTTCAGTGTTACCTGACTAGGGAATTGAACTTGGGTATTATTTTTCAAATGCTTGTGTCACCAGCATTGATTTAAAGTTTGGTTTTGGTTAGTTGGAGAGTGACAGGTGACCGTAATCAGGTTATTTAATTAATGAGTAGTTGTTCAAAGTAATGTAGTTGACAGTTTAAGTACGGCGATATAACGTTGTATATCACAGAAACAGAGCATTTTTATTCCACTATTGATTTTTCTCAATCAATTTCTTTGATAAATTACCTTAATCTTGAGCTAATGGAACTTTGTAAAACAATGAATTTGTAAAGAATTTCAACGGTCCTACTAAACACCACAAACTACGACAAAGAACTTCAAATTGATCTGCTAAATACCGCAAAGCACGACAAAGGACTTGGAATCATACCACAACAGAGCACGACAAAGGTCTTTAAATTAGGTTAGGGTTAAATTAGGGTTAGGCTTGGGGTTATCAGTTCCTTTGTCGTTCTTTGCGGTGTTTAGTTAGTCCTTTGTCGCTCCTTTGTGGTGTTTCAGTGCTTTGCGGTGTTTGGTTGGACCCGAATTTCAACAAGTTAAAAGTTGCTGTGCTAAAGCTAACCAAGAAAATTTGAGCGTTTTGAATTCATACTAGACCGACTGTTTGCATAGTGGTTAAAGACATCGCTATCGACGCGGTGGGCATTGGTTTGATTACCCGACCGGTCAAATCGTTCACTGTCGCCAGCGGCTGGCCATCGCTGCGACGTTTCTGTGTTGCCCAAGTGTTGTGCTGCGGAGATAGATCCCGCCACTCATTACACGCTTCGGTGTAATATCGCGAGTGTAATGAAGATTTGGTTTTTTATTTTGGATTTCCACTAGACTTGTTGAATTTTTCACCGCGGTTGTTTGTCTGGATATTCTTTGGTTTTTGTTGTTTCTTTTCATTTTATCCCGAAAATATGATAGCCAAGTTGTTGTTTTTTTGCTGTGAATTCCTTACTCTATTTTTGATTGCTTACTGATGGATTTTTTATTGCCACCTCAATAAACATAAAAAATTTGATCAATGGACAGCTGTCTTCAATATTACTAGTGGCCATTTCGTGTTGATTTATTGTTTTTTTTTAAGCAAACTTTCCAGGGCTAATCCTTTTTTGTCTTGTTGATTTTTCTGACCGATTAGAAATTAAACTAGCATTACTGCATTCCACTTTTGTTTGAAGCTGGAGTATTGTTTATTTAGCGATTTTAAATAATCGGCCAACTAAATAATAGATTATTCTTTAAAACTGGACGTTTCGACAACATAGATTCAGCTGTCATCATCAGCGATCTTTTAGTTTTGACTACCTTGCTTACACTGCTGATGATGACAGCTGAGCCTATGTTGTTGTAACGTCCAGTTTTAGAAATCACTGTGGCTCTATTTTTTTCCTCAAGCTATTTTTGTCCCTTATTTGTTGTATTAAAAAATTATTTTAATTACAAAAATAAAGGCCATTAATATTTGAAACATTTGAAATTTTGGAGACGTTTCAAATTATACTTGAATCATTGTCAATCTTATTCAGATAAAATCAGATAGAAAAAATTTTTTTTTGTCTCTTTGAGTGAATAACGTAATTTAGTAAATATGAACATTTATTTAACGGAAATCGATTTGCGAAGAAATAATTTTTACATCTGAAAATAAATGCACATAAATTTTTATTGGAAAAAATGTATGATATCATTGCGAGGTAATGTTAGGATGTTGTAATGTAAATATGCTTCTTAGAATATCACTTTCTTTTCCAAATATAAAGTCGCACTTTCGTATTCTTGAGTTCTATACCGTTGTTTTTGACGTCATAGTCAAGAAAAGTGTATATTTCTCTCTCAAATGACGTGTTCGAAAAACTAGTCATAATTTTTCGACTACTCATTTACTGCATTTTTTAAAAAAAGCAGCGTAATGACTTCAAAACTGAGGCCATTGTGTAGAATTATGGAAATAATCTGTTCCTAGAAACAGCTACAAGAAATTCCAATCGTGTTTAAGAACTTACAAAAACTTACATGTTTTAGAAAAAAAACTTTATGTTATGGCAGCTTGAAAATGAATATCATAAGGTCGACCTGAATTTTTTTGTGTGAATCCTTGACACGGGTTATAGACAAATATTGGCTTAGCTTTGGTCTTGAACAAAATAGTTTTACGGCTTCTAGCTTTTTTTGAACGGAACTGGTAAAAAAAAACCGGTTCGGGTATAGTGATTGAAGGTATTGCTGTCGGTGCAGGAGAACTTGGTTCGATTTTCTGGCCTGCTCAAATCGGCCACAATGTAGTCTCGCCACCGCTGCGATGTTTCTTCAAAGCTGTGTTGCCTAGTCGCTAAGTCGCGGAGTTGGATCCCGCCACTCGTCGCACGCTTCGGCGTAATATTGCGAGTATAATAAAGATTTGCTGTTAGATACAAAAATCCAAAGCTTTGCTAAGGTTACAAATGTTATGATTGCTCATCGGACCTGGTTAATACACATGACTCGTGTGTAAAACGAGTGTTCTGAAGATAATTTCGACTGTAACAATGTTGTCGAAGCATTTAGTATTGACAAACTATACTTTGGTGTTAGTATTTTCTGTAATTTTAGTCAAATTTGGGACTAGCCTTGATGCTGTGACGCAAGGATATGTAATGACGTATGTTTTTTAATCAGATGACGTAATTAATACTCACAAAATACTGATTTATGTAGTAATTTTTCGTGGCCAATCCGCAGACATGGACAGTTTTTTAACAGATTTCCGTGTTCGATTTGTTCTTAAAGAGGAGAATAAAGTCGCAATGGTTCTAAAACTGGACATTTTGACAACATAGAATCAGCCGTTATTATCAGCAGTGTAAGCAAGGCAGAACAAAACTACACTGCTAATGATGACAGCTGAATCTGTGTTTTCGAAACGTTTCGTTTTTTAAGAATTACTGTGTTTTCGTTTTTTCTCTTTATTCTTTGCCTTAAAAACATTTTCTAACGATAGAACATTTTATTAATCGGATGCGAATTTCCAATGATTAATTGTTTTGGCACCAAACTTCTTGACTTTTACACAAAATTTTCACTTTGTCTTTGAAACTTGAAATTTTTTCGACTTAATCTCTTCAAAATGCAGTTTTTGTTCCTTTTTTTAATTTCCTGTGCTTCTAATTTTTGGTTCTTTAATATTTTTTAAGACCAATTTAAAGCAATGTGAAAAAAATTTAACTGGAACTAAAAATCTTTTCTACTCAATTTATCGTAGTCGCGGGAATTCAACAACGCATGATGGTTAAAGACACCGCTGTCGGCGCGAGAGGCTTGAGTTCAATTCCCGGGCCAGTCAAATCGGACACAGTGCATGTAGCCAACGGCTCGCCACCGCTGCGATGTTTCTTCGGGGCTGTGTTGCCCAAGCGCTAAGCGGCGGAGACGGACCCCGCCACTCGTCACACGCTTCGGCGTAATATACCGAGTACAATGAAGATTGGATTTTTGAAGAAACATACGACAAAAATGCCTGGCTTGTGCGGAAAACTTTTGTTGAATATGCGAAGGATAAGTGATTAAAAATACTCGAGCGACCAATGTCTAAATTTTATCGCTGTTCTTCAAAAAGTCAAAAACTGACGTCACAATCATTAATCAGCTTCTTTATGACGTCGTATAATTGTTCTTACTGCTCGGCATAAGTAGGCCCAAGATATTTTTAGAAAAAACTAAGGAAGAAGAGAAGGCTAAGAAAAAGTAAAAAGTTCAATTACCTTTAAGTTAATTGAACTGTTAGTAGTTTCATTTCCTTCGTGTATTAAAAGTTCAAACACGAGTTCGATTCCAATATAAGTTGACGACCATTTTGTTTTACTGTAGAAGTTGCATTTTTTTCTTAGTCACTAATTTATTCTCCCATCACGAGAAAGCGATTAAATCGCTCTAACGAGCTCGCTTAGGAGTTGCCGATCATTTGTCTACCACGTTAAGATGGGGAATCCCGATAAGTGTCTTTCCCAACGGCACAACAAGTAAGCTTGCCGGCTTGTTCTCCACACTGTTATGCCTTTGATGCTGATCGTCAAGCAAAGAAGCTGTAAATACCAATTTTAAAGTGATTGGTTTGACCAGACTCGGAATCAAACCGGAGTCTGCAGTTGCAGAGGCAGCTCTTACCACTTGGCCATGAGCTGTTAACCGACCATCTAAGAAACTGCAGGATATACGTCATTGCCGAAAATGCTGTAAAGTTGTTTGCAATATATCGAGTTATTAATATTTTGTCGATACTAATAACAACTTTTTCGGACATGGATTGTTGCTAGTTCGTTTAATATCGTCGGTATGAAAGTAAATATCATAATCATAAAAAGTATCGTTGTTTAGAACAAGTCACGAAGATAGATTAAAATACTTTGTGGTTTTATTATATAACGTCAATACCAACATTAGTGTTCATTTTAAATGCAGATTAACTAACGTTGATATTCATCGCCTGATCTTCCTTTTTTGTTTCAGCCTAGCAACTCTGCATCTTCGTCTCTCGGAGCACTCGATCGGAATAAAGTAAGTTATTTAAAAATTGAACCTGCCGGCTAGCGCCATTCGCTCGGCACTTCTCGGATTCTATTCCCAGGCGGGTCAGTTCTGACACAGTGTCACTGCTGCTGCGACGTTTCTTCGGAGCTGTGCGGTCGGAGCGCTTAGCCGCTAAGGTGGGCCTCACCACTCGTTTCACGCTTCGGCGCAATACCGCGAGTATGGTGAAGATATGGTTTAAGACTTGTAGCCGACTCTGGAGCAAAAATAACGATTTGCTCAGCAATAATTGATCACCTTGATTCGTCGGTAAATAACAGACGGGCAGAGGTTTTGTCAAAGAGATAAAATCTTGGCCTGAAAAGAAAAAAATTCGAATCAAATCTTGAATGTACTCGCTGTATTACGCCGTGACGATGGCGGGGCCAGCCCATGCGGTTTAGCGCTTGGCCAACACAGCTCCCAAGTATTGACACAACGGTGGCGAGCCGTTGGTGACACTGTGTCAGACCTAACCGGCCCAGTAAACGAACCCAGAACCTACCGCGTCGATAGCGATGTCTTTAGTCACAGCGCTGAATTTGTCATCGGGAGAAAATTAGACTGAAATAGCTGTAAGCACTGGTTAAGGCTTTTTAGCATAAATTTATAAAGTTCAAATCTTGGATTTCTTAGAATTTCAATTAATTTTGCATAGTCTTCCAATTCAATATTCCTGGCATACGTCTGCTACTTAGTAATATTACGCACAGAGCAATGCAGGAAATACGTCGTAATATGGGAAGCGATTATTAACCTCGTTAATCGTATCCAACTGGCTAATAAGTGACCAACAATTCTTATACTTTTATTAAAGTTTTTCTATTGTGTCTGTGCTTTAAATTAATTTTCGCGTGCGTGACGAGCTTACAGTTTTTGCATTGTGTTTTTAATTTGCGAGACAGAGATTTAGGCTGCAGTGTGGCCGCAAAAACTTGCCGGTCACAAAATATTTGGGTATGCCTCATCGTTTATGCTTTTATTTGATAGCTCAGATGGCCGAGTGGTGACAGCGTCTGCTTCTGGAACTGTAGACTTGGGTTTGACTCCGAGGCCAGGCAAATCAGTGACTTTATGATTGCTCTTCACAGCTTCCCTGCTTGACGCTTTGCATTAAAGCGACAGTATGGAGAACAAGGCGGCAAGTGCATTTGCGTCGTTGGGAAAGGCACTTAACGGGATTCCCCAACTTGGTGTGGTAGACAGATGACCGGTAACTCCCTAAGCGAGCTCGTTATAGCGCTTGTAATGGCTTTCTCGTGATTGAAGGATGAATATGAAATGCAAACTAAACATAATTGGTGGAACATTACTTAGTATGATGCTATTATCTTATTTTTTTTATTACTGCTGTGATATTTTCAAAAAAATTTTTGGTTCCGTAAGTTTTGATCATTTTTTTCCCTTTGCAGGACCCAAAATCCTATTTTGTGAATGATGCGAAACGACGCAAAAGCATTTCTGGCACGGTCTCTGCCCCTCCACAGGTGGGCTTTTTTTATTCACTATTATCGTAAGGCAAGAAAAAAAAATTTAAGCGAATACAAAAAAAATGTGTTCAACTTTTTGGTCTAGTCATGCGAGTTGATACGATCCAAACTAACCTGCATTTGTTAGAGGAAGTATTAGGTGCAGCTTAACCGCTGCGGTAGTGAAAAACAATTTGAAATTCTACTGCCTACATATTTTAGAAGAGCATACCAGCTGGTGGGCAGAGTGGTCAAGCACCGCTCCCTGTGCGAAAGATCAGGAGTTCGATTCCCCAGCCGATCAAATCGAACACAGTGTCGGCTGGAGCCAATCGCATTGGACATATACTCCAGGTGGTTGCTGACTCGAAGAGCGCGAGCTCATTTAGCAGTCTCCTCGATTACTGTTCAATTTTCTGTTCGATATAATTTGAAAACACCTGTTAACTTTCTAAGCTTTGTTAATTTTTGTTTGTATAATGTTTAGGGTCTCGTGCACCCATCTCAACATCCTAATTTTCCCGAATTCGGTGATGTAACGCAGGCCCACCATCTATTTACAAGACGAAGCTCTCTTCAGCATATTACTCCACCCCACCCTCACCCCCCGTATGGTGAGTACGCATCAGTGTTGGTTTTCGCTTGTACTTTGTTTATCGAATCAAATCTTCATGATGCTCACGGTATTGCGCCGAAGCGTGTAACGAGTGGCGGGGTCCATCTCTGCGGCTTAGCGCCTGGGCAGCAAGAGAAACATGGCAGCAATGGCGAGCCGTTGGTGACACTGTCCAATTTGAGCGGACCGGGATTCGAACCCCAGACCTTCTGCATCACCTCACCAACGGCCGATTGCAATCACTGTTTCTATTTTCAGGAAGCTCGATGTCATTTCCGCAAAGTTCGGTTTCATCGTTCAGTTTCAACCCAGGCCGTGGGTTCGCTTCTGAGCAAATCCGCACCCAAAACTCGATGCCCTCCTACTCCGCTGCACACCAACCCACTTACCCGAGTGCAAACCCAGTGGCTCGCTGCAAATACGAAGCCCACCCTACCATGCTTCCCGCTGCTGTAAACTCAATGGGAGATACGAGAGGACAGGCTGTGCAGAAGATGGGGGCCCAAAATAGTGTCCCATGGGATAGCAACATGAGTGGACCAGGTGCCCACCCCCTCCCATCTCCAGGGTATGCAAGTAAGGACCAGCGGATCCACGGCGCTGGAAGAATACTCAGCAATTTCCGCCATTTTAATTCACCGTCCTCGTTTAATTCCACATCAAATTTAAATTCAAAAACATTCCAATCTGTCCCAGGTAGTGCTGTACCTCCCCCATCCTATGATGTTACAAAAACTGGTCCATATTCCACCATTGGCAGACCGTCTAATTTGAACGCTGTTTCTCCGCCCCGTCCGTCTCCCTTGGCCACCACAGTTGCTGACCCAGGGCCCCACACAAAGTTTCTTGGTCAGTTAAGCTCTTCGCATGTAAATCAGACATATTCGTCGGTCAATTCAAGCCCTTCTCCTCCTAATTTGACTGTCCCTGACTTACCTATCCCTTCTAACTTTGATGTTACTCTAGACGCAAATACTGCTTTTGTTGATGAGGGGATCAGTTTGTTTGACCAAGAAAAAAACTTTGATCATTTTAATGACTTTCCTTCTTCCATTAATCCAAATATGATCTTCAACCCTTCTCAAGTCGATTCAAACCAAACCGGACCCAAAGTTCAACAGAATTTCTCTCCTCAAACCGAAGCGGACCGCTCTAGGCAGTTATCGGAAGACGTTGCCCAAAACCAACAATCTTATGCTTCTAATTCTGTATTTGATTCAAATTTAGAGTTCACATCATCAAATGTTCTTGGTCAAAAAATGTCTCCAAATACGTGGGAAGTTGGTAATTCAAATCACATTATGTCCCCATTGGTTGGTTCTGAGCATGCGCAGTTCGCTAGTTCAACCTCAAAAAACGTTGCGAATCTTGCTTGCCTGGCTGATCCGAATTTTGGATTTTGTGATGAAACATCAACAGCTACTAGCACTTGTAGCACTGATATTAACAACCTCCTTGCATCGTCACCTGAAAATGTAGATTCAACTCTTGTAAAAAAAACTGATTTTTTATTTCATGCTGAACCAGCCATTTCGCAGCCTAACTTGCATCAACAAGCCGTAGCTAAGGTGGCCAAGTTACCAGAGTCGCCCGCCGATCAACAAGCGTCAATTTCCCCGTCTGAAAGTGGTTATGATTCCGCTGAACATGGACCGATTTTACCCGATGCTTCGTTGCGACTTGAAACCGAAATTGAAACTGTATCGATTTCGTTGGCGTAATGGTTAAAGGCATCGCTATCTGCACGAAACGTTTAGGGTTCGATTCTCTGACCGATTGAATCGGACCCAGTGTTGACAACGACTAGCCACCGTCACGACGTTCTTCAGAGCTGTGTTGCCCAGGCGCTAAGCCGCGGAGATTACCCCGCCACTCAGATTATGCTTCGGCGTAATACCGCGAGTATAATGAAGTTTTTTCTTAAATTTTAAGCTAATTGAAAACGTGGTTTGCGTATGTGTATTGCGTTACATTACTCGTTTAGCCTGCTGTATTGTCGATAAATTGTTCACTAAATTTGGTTTGCTGTAAATTGCACGTACTTTGCTGTTGGTTGCCTTTCAAAAACTGTGTTCTACCTCAGGGGAACTCGTGTTAAAAATTGTTGCATTTGATCTGGTAGCAATGAAGTTAATTGTACGAGTTGTTGTCGATTTTAAGTGATAATTTGTTCACTGTTTTATTGATTTTTTGCACCTCGTAGCTCAGCTAATCTTGCGTCGATAAATACTGGCAAAGTTTCGCATTTTACCAATGACTTAATTTTATAATCATGATGTGTTTTTGTCTTTGTGTTTAATGATCTGTTTCCGTGGTTTTCATCACTTTTTATAGTTTTCCTGTATTTTATTCACAATATGTAGTTATCTAATCGAATAAGCGATATATTTTTGAGAATCGATATCGCTGTGGGGCTCGGTATAACCGGATACGATACAATACATAGTAGTTCCATTTGTTCCTAAAAAATTTTTTCTCTGTACCTTTGTAACATCAAATTTTGTGTATTGTGTGTTGTTTACATCATTTGTCATTGTTTGTTTCCTGTTACTCAGATTTGTAATTTCCTCTAATTGTGTTCTTGTGTAATCAGGGCCGCATTTAAGTTTTGCAAAATGGGGTTGTTTTTCTGGGGAGCATGATTTGTTGCAGCTTTAATCGCGCTCCATGGCTCCCCCACCTTAACCGGCCCTGTGTGGTGTAGATAAATAGCGGCATATCTTGCACATAATGCAACTCTTTCACCAAAGATTTGATTGCGAATATCCTGGGTGCTGATTGCGAACTTCTATGCCAACTCTGCAACTATCTTTTTGTCAAGTTAAGTTTTTTTGCACCTTAAATTGACTGTGGAAATTATTCAGTGTTTTTCAATTTCCAAACTGTTTTTTTTTACAAAAACTTACATGACACAGTGAGAATCTTTAGTTATTTCCAGGGCTGCGAAGTTAAACTCGCAAAACTCGGTCATTTTTGTCAAACTCGAACTTGATCTCGGTCATCATCATCATCCAGTTTTAATTCGTTTTTTTTCCTCGTCACCGAAGGTGGCCGAATACACCTCATCCCCTCCGCGATCGCTCTTACTCCTTACCTCCATCTCGTTCGATCTGCAGCTTCTTCGATCTTCAAACTGACTTTTTTCACACTCTCTTCCACCTGTCTCTTCCATGTCATTTTTGGCCGTCCAAAAAAATTGGTGGAGTTTTGAACTTATCCTAAATCTGACAAAAATTGTTTAAGCGTAGCCTAAACCCGATAAAAAGTACTTGAATTCAGCATAACCTCGACAAAAGTTACTGAACTCAAACTCGTAGAATTAAAACTTGAACCCGATCGAGTCCGCAGCCTTGGTTACTTCGAATGGATTTAGGACAACTATGGCGTTTTGAGCGTACTTGATGAATTGCAATGTACTTACCTAAATCAAACTGCCAATTCTACCTATGTGCAAAATGCTTTTTGTGTTCTGTTTTCTGTAACGATTCAACCCGGAGACAAAAATACCCGACACTAGTTATGCAAAAATGATCCTATTTCTAACGCCCTGTCCATGACTTTGTATGCAGTGAACTATTTCATGCCAAATTATTGTGTAATTGGAATTTTATATTGTTATTATTGCGTTTAAAGTTAAACTAATTGACTGCCCAATTTTTAGCGTTTCAATTTTTCAATATACCTAATTACTTTGAGTGCGTAAGGTTTTATTTCCGATCGTTTAGAACTTTTAGTATTGAGCTGAATAGCGGAAAACTGCCTTTTACGGCTTCAACCAGCCGGTTAGGTCAGTTGTTCCACATCTCTAATGGTGCTGTAGGTATGCAGTTCAATTCCCAGGTTGGTCAAATCAGATGCAGTGTCGCCACCCTGCGACGTTCTTCTCAACTGTGTTGCCTTGGCACTAAGCCGACTCGTTACACACTTCGGCGTAATACCGCGAGTATAATAAAGATTTGAATTTTGAAGGCGTTCTCCAACGGCAACGCCATATTTCGCAGATTTGCGCTCCTTAGTCCTTACGTTAGATAGCGCATTCTTTCAGAAAGCTGAAATTAAGTCCAAACTTAACCCTTTGACATCACATAGTGATTGCAAGTTTTTGTTTTTCAAGACGTAAGAGGTTGCAATGCACTGTATAGTCGTATTGGCCAACCCTTTTCTGACACTGCGATCTTCGGACATCGCTTTTTACAACATTATTTTTTTGCAACCACTAGAATGTAGTCTTTGATCGCTGCAACATGTTGGCTCTCTTGAGTCATCTAGTTGTTGAAGTGACTTTGGGCTTAGACACCAACTGATTGCAAAATATCCTTCCACATCAGTAAGGTAGCAGTACATAAAACTATTTGGGGTGATTTTTACAGCACATAAAGTGGGCAGAGTGGTTGGTGCATTGGGATGCAAAGCTGGCTTCGTGAGTCCGATGCTCAACCACGTCTTCTCCCCAGATGTGTGTAAGTAACCAACTAATCTAAAAATCGTAAGTTGCAAGTGTAGGTGATTGAAAAAGTTTTTAGAATTGTATCTCATGAAAATAAAGTGCCAACCAACAAACGTTCACTGTTTTGTCTACTATTCTTGGCCCTGCGGAACAGCCCCTTCCTTTTTTTGATGAATGAGGACGTTTTGAGAAATCGATCACGGAAAGCAAATGAAAATGGGACTTCTCATTGTCGAAATCTGGCCTGGAATCCTTAAAATTTTCAATAACTACATCTCTGCTAGGAAACGTGAAGTTTTGAGTCAGCAGGAGCTGGCTACAGGTTCATAAAAAAAAAAAAAAAATGGTTTGCTAAACAGTCACCAAAGAAAGTTAATCAAATATTTATCAAAAAACTATCATCGCAACACACATAATAGCATTCTAGCAAGAAATTAAAATTGAAAACATCAGCAGATTCAAGAATAAGAGAAATGAGACAAAAAATTAAAACGACGATACGGCAAAAAGTGCACAGAAAGCAAAACTATTGTACAAAAAAAAAAAGAATCTGTCCAAAAAACAATCCACAGCGATAACTCACCAAGCCACGATAAAAATAAACATGAGTGCAAAATAAACGCAGGAAACGAAAAACACAGGTACAAAAATCAACAAAAAGCCAAAATCTTAAATAAAAGAAAATTCTGCTTTCGAAAAGCGAAAAACAAGTTATTTTTTAACTTCTTGGCTTTCTTTAGATTTTTCCAACTTTCGTCTCCAGCGATAAAATTCATCTGCATCTTTATCGAATGTGCTCCTCGCGCGTAGGAGATAAAGGGGACTGACAACTAAAGAACTCTCAAAATCAAGTCCGTGTTCATCCAATGTAACATCGGAAAAAGAAGATTTGACTCCGTTGCACTTTCCAATAATCCCATTCGCGTTTTCGTCACAAACCTAGCACATAAAAGACGTAACAAAAGCCATGAAAGGACTTAAAACTCTACTTGGGGTCGGTGATTTCCCTAAAGGGTCCGGAAACACAATTTATAATACGGTCGGTATAAAACTGTAAATGCATCAACTAGCATGATTATGATATTATGATAAAATCAATTAAAATTACCAAATCATGTAATACAAGCTCTAACTATTAACAGTTATCGAGCACTCTTCCAGAGCAAGTTGATTCTTACATGGCTGCAGCATAACTACTATAGAGCGGTTTCTAAGAATGCTCAGGGGCCGCATCCAAAAAAACATTTAAACTCAAGCTCATCAATCGAATCAAATGTTATTACCTGTCGTCGCAGAGTTGGAGATTTCGTTATTTTCTGAGGTTGAGTTAACGGAAGTCGAAACAACCTAGAGCTCTTCTCTTCGCTTCTGAAACATTTAAAATGTGTTAAAAAGGTCACTTCTCATAATCACGTCTACAAGTAGCGTTTCCATTGCGTTCTTGCGACAAATTAAATCCTCATTATACTCGCGGTATGACGCCGCAGCGTGTAACGAGTGGGGATCCATCGCGGTTTAGTGCCTGGACAAAACAGCTCAGATGAAGCATCGCAGCTGTGCGAGTCGTTGGCGACACTGTATCCGATTTGCCGGGCCGAGAATCTAACCCCAGACCTCCCACACCGACAGCAGTGTCTATAATCATTACGACAATTATGAAATGTTATCAAACTTACGTTCTTTTCGCTACACCTTCCAGCATATTTAAAGGCAACACAGCTTCTCCTTCCAAGTCGTTAGCACTGATAATATCATGATCCAGGACAGTGAATATTATGACCGTTCCCTCCTGCGCCACAAGCGAACGCTCAACTTCAAATGTAAACGTTTCGTTTTCCCAAACAGGCTCCAGAGATTTTTTACACACCAAAGTCTGATAAGATCGTTGGCTGCGGAACATCATAGCAGGAGCAAGTCTAGACAACAAAAATGTTTACTAAAATCTACCCTGACCTAGGGTAGTATTCAATAGACTATACTTTTGCGATCTTTTACTTTGTTAAAATATTGCATTTATTTGAATGAAATCGCTATGAAACTAGTACAGACTGTTTCGCCGCAGTCGGCTCCTCAGGTGGTATAAGATTATCTAAATAAATAAATAATAGAAATATTACAGTAGAACTGTTAAAACTGGTCAAAATCAGACATCAAGTAGTAAATCTTGTTGGTGCTGCACCTTAGACCATTGCTGTTGATTATACCAACTGAGGAGCAGACAATGGCGAAACAGGTTGCTGTGGCTTCATAGTGAATTTATTTAGCTAAATGCAACTCAAGCTGTAACTAGAAGCAGTTAAGGAGTTTTCTGTCAGAAGAGATTCAGCCCAAATTTAACGCGCAATACATAAAAATAGACAAGTATCAACTGATACTGTAGTAAGAAAGCACAATCATTTACCTAACCAGTAACTGGTGCGTTTAGGGTGTCATTGTGCCATGCCCCCCTTTTCACTTTGCCCTTCAATAAAAAAGAACAAAAGTTGCCAAGCGACTGAAATAAGCCAGACTCTGTTGATGGATTTTTATAGTTTATCGCGCCCCCCTCCCTTTTAAAATATCTCGCTACGTCACAGTCCCCCAATAAACAAACAAACAAACAAAGAAAAAAACCCGAGGGTGCAGCTACGATTAGAAAAAAATTAATTGGAAAATCCATTTACCGGAGTTGAACAAACGGATCGCTTAATCCGTTCATATCCAGAGGAACAAGTTTATTGGCGCTAACCACATCCACATGGACAGTTTCCACGTCGCTTTCGTACCAAGCAAGCACGTTTAGGTATCCATAAGTCGGGTTCAACGTTAAACCTTGTTGTTCTTCGTACATCTGTCAAGTAAAAGTTGGTTTTGCAAATAATAACAAAATCAGATCTTCATTATACTCGCGATAATAGGCCTACATAGAAATGGCCAAGCGGTATCGCGCGCAGGTGACAGATCCTACGTGTCAGGTTCGATTCCCGGCGAAAGCGCGATCGCATTTGACATACGGGGTGGCTGCTGACTCGAAGAGCGCAAGCTCACTTCGCAGTTTCCCTCAATTACTGTTGAATTTTCAGTTCAATATAATTTGAAACGTGTAACTATAGGCGGGGTCCATCTCCGCGACTAAGCGCCTGAGCAACACAGCGCCGAAGAAACATCGCAGCAGTAGCGCGCCGTGGGTAACGCTGCGTCCGATTTGACGGGCGCGAGAATCGAACCCACGACCTCAGGAGATAGCAATGTCACTAACCATTACGCAGCACCAACCTACCGGTGTTAGCTTTCACGTACTTGCATGTAAAATAACTTGATGAGGTCTTTCGTTCTGGCCGATCTCATTTTGAGTTCTGAATCAAGGACTTTGCTGTCATGGTGCTGTTTCAGTTTGTTCATAGATAAACCTGAACCTTCGGCGTAGAAAAATTCCAGCAAGTGAGATTCAAAGACGAAGCTGCGATGCAAAGCGAGTTTAACTAATCGTGATTGGTAGCCTAATAAACTGCAAAATTAAAAAAATTCAAATCTTCATTATACTCGCGATATTACATCAAAACGGGTAACGAGTGTCGGGGTCCATCTCCGCGGCTTAGCGCCCGAGTAACACAGCTCCAAACAACATATTGCAGCCGATGACGACACTGTGACCGATTTGACCGGCCCGGGAATACTACCAAAGATCTCCCGCGCCGTTAGCGATGCCTTTAACCACATCAATCGGTAGGCTACGGTTTGAGCAATGAAATAGAAATCTTTACTAAAGTAACTAATAAGCTGAAGTTAAGGAATATCAATACAATGATAAAAATCCGATGATTAACAGACTGAAGACTTACATTTGAATCACGAGTTTTAAAAATATATTGCAAATCCTGCAAGCCACTCACCGACACTGGAAGAAAAAGCCAGGTTTTTGTTCAACGAATTCGACCAGAGCAATTTTGTGCAAGCTGTGCACTGTAGCGTCCCACAAGACTTCTAAAATGCGGTGAAAATTTGGCTAAAAACAAAAAAAATGTTGCTGCATTTGTGAAAAATCAGTTGCAGAATTATTTCATTACCACAAACTAGACCAGGCAAATCAATTACAGAGAAAAATAGGCCTGCTCTAAGTAGGACATCATCATCTGCCATCATCAGCACTGTAAACAAGGCAGTCAGTTTTGTACTGTCTTTCTAACACTACTGATGAAGACAGCTGAATCTATGTTCTCGAACTTCCAGTTTTAAAAATGACCATAAGTTGGTTTTTTTATCTTAAGCTATTTTCGTCCCATATTTATAGTATTCCAAAGACTACCATAACTTTCATCGCCCACATTGTTTCATCACAAACAACTGCAACCAACCTCACATAACCAAGCATGCAATGTTTCCAAATTGCTTTTCAGATACGTCATCAGCGGCTCGATTGCATCTTCAGCACGTTCTTCAAGCAATGGACGCGTCATGCTATCATGGTGACGGTTGAAACCTTCGTCATAACTGGCTTGCGTCACTTTTGTCACGAATTGGCGGAGATATCGTCGGATATCAGGCTGAAAAAATAATGGATGTTTCAATTTCTGTTCTCTTCTTACATCAGACAGGTTGGTGTAGGGGCTAAAGATATCGTTATTGAAGCGGAGGTCTGGGGTTTGATTCCTCGACCGTTTAAATTTGACACAGTGTCGCCAACGGCTCGCCAGCGCTGTATCGTTTCTTCGGAGCTGTGTAAGCCCAGGCGCTAAACCGCGGAGCTGGACTTCGCAACTCTTTACAATCCTGGGCGTAATATCGCGAGTATAATCAAGGTATGATTTTTTTAGTTTAGTCATCATACCTTACTGAGTTTCGAACTCAGAACTACGCAATCGTAGTTCTAACGCAACTGACGTTAATCATTCCGCTAACCATGAATCTCACCTTCATTTTCACGCCAACACCAGCAGTTACTGCTTTTATCTTCTTTTTCATTCCGATATCAGCGCTTGAAATAAGAGATGAAAAAGTGGTCATGGCCCTCAGTCCTGTTGGCCCTTCCGGGTGGGCGTCCACAGCATCGGCCAAGCCCTGGAAGTCCATTGTCTTGGGCAGGTCAATAAGGTAAGCCTTGACGTACTGCAAAAAAAAAACATGTTTATTAGTTTGTTTACAGATTATCCTGTTAAATTAACAACGCTTCATATTTGAAAATAATAGACATTGTGAACAGCTAAACATCGTCGTGTTTTTTTAAACGTCAAAATAAGTCAAATCTTTATTATGCTCGTGGTATTACACCGAAGCGGGTAACGAGAGGCGGGGATCATTTCCGCAGCTAAGCGCCTGGCAACACAGCTCCGAAAAAACACCACGTTGGTGGCAAGCGATTGGTGACACTGTGATCGATTTAATCGGGAGGGAATCGAACCCCAGACCTTCCGCGTCCATAGGAAAGATTTTTACCACTACACCAACTGGCTGTTTTAGTTGTAATCACCTGCAAATTATTGAGGGCAAGACACAGAGCTTCGGTGACATCGAATTGTCCCTCGTCATCAAAAAACCCAACATCTTTCAGCTTCTTGTATACGAGGTCTGCGTACTTCTCGATAGCATTTGCCATATCGTCAGTTAAGCGCAGGGCAATCGTGTACGCGTCAACTGGATCTGGCCATTGTAAGTTGCGCCAAAACGTTACCACGTGCTGAAATAAAAACAAGATAAAAAGGAGAACTTCGACAAAAAATAAATAAAACGGATAAAAACCAGTTCCGCTATTGTCAGACATATGGCCAAGAGGCACAGGGCCTAGGTCACAGATTCTACGTGACGAGTTCGATTCACGGCTGGAGCCGATCGTATTTGACATATACACTAGGTGTCTGTTGACTCGAAGAGTGCAAGCTCACTTCGCAGTCTCCCTCATGTTTTATTTTCTGTTCAAAATAATTTGAAAATTATCTCAGTTATTTAGTATTATTTATTTCCGAGTACGAGATGTTGTTTTTTACCCTCAAGTTAAAGGTCGTTTTTCATTGAATGAAGGTTAATGGTTCAACTCCCATTTAGGTTTTATTGTTTTGGATAATTAATATGCTTTACAACGATTGTCTCTATACCTTGATAATTATTCACAATACAGTACAATTATAAGGTTGCCATGTCTGAAATTAAAGAAATTAAAGACTAAATTAGTAAATTACCCTGACGTGAGTATGAGTTTAAACAAACTGCAAATTAAGAAGCGAAATGGGTTTGGCTTTGAAAATTCCGAAATATAACTTACTGCAAGTTCACGGTACGCCACTTTTTCTTGGAAAGAAAGAAGATTAAAAGTATAGCGTCCACCGTTACAATGGTTTTATTCGCAGACGAAAAACAACAAATTAGAAAGAAAAACAAAAACACACTAATTCCTAAAACTGGACGTTTCGACAACATAGATTCAGCTGTCATCATCAGCAGTGTATGAAAGGCAGTACAAGAATAAAAAGGAACTAAAACCGAATTACTAATGATTTTTTTTTCAGTTTTATACTGCTTTGCTTACACTGCTGATGATGACAGCTGAATTTATGTTGTCGAAACGTCCAGTTTTAAGAATTATTGCGTTTTTTTTTCCTTCTTAATTATTTTCGTCCCACATTAGAAAAAATACTTATCCCGGTCAGGCAGGCGATAGTGTCCACCGCTGATGAGCTGTGCTTCACAATGTCATCGACTCGCTCGACTGAGTCCAACTTCACCGCCCTGGTCAGCACTTCATGGGTTTTGCCCCGGGACGTTTGAAGCCAGTTTAATAGGATAGGTCGGAACCAATCATGGTAAGATTGAAGGTTGGGCGTTGTCTGACCGCCTGTGTCCACCGTCCCAGCGACCAAGCTGTCCACCTTTCGCTGCGGAGAATCGGAAGCTGAAAAAAATTTGAAATTGATTTTGCATTTTGTCACTTCTCAAATTCGTAGTTTAAAAAAAAAATCAAATCTACATTATACTCGCGGTATTACGCCAAAGCGTGTAACGAGTGGCGAAACTATATCCGTGGCTTAGCGCTTGGGCAACGAAGCTCACAAGAAACATCCCAGCGTCGGCGAGCCGCTGGCGACACTGCGCCCGAAGTGACCGGTCCGAGGATCGAGCCGATGACTCACCGTGCCGACAACAACGTCTTCAACCACTAGTTTTTTCTTTTATTTATTCACAAACATCGCAGCCATTTACATAAAAATCTAACCAAAGGTAAGCGATTCACTAATGTTACTGCACTTTCCAACCTTGGCGGGTAACGAACCCTCGTTACCCACTTTGCAAAAGTGGCACGGAGCCGCGGACAACACCATGTGACTACTTATAAAATTGCGATTTTGCGATTGCAATTTAGTTTATAGTCGCGCAGAGAAAACTAACCTACACCGACCTGAAGAGGGTTCGATTCTCTGAGCAAGATTAGCCAGAAACACCACAGTAAACCTACTTCGAACTCTGTTTTTTTACATCTACAAAAAAGCATTGAACGCGCTACTTTATTAGTGACCATAGCGACACGGCTTTGCGGTACCGCGCGCAGGTTACAGACCTATGTGACGGGTTCGATTCACGGCTGGAGCCGATCGCATTTGACTTATACACGGGTGGATGCTGATTTGAAGAGCGCAAGTTTACTTCGCAGTCTTCTCAATTACTGGTGAATTTCAGTTTAATATAATTTGAAAATTCCATTACCTCATTGTTACTTACACAGCGTGTGGGCATTGGCTAATTCTTTTTTCTTGGTCACAGCTGCTAAGTCTCTCATAGCAATGTAGAAGCGAAAAAGGAGAGAGTTTTTAGCTTCTGATTCGGCCGAATCTGAAAAAAAAACAGGTAGGAAAAGTCAAAAATTGCATCAAATTTGCCTTAAATGCATACTTTACTAGAGCGACAATTTCTCGAAACCACAGATTTAATTACAAATGTTACAACCAAGAAACAGCTAAAACACTTGAGATGACGTATCGGTCCACTTCTGGTGCCATTGTCAACAACCCAGCTCAGTATATGTGTATCATGTTGACAAGGTCACCAAAAGTGAGCCCAAACATCAGGCCAAGTGTTTCAGCTGTTTCTTGTCAATTTAATTACAAATATTACAGAGATTTTATAAACCAAGTAAACCAGAGATTTTATAATGAAGTTTCTAGAGCAATTTCATTGCTTATTGCACCGGTTCATCATCATCATCAAGTTCCGTGCTCAGACGTGTGAACGTTGGAGATCATGTGCTTCCAGTTTGATCAGTCATATGCTTCGTGAATAAGTTTTTCAATGGAGAAATTTATGTTTGACTACTTTCGAAGGCCTGTTACATATGCCATCCTAGGTCTGCCTCTACTTTTGCTTCCTTTGATTTTTCCGGTAAAAGTAAGATTTACAAGTTGTTCTTTTCTTAAAATGTGGCCAAAAAATTCGCATTGTTTTTTCTGATGTTGTTGATGAGTGTTCTATGTGTACCGGCTCGAGCTAAAACTTCTTCATTTGTAACAAAATCTGTCCATGAGACGCGCAGTACGTGTCTTAAAAAACACATTTCCGTTGCTTTTAATCTATCCTCGTCCCGAGCCCCCAACGTCCAACTTTCGCTACCATACGTAAGAATAGGATTAATATAGCAATTAAGAATTCGAAGTTTGGTTTTTACCTAAATCTTGAAATCCTTGAAAATTTTCCCCATCTTTTTGATAACTTTGTTTATTTATTGCAATTTTATTTTATAAATGTTACAGAAAAGGCAAAAGGGTTGTTGGCATAAACAAAAAAAGTGCTCAATCTACCTTCCAGGTCCAGCGCTAAATAATGAATCAAAATTAAGGGGAGCTAATTGATAAATAAGATTGCCAAGGTTTTCAAATATTCAAGTGTTTAAATGATATTAAATATAATATATGCATCAAATAAATAAATTTGGGTTTTGTAAGTATATTATTCTAGTTTTGTAAGTATATTATTACGATTTGGGTTTTGTAAGTATATTAAACTAAATCACAATCTTTTGACCAACACAGGATTCATTTTGCTATTAAGAAGTAGGTAATCGCTAGGTCAAATTTTACAACATATCAGGATTGCTATGAAACGCTAGAAACCAGCATTCGCGACTTTGTTGATAATTTTGGGGGAGAGCGGAGCTAATTTTTGCAACTTAATTTTGACGTTAACAGCTGCCCTGCAGCAGAACTTTTCTATTTTTTGGAATACGCTGTTTTACCACTTTTATTGGGACGCTTCTGACTGGGGAGCCCCGGCGCTACAGCCCCCCCATAACCCCCGATAATCCGGCCCTGCCAGTACTACTGCACAAAACACAAATCATATTTCAATAAACTGCAACAGAAATTACAAACAGCCCACCTTTGCAAGAATCTAAAAGTTTGTTCGCTTTTTTCATTGTTGCGCTTGCGTCAGTTGCCAGATGTTGTTCAATAATAGCGCTGACGTAACTGACATAATTAATATCCAATATCTTTATAAAAACATTGTGGTAAATAGCTTTCCCAATCAATAAATCTTTGTGAAGTGTCTCGGTGAGTTTGATCAGGACTCCGACATCAGTGCCTGCAAAATTACATGTTCAAATCAAATCATATTTTCATTGTATTCGCGGTATTACGCTGAAGCGTGTAAAGAGTGGCGACCTGGCGGGGCCCGTCTTCGCGGCCTAGCACCTGAACAACACAGCTCCGAAGAAATGTGGTAACGGTGGCGAGCCGAAATGAATAATTCCGCGAGCATAACGAAAATTTGATTTGTCAAATGAAGTCGACGGCAACACTGTCCGATTTGACCGGGATGGAAATCGAACCCGTGATAGCAACGTCTTCAACCATGACGCACACCGGATGGGTGAAAATGAATGAATGAATCAATCAATCAATCTCGGCTTCAAGTTTTTTTTACGTAAAAAATTATAATCCTGCTTATTAAGTAATAAACCCCGCTAATTGACTAAGCAAATAAGCGATAAATAGTTTTTGTTCACCTCCGAACGCTATGTTGAGGTCATTTTGTTCAATTTTTTCGTCATCTAGAGATTCATCCAGCAGTTTGTCGTATAAAGTGACGTAATATTCTGTGGTCCCTTTCTGTAGGGCCTTAATCACTCGCATTCGGACATCGGACACGAGAGTAGGATCTAGAGTCCGTAAGATTTGGTACAATCCCATGGTGCTCAACTTCTTGAATATCAGGAGAACATTTCCCAAATTAATCACAAAGTTAGTCTAAATACAAAAAAAATAAAATAACAAAACAAAGAATTTCAAAAGTAAATTCCTTGTTATACTCGCGATATTACACCGAAGCGTGTCTCGACTTAGCGCCTGAACAACACAGGTCCGAAAACACGTTGCAACAGTGGCGAGACGTTGGCGACTGTGTCTGATTTGACCGGCTATGGAATCGAAGCCCAGACCTTCCCCACCGAAAGTGGGATCTTTAGCCAATGCACCAACTTTCCGGTCATTTTACAACTAAACTTACTTTTTTTGTTGAAAAGCATTCTCTGTGATGCGAAATTTTTCTGCATTCTTCATGCATAAATTGCCTCATTGAATCACAAAGCATGGCGACCGTGAACCTGGTCGATTTGTGATAATTCTGAGCGTAATGACTGTTAGCTTCCAAGTCTGCTAGCATCTTCTCCATGAAAGTTATGTCCACTCCAGGACTTCGCTGAAGAAAAAAATAAGTCAAGAATAAAAATATAAAAATAACCTTGGAGAATGACGCCATATTTTGCTAAGAAGTAGTAGTGTCATTTACTTCCGCACCGTCAACGCGATAAAGAATACGAAAAGATTAAGGAAATACAGCGCAGTACAAGAAAAGGGAAGAGGCAACAAAACGATCAACGTTATGGCATGCAGGCACGAGAAGAGGAGTTAAAAAAGCAACAGTAGGCATAGTTGCACCTAGAACAGCTTCGACAGCCGAGCGGATAGAGGATCTGTCTTTGAAGCTGTAGATTCGGGTTGGATTACCGAGTCGGGTTAAACCACTGATTGTAAAATTGTTATCTACACCTTCTCTGCTTGACGCCCAGCAATAAAGGAACAGTGTGGAGAACAAGCCGGAAAGTTAACTAATTCCTGGATAAAAACTTTCATTTTAATATCGCCCATTTTTCCAGCAGTTTCTTCAATTTTTGGACTATTGCTAGATGTATTTATTACATTTAAGCCATCCGCAATTGCAGCTTCGAAACTAGACTTTAAAAAGAGAATTTTGCTTCACCTTCACGTGCAGTGCGGCATAAACTTCCCACCGCACGATGGCAGCAGTGAACGGAACCACACGATGTTGCTCTTCAAACTCATGAAGAAGAATTTTAGCTGCAGAAGGAAGAGTCCCGTTCCATCCATCAATCTGCTCTTTCATCTAAAAAAGTCAAAATCAAATCTTCATTATACTCGCAGCATTACGCCGAAGCGTGTAACGAGTGGCGTGGTCCATCTCCGCGGCTTAGCGCCTGAGCTACACAGCTCCCAAAAAACGTCGCAGCGGTGGCGAGACGTAGGCGACACTGTGTTCGCTTTGAACAACACGAGAATCGAACGCAGACCACTTTCGCTTTTATGTTAGCAATATTAAAAACGGCTTGAAGTAGAAGATTCATTTTTCCCAAAGCTTTCCATCTGACACTCTTCAGGGGAAATCGTCAGAATGAAGAATAAGTGAACCGATGTTAGATGAAAAGCTTTGGGAAAAATGAATCTTCTACTTCAAGCCATCTTTAAATTCTGTACCACCAAACGTCTATTCAAATATTAAAAACCTAGCACAAATTAAAGCAGTTAGAATAATTACATTATTTTATTTTTAGGCAATTTACAGCATTGAAGTGGTATTAGAATAGGATTATTTCGCCTTTATTTGAGAAATTTGCATGGGACAAATTAATGTTTCGACTATAACCAAAGTCTCGTCAGCCTTGCTACGCACAGCCAATCCAGGCTAAACTCATTCCAGACTGTAGAGACTCTTTTTTTGCATTGCTTTACCTGGACATCTCGACTTCATCTCTTTTCTAGGTTGTGCCCTATTTTTAGCAGGCGACTGGCCCCAAACAGCGATACCCAACGAAAGAGCCTATAACTACTAACCCCAAATTAAGTTACCGGTAGCCTAACTAGCCCACATCACTAGAAGCCCCCATGGCAACCCACTCATTTGCAGCTGCAGACGCGTTTCGACCTTATTATGGTCTCATCAGTGCAGCATAGCAACCTCCCACCTTCCTGACAAAAAAAAAATTCTAACCTTCAAAAGAACTACGCATCCCAAATCTAAGCCTCTACTCGTTCTGCTCAAGGTGGAACATTTGAAATAAAACCTTCAAGGAATTAGTACGTGCTGGATTATGACTTCACATTTCATTGGGTATCGTTGTTTGGGGCCAGTCGCCTGCTAAAAATAGGGCACAACCTAGAAAAGAGATGAAGTCGAGATGTCCATGTAAAGCAATGCAAAAAAAGAGTCTCTACAGTCTGGAATGAGTTTAGCCTGGATTGGCTGTGCGTAGCAAGGCTGACGAGACTTTTGTATGTCTTTATCGTTTTCTTTATTGCCTTACAATGAGCGTTTTTTACGAGGTTATCTCGTAATCACAAAGTTCGTGGAAAGGCAAGAAGTTTTGATCAAATTTTCCAAAAATTGGTTATAAAATAAAAATTTGTAATTTTTAATAGCTTACCATTGAATCAACTTTCAGTTTCGAAATTAATGAGTTGAGTTACTACTAGCGTGAATATGCACTCACGTCACCAGATATAAATAAAAACAGCTAAATAAAAAAAAGCTGAAAATTTCGTAAAATTACTGAGAAAATTACCAACATTAAGTGATGTCAGTCGCGTGGTAACTTTCAACCAATCAGATCACAGCACTGCAACGCGAAATCGATGAAATTTAGCGCTAAAACGAAACGCCCAACCTGTAAATCGAAGTCTTTGTTCCAAGTTTAAACAAGAAGATAACGGTTCGTTGCTTTTACTTCAACTCATTCGTATCATCAAATATTAAATAAATAAACATAGCATCTAACCCCACACGCGCAAAAAGTCTAGAAAAAAACCACTAATACCTAAGAGGGAAAAATATAATTACAGTAATTCGTAAAACTGGACGCTTCGTCAACATGGATCCAGCTGTCATCATCAGCAGGGTAAGAAAGTTTTGTACTGCCTTGCTGAAACTGCTGATGATGACAGCTGAGTCTATGTTGTCGAAATGTCCAGTTTTTAGACTTACTGCGACTTTACTTTTCCTCCTTTAGGTATCTTCGTCTCATAGTTGTTATTCCACTGATGCATTGCGATTCACGATTATGGCTGAATCTTCAAAGGGTAAGTTCTATTTACAAGATTTTACTGTACAACTAGACGTTTCTTTAACATGAGATTCAGCTGTGATCATCAGCAGTGTAAGCCTTGCTTTTACTCAGGGGCGTATTTAGGAAGAGCATTGAACCATTCCCCTTTTTAACTTGGCATTTTAGTAAAAAAAAAAAATATACTAGACTTTTGATGGTTTTGTAGTTGTTGCCTTCTTCTTTTTCAAATGTGTCGCTACGCTACTTCTTTTACTGATAGAACTGATGCGTGAAGAGGTGTGCTATTGCTACGCGTATGGCCTAATTGAGCATTGAACTCACGAAGCCAACTCCGGAGTTCCATGGGTCAACCATTCAGCCTGCTCCATGAGCAGTTGGTGCTGCATTTAATTATTTATCACAAATTTTGGCAAACTTCAAGCCATGTTGACAAAACATGAAAACGCTATAGTTTCCATTGAAAACAGTAGAAAGTTTTTGTCATCTCACGATGTTTAACAAACGTGTCAAAACGGCATTAAAAAAGCTACAAATACAACTCATTCCAAGTAAACTGTGAAAGAATTGCTGCTACTAGGCTGCTGAATTAACAGCACGGATGGCCGAGTGGTAAGAGCGTCGGTCTATGAAGCAGTAGACTCGGGTTTGACTCCGAGTCGAGTCAAACTAATGACTTCAAAATTGGTATTCACAGCTTTCCTGTTTCATGCTCAGCTTTAAGAGTTCCGACTACGTTAAATTTAACCTAAGATCCTAGTGGGTTAGTCTCAAGTTCAATTTATCATCGAAATTCTTGACACTAAAGCATTACCGTGTATAAATAAAAATTGAAGGGGATTCGTGCTCCTTAGCTTCTCCTTGTATTCGCAAGAGAACAGAAAAGCTTCATGCACTTTATGACGAACAATGCTTTGGATTAAGGCGATTGCGCAATTTCCATGATCGGAAAAGTAGTGCTGAGTGATTAACGATAAAAGGTGAAAAAAAACATGCTTGCATCAAAGTTTTTGACATACCGCAGGAGTATATGTTAAAACACGTTTTAATTGAACTTTAATAAAAGCCAGTGCATTTGTAACCATTTTACAAACGTTTCGGTAAAAATTGTACCATCGTCAGTGTAAAACTACAAAGACATTTGGCTAGAATAAGCAGCACAAGAAAGAAATAGATTTAAACACAGCCAACTATCGTTAAAATTGCGAAGTAGCAAATTTGGTATCTTGCAGTTTATAGAGCTAGCAAGTCGTCACTTCAATTGGATTTCTGCTTTGCTCTATACTTGTCGCTGACTGTGGTTCGATTCAACAAATCAGAAATTTTTTCCACGACAAATACGCTAGATTCAAACCAATGAAAGCAACAATGAAATCTCAATTTAATGGAGTGGTAAGAAACAGCGACGGTTTACGGGAGGGGTTTTATCCCCGGTACCCCGGTCAGACCTGAGACTTCGTCAAATCGCGCATGTCTGCAAAAAAGCATGGTCTCCCAAAAACCTGGGCTCCCCCAAAGTCTTGCGGCCCTGGTAAGAAATCATTTTCATGCATTGCAACTGAACACTCTGGTTCGAAATCGAAACTTGGTCGCCAGACGCAGAGGATTCAAAGTTGCGGTCGCTGCCAGTACATAGCATCTGCAGTAGCGAAAGCTAAGTTCATATGTGAGGACAGCAAGCAAGCAGAAGAACGACTATTAAAAATAGTAAAACAAAAAAAAAACAAAGTTTCTGCACTCAGGGCGCATCCACAAAGTTTTTTAGGCGGAGGTGAAGGGGGAAAGGCCGGATTAAGAGAAGGGCTATGGAGGCCTCTCGGCAAATCGCATCCCCTAAAAATATCCGCAAAAAAACATGGTTCCCCGCGAAAATATAGCCCAGGGTCCTGTAAAATCGTAATAGGGCCTTTTTGGTTGAGAATCAAATACTTAACTTGGAGTTTTACCAATTTATAGTAAAAATTTCGAAATATTGATGACGTATTAACGTGTATAGCTAAACATTTAAAGCGGGGGAGGGGGGCTTGGCCCCTGCATTTGCCAGCGACAAAACAATCCTTAGGGATGCATAACATAATGCAATAACACATAAATAAAATGTGCCGTCACGTGGTGTACCATGTTATGACTGTTTCAATTATCAAATCACGTGAAAAAAAATACACTGTTTCGTATTAAACAGTTTAGCGGTAATCGAATATCTCGTCATGCACACTGGAATCTAAATGTTAATGATGTAACGTGCGAAAGATTTTGAAGAGGGCAATACTAACATTTTGAAAACTCTAAAAGCTTTCAGGAAATTATTCTTCAGAAGAAAAGTACAACTTCCATGATGTAATACAAAAGAGATATTGGGTTTGACCAACAAAAATTGTTAACCCTAACCCCATTCCTGACCTCAAATATTAGCCAAAACAAGTCGCTGATGTTTGGGTTTGAAACAAAAACAGTAATTTTTGAACTAGATTCGTCAAAATGCTCGCAGCAATCAGAGCTCCCTATGACTTTGCTCCCTATGACTTGACTTTGCTCCAAAAAAGGCTCTGCTCCCTATGACTTTGCTCCAAAAAGGCTGAAAGTCAAATGTAACAAGAAACAGCAACAAGTCAACAGCTCCAACCTAAGCAAAAAACAGATTTGGCATTAAGATGTTCAGTTTCTGTTCCTACAGTGAAGCAACATGATTTCCTAACATGCAAATGCAAATCATGAATCAAAATCGTGGCGAGAAAGATAATTATAAAATCCTCATTGTATTCGCGCTATTACGCTGAAGCGTGTAACGACTGGCGAGGTCCATCTCCGCGGCTAAGCGCCTGGGCAATGGCAATGTAAATGACACCGATATAGGTGAGGAGGTTTGGGGCTTTATTCTCGGGCCGTTCTAATCGGACGCAATGTCTCCAGCGGCTCACCACCTCTGCCATGTGTCTTCGTAGCTGCGTTGCTCAGGCGCCAAGCCGCGGAGATGGAATCCTCTACTCGTTACACGATTCGGCGCAATACCGAGAGCATAACGAAGATTTAATTTGTTAAACGTAGAAACATTTTTAAAATTGTTAAGCATTGAAGCGATGCCGAAGCAAAACAACCAATAAGACAGCAATTTCAATTACAAAAATGTTTCATGTTTGTTTTCTACGATGATAAGACTAACGTAACGCCCACTAGTAACACACAGTTACTCGAAAGCATGCAGTTGCTTGCTAAACTCTTTAAAATACATATAAAACTTCGGAATACAATAAATATGGGACGAAAATAGCGCCAGAAAAAAAATTACCGTATGATAAAGCCACAGTAATTCTCACAACTGGATGCTTGTACAAAATAGATTCAGCTGTTAGCATCAGCAGTGTAAGCAAGGCACAAATGAACCAAAAAAGAAATCTAATCTCTCAGTATTACACTGCCTTGCTTTACCCTACTGGTGAGAACAGCATAATTTATGATATCGAAACGTCCATTTTTTAAAAATTACTTTTTACAAAACTAGGAGCATTGAGATGAGTTGTAAAACTCCAATAAAAAGATTATAGCCAGTATATTAGTAATCATTTTAGCACAGTTTTAGTAAAAACTTAGAGCACTATCAGAGCTTAGTGCTTCAGCAGTTTTACATTGACGAATAAGCTTTTACCGAAACGTTTGCAAAATGCATACGAATTTACTGGTTATATTCTTGGTATTGTACTTTAGGCTCTATTTTCCCTTCTTAGCTGTTTTCGTCCCACATTTACTGCATGCATAAAGGAAAATGTAATGTAACTTCAAACTTTTTTGTAATCAAGATTTTGTGCTAGGAACACTACACATATAATACTGAATTTATTCTCTACGAGGAGGACCAAACAAAGCGAAACAGCATTTCCTGTGTCTGGATTTTTTGGAATTAATTTGGAGTCATTATTCCCAAACAAGCAAGTGATTATCACTTCACAGGAATGAATTATTTTTGATTTAAGAGAATTCTTAACAGAAAGTCGACTAAAGAAATAATTCTCATTTTTTATCAAAATTTTTGTAAATTTTTTTGATGAATCAGTAAATTGATGCAAAATAGACACGACGTTAGAGATCAATGACGAAGTATTTTTGATCAAAGTGATATGGATTTTTCATTAATTTAAATTTGATGTTGCCATCGGCTTGGATCTAAAGACATTAGACAAAAATCGATTCAAAATAAAGACATTGACATCCGGCCGGTTGGCTCAGCTGTCAAGACATCGCTAACATTGTGGTAGGTCTGGGGTTCAAATCCCGGGTCGGTCAAATCGGACACGGTGACGCCAACGGCTCGCCACCGCTGCGACGTTACTTCGAAGCGGTGTAGCCCAGGCGCTAGGCGGTGGCGACGAACCCGCCACTCGTTACACGCTTCGGCGTAATACCGCGAGTATAACGAAGATGTGATTTTTTTTTTTATACTTTTAAATGTCTTAAAATTTTTCCAAGCTTTCAACAAAATCAAACTTTGCGAATTGCTAAAACTACAAGAGTGGATTAATGTAACGAAATGTCAAAACGCGGATAGGTGCCATGACGAAACACTATTTTTGTGGGGATATTTTTGGAGCAAAAACTATAAAGTAATGTCCTTCCTGGCCTATTGAAACGGAGTCATGACGACATCCTCTTGTCGGGTCGGAGGCTATCGCAGCTCTCGATCACCAGCAGTTGCTACGCAACTCCAGTAATAACGTAACCGTAGAGCGGGACAGCGCTGTTTCGGGTTATTAAACCTCAACATTATTGTGATATTTTTGGAGATTGAAGTTTTCGAAACAGCTGTTTATAGCATCGATACTATCAACTATGATGCAATAAAAAAATGAGTAATATTGCACCAGCGCAATAGTCAAATGATATAATTTATTAATAAACTCGTAATAATTTGGTTTATTAGACTGATGTGAGCACTTTCAATTAGCCACAAATGTCGTTGAAAAAGTGATAGGGAGTTCCCCTTTCGTCGCGAAGCATTTATAATGACGTCACAATCTGCGAGCAGCACCTCACTTATCTGACCAAAGTCTCTCAATGGAACAAAGCTAAAAGCTCACGAGCACGTCGAAAATCACAAGCAAGCCATCCAAAGCTCGTGGGTTCAAAACTCGACTGCTTCGGGGCCTGTTTTTAGTCGTAAGTTTTATGGAGACATTAAATACTGCATAACCGAAATATCAGAACTAACAGTTCCTGGGCACGCGGGACAAAACCTAAAACACTGCCTGAAACATGCCAGACTCATAATATTTTTTGTAATTTACGCCCCTTCCCCCGTTTTACCATTTCCTGCAACGCCCCTCCCGGACACGAATATAATACATACCTTGTCAGCATATTCTCCGTAAGCTTGTGCAACCATCTTTCGGAGCAGGCCTGCGTACAGCATGTCACTTGTGTATTTGCGTTTTGTTTTTGAAGGAATTTTGATTGAATTTAAAGTTAGTCGCACTTTAATTCGACCGGTTACGTCCTAAAAACACCATCAGAAGTTAGTTAAACCACAAACAGTGTTCTGCAGAAAACAGACGCTTTCAGAGATCAAGAGACTAAAGTTTGAATCCTTGGTATGAAAATAATACATCAGTCGAACAGCTCAAATGTTCGAGTGGCAAAAGCGTCTGATTCTGAAGCTGTAGACTCGGGTTTGATTACGAGTCGGGTCAAACCAATGACTTCGTTCAAACATAGCATGCACAGCTTCCCTGCTTGACGCTCAGCATTTACGGGACAGTGTGGACAACAAGCCGGAAAGTTTACTTGTTGTGCCGTTGATAAAGGTACTTAGCGGGATTCCCCCATCATAGAGTGTGAAACTGATGGATAGGAGGATGAACAAAATTGAACATGCAATTGAATACAAAATACAAAAAATTTGCATATACTCATTGAACTCACTTGCAGCGAATGAGAACTCCGCAGTTTGAACCAACTTTCTAACCCATCGGCGGGAATATTGACAAGTGGAACGGAGTTGAAACCCATGAAATCATCTTTGGAATCATCGTACTTGGTCGCAACTGATTGGGCGACCTCTTGCATGTACCTGAAGAAACAAAACTCCAAATTCAATGAACTAAAAATTGAATTCAAAACGCTGCAAGTCCAATGGCCGAGGAGTAAGAGTGCTTGATTTTCAATGCCAAGGTTTTGGATTCAAACCGGAGTCTACCTGATGAGCGGTCAAACCGCGAAACTAGTCGTGGGATTGTTTTTTACAGCGTTCATTTGGTAAATCTTACAAGGCTTACCGTAGTATCTTTCTATGTGTTCAAAAATCAACGTTTCACCGGCCCATGGGTGGAATGGTTAAAGGCATTACTATCGGTGTGGTAGTCGTGAGTATGATTCCCGGGCAGTCAATTCGCATACAGTTTTGCCAACGGCTGGCCACTGCTGCGACGCTTCTTTTTGCCCAGGCGCTAAGCCACGGATATAGAGCCCGTCATTTGTTACTTACACTATTCGGTGTAATAACGCAAGTACGATGCTGACTTGATTTGTTCATTTAGATAGCAGCCTACATGGCTGTTTCTTTTCTCCTTAGCAGCAGCGAAATTTCGCGACTTAAAGCGTTTCCTCAATTATCATTCACTTAAAGTACGATTAAACAGTTCTAATATATTTAGATTTGAATGTATTGTAATTCAGCCAAAAATGCATGCAGTAGGGGGCGAGCGCAAAGCTTTGACGTCACGCAATTAAGCGCAATTACGCAATTAATAAAACCATTTTTCTGAATTTTACATGTATTCCACAATTTGGAAGAAAGTTTCTTTGGGAAATCACTTTTTATCAGACATAATTATACGACAGCCAAAGAGCTATTAATATATTAAGTGATAGCGTAGAACATGTATTCCTTCCTTCCGGCTTGGTTGCTCTTCACAAGCGGAAAAAAATTGAAAAAGCTGTCTACGTGAGACATAAAACGAACACTGTTTCAGCTTTAGTAATACTCATCAGCGCAACTTGAGAAAAAAACATTTTCGAAGAACAATATCTTTCGCCAAGAGTTAAAAATTTGTGATTTTGAAGGCACAGGAATTAAAAATCACATGCAAGAGTCATGTCTCGTATTGTACATTATTCTGCTTGCCATTTTTTTAATAAATGAAGTTATATTCAAATCATATATTGAACTGAAAATTCAACAGTAATTGAGGAGATTGCGAAATGAGCTTGCACTCTTCGAGTCAGCAGGCACCTGGTATATATGTCAAATGCGATCGGCTCCAGCCGTGAATCGAACCCGTCACGTAGGATCTGTGACGTGCGCGCGCTAGGCCTTGTCGCTGACATTTGACCTACTTCATTAGTCAAGTTTCAGGCTGACACACGCAATGACCTTTTCTTTGTGAATAATTCCTACCATAAGTCATCTAATTAATAAACATAATTAATTAGTAAATTTGCAATGACGTAAGAATGACTGTGTTTATTATTTACTGCAGAGGTTAGTTGATCACCACCGTTCCATAATGACCTGCAGGGTGAAAAATGTACTCGAAAACGACTGGTTAGTTTAATTTCCACTATTTAAATTTATGCCAAGGTGTAGCAGTTGTTTTTTTGCTATCATTTAGCAATTTAATAAACAATTCCGTATACAATACGCTTGAACTAACAACGCTACTGTTTGGATTTGATATTCCGCTAACAAAATACCTTACACGCAAAGCGCAAACAACAACAACAACAAAACAAGCTAACCACTGTAGCTTCTTTCAACTCATCAAATATGCACAAAAAAACAACCGTTTAGCCCAGTAGTGAAAGGCATTGCTCCGGTGCGGCAGGTCTGGGGTTCGATTGCCAGGCCAGTCAACACAGTGTCGCCAACGGCTCGCCACCGCTGCGACGTTTCTTCGCAGATGTGTAGCCCAGGCGCTAAGCCGCGGAGATGCACTCGCTACACCTTCGACGTAATACCGCGAGTATAATGAAGATTTTATTTTTTTGGCTATAGTCATTCTTCAAGAGCGTATTTAGGGGGGCATTGTGCCATGGTCCCCCTTTTGACCCGGCCTATTAGTAAAAAAACAAACAACACTAATGGTGCCAAGTGACTGAAAAATGCTAGACGGTTTGGTGGTTTCTGTAGCTTATGACCAGGGGCGGATCCAGAGGGTAGAATAAAAGGTATGCATCTTCCCACCAGCCATTTTCAAAAATGTTTTTGATGTGTAGGCCTATACAATTTTTCCATAATCTCGAACCCCTTCGATTGCAATAAGCTTTACGCTTTAAGCACGCATAATCGAAAACGTGCGAACAAAATGCACCATATTTGGCGAAGTAGGCTACTCAGAAGTAGGGCCAAAACAATTTAAAACAAAATTTGGCTGAAAATTATTCAAAAATCATTAAAATAGCTATTACAGCATTTAAATTTTCAAAATTTTTCCGGAGGAGCATGCCCCCGGACCCCCCTAGAACTTTTTTTGTTTTTCAACCACCTTCAACTTTGTTCAGCCGAAAAAAATACGCTTGAAAAAAATGCGGAAATTATGGCCCCCCCTTTTGACATTTCTCGCTACGCCACTGTCATTCCCAATTGATATATAACCACTTTGCACCTAAACCGAACCCGCGCATTTTAATCCGCAGTTGTGTCTTCACTCTTGATTGACCTGCATGTTAATTTTCAACTCTTTTTTACAAACAGAGTGAAGAAGAACGTAACAATAGCAGGGAAAAGTTCGCCTATTTATACGAACAGACGTTACTATGCAGTGAACAATAATAGCATTTGTGACACAATAAGACAGTAAAGCCCATTCATTTAAACAAGGAACTTTCCCCAGCTAAAGTGCAGCACACACATGACGCCATTTCCGAATAAGAAGCATATAGTTACGTAATTGGTAAGTTTAGTGCTGAAAAATTGTATTAAAACAATGATTTCATCCTCATTTTTATCAATTTTGTCTATTGTACCGCGGAAATTTCATGTATCACCAATTGTATTTAATTGCAAGTGTTACTTGGTAAATTAACACGACTTACACGTTTTCTTAAACGAGATTATGACTGTTTCTCAGGACTTACAGAACACCTATGAGGAAAACCGGAACAATCCTTTTTTCAAAAATAAACTGATATTGCCCGGACCGGTAACTGAACGACAGTCTTCAGGTACAAAATAAAACGTTGAACAAAACTAAAATCTCTTCTTTCACCTGTAGATTTTAATCAGTCTTACAGAGGAGAGCAAATTCCACTGAGCATGCGTTGATTTGTTTTCCGACCTGGTGATGCAATGGTCTGAAGGACATCACAATCGTCGCGGAACGTCTGGGGTTCGATTTCCAGACCGGTAAAATTGGACACAGTATCGCTAACGATGTTTTTTCGGAACTGTGTGGTCCAGGCTCTAGCCTGGGCCGCGGAGATGTACCCCGCCACTCGTTACACGCTTGGGAGTAATATCGTGAGTATAATAAAGATTTAAAGTGTTGTTCCTTATTTATGAAACGCATCTTCGTTTTTTTGTTCTTGTTTCAGTTAGGGGCGAATCTTTAAATTTTTAGGGGAGGCCAAAAAATGCTTATCATTTTCTTAAAGTGCTAACGATTGCGCCTACTACAGATTGTGCCACGTTTTTAACTTCAACATATTTGCTCGATTAAAAAAGCAATGCCCTTCCTTGGTTCGCTTGATATTAAATTGATAACACAGATGTCTCGATGAGCGTTAGATGTTGTTGTTCTACATGACGTCCCAAGGACAAATTTACCATCAACAAACTAGCAGGAACCGGAATTCGTGGGACAGCGTCCGCTTCAAAGATAAACGAACTATTTCCACAGCCTGCGCAAGTGTAAACGATGTGGATTGTGCTTATTTTAGATAAACAAGTTGCAAATGATGCTTTGCGCTCACAATGAGTACTTGAGTAGGCCATTCTCAAATAATATCACTAAGAACAATCACGCATGATTGAACGCTGTTAGCAAACATACAAGACACACAACACGCATCCGTTAAAAACTAAACCTATAGGGAATTGAACCACTACTGCCGAGTTATTACCCTACAGCGGTAACACGGGCCCCAACAAAAACTTTCTACGATTCTAAAAGATCAAATAAGTAAACACAATCTTGGCTGGAACCAGGGGCGTAGCCAGAAAAAAATTTAAAGGAGGAGCCGGTCCGGACTGAAAATAAATGAGAGGCCCCGGTTTAATTTGAATTTCTAAAAAAGGGCATCATATGAGAGGGAGGTGCCACGGTCAAAAAGAGGGGGGTGCCATGGTAGCCACACCCCTGGCTATGCCACCGGTTAGAAATATGTGACGGCTAGTGTCAAGGTTAGAAGTTTTTTCCAGTAGATTTCAAAATAAACTGATAGCTCAAAAATAAAATCATAAAAACGGCTAACTGACCATTGCCTAAACGCCGTAGGCCTATCGATAAGTCAAATTCTCCATGTAGTTTGTATCATTGGTGTAAGAGAGCATGGGTTCGATTCCGGCCAAATGCAGCTGGACTTGCTAGTCTAAACTTGCACAATTGAACATAGCAATTTGTTTTTGCAGCTGCATCGCAGAAATGGGCCTTCAAGGTACATAATGTAAACAAAATGTTTTGTCCATAATAAAAGTCCCTACAGCGGTAAAGCCAGCCTTGTTATGCACAGCCAATCCAGGCAGACTCATTCAGGGTCGTAAGGACTTTTTATCATCTTGCGTATCTTTAATCTCTTAACTTCATTTCTTCAGCAAAGCTGACAAGACTTTTCTTACGGGCAAAACAGTAAGTTGTCCACATGAAAAAAATCTTGAGAGTTTTTTACCTTCCGGTTCTTCTAATCTTTACCAAGGTTGGAGGATCCAGCTGGGAATTTAAGCATTCTCTTTAAAAAAGGGCTAGCCCTGGTCAGGCGCGACCTCTGAGAAAATCCTCTGCTGCTGGCGTCAAAATCAGGTCTTCAAAAAGCAAAGGGCCCCCACAGTTTTAGTACGGCCCTACCGTACCTTACCTAATATCTACAGCAGGAGTTCTTAACCTTTTTTGTATTCTTTACCCCTTGCCGATTGAAAAAAGTATAATTTACCCCCAGTGCAACACTTTCACCTTTTTAATGATGAAAATTGAAGTTTGTTTCAGTTTATACTTCAAAAAAATTACCCCCTCGGTCAACAAAGTTTTTCCCCCAGGGAATAAATTTACCCCCGGTTGAGAACTTTTGACCTACTGCAATTAACTCACGGTGTCCCTTAAAGTTTTTTCAGTAAAAATGATAACTTTTTGCAATTCATTGCATTAACAATTATGACGTAAGAATGACCATGACAATAACATTTATGACGTAAGAATGACAATGACAATATTTACCTTTTCATTCCTTTTACTCCCTTGACTTTTTTCGCCCCCCCTGCTGTTTCACCATCGTAATCCCAAAGTTGAATTTGAAAATAAGATTTATTCACTTCTGTTCGAGTGAGACTGATTTCAAATCCTTCGTTCCATTCTGGGTTCAAAGTTGAATGGATCACTTTAGTTTTTTTAGCCGAGTATTTTCCGTTTTTCAAGTTTGCATATTGTGAAGTAGGGACCACCGACAACAAGCAGTAGGGGTCGGATGATCCATCTACGTCCTTGATTGCAAGGTTTTCCGCTTTTTGAACTAAAACTTTCAGCAAACAGTCGTCGGACAGACTTGCTTGGTATTCTTGTTTTATTGCTTCTCTCTGAATATCTTCGCTGACTTGGAACAAGTTTTGTAAATATTGCAGTAAATTCTGCTCGGAAATATCGCCTTCTTGACTTTCCAGTCGGTTTACAGCTACATCAATCGCAGCTTTGTAGAGTTCATTGTTAAATTCTTCAGTCTTGAATGTATGAGCTACCAGATCGCTGTACGTAGCAGCCATATTTTATCGCACTTCCTTAAAATATCCAGCTGTTCTTGTATTTGCTAGCTCACATTTCCTAAAACTTCTAAAAATTAGTTAACGCAAGTGATTTTATAGCAACATGCAGTGACGCATCACCGCCGATAAGCAAGAGAAAAAAGAAACAAAACTTTTCCAAAGTCTGACATGAAAAGCTCTTTAATCAACTTTATTTAACCACTTTTTGTGTCTTCTGACTTGGGTAAACGTCCTGAGTTAAACATTAGCTTTTATTTGCATTGAATTTCTTGTCTTGTCATTTTCAAGACCAATTATGATATTATAACAACAAAAGGCTTTATTAGAAGATACAGGTAGTACAAAATATGGTTACATGCACCGCTATCCGCTGTATTAGTGCGCAACCATTTACTTCCGCTAACAGCTAGTCATCAATCTACTGACTATGTCATTTTTGCGTAATCATTTTTAGTGCCCCTATCCAGGTTCACATCTGCTAATTGTTAATTCGGCATTTCGTCCAATTTTGCATTTGCAAAAAGCCGTTTTATACAGGGTGATCCGAAAGTAACTCCTTATTCTAAAATAAAAATGGTTTGTTTTTGAAGTGTAATTTCTTCATTTATTAAACATGGGAAAAAAGTGCATTGCATGGACTTCCATTTAAAATTCAATATCTTTTCAAATCAAATCAAATCAAATCTTCATTATACTCGCCGTATTACGCCGAAGCGGGTAACGAGTTGCGGGGCCCATCTCCGCGGCTTAACGCCTGGGCTACACAGCTCCGAAGAAACGTCGCAACGGTGGCGAGTTGTTGGCGACACTGTGTAGATTTGACCGGCCCGGGAATCGAAACCCAGACCTCCCGCACCGATAGCGTGCGCTTAGCAACTGAGCTAACGGCCGGTTTTTTCAATATCTTTTTATTGGTTTATTTAAATGTGGTTGAATTTTTTAAAAATTATTATTCATCACAATTAGTATGTTAATTTACAAAACATGATTTAACTTTATTTCAAATTTAAGTTAAAATTATTAAAATATAGAAACAAGAGCATAGATGTAATTGCCGCAGACTGAGTAATTTACACGCAAGAACTGAGAAAGTTGCCAGTAAATTTGAATAAGTCATAGATATTTTAGAATAGGGAGTTACTTTCGGATCACCCTGTACTTGCACTTGTGTCGAACAAAATGTTACATTTTCGACATCAAATCTTGACTACTCTCCCGGTATTACGCCGAAGCGTGTAACGAGTGGCGGGGTCCATCTCCGCGGCTTAGCGTCTAAACAGTTGGTTGGTGGTACAGAACTTGAAGATAGCCAGAAGCAGAGGTTTCATGTTTCCCGAAGCTTTTCGTCTGACACTTGTCAAGGGAATCGTCAGAATAAAGAATGTAGAGCTGAGACCGCTTATAAAAGCGCGAGAGAGAAAAGAGAAGTCGTTTCTGATTGGACGAAAAGTGTCGACCAATCAGAAACAGAAGCGCTAGTGAGAGATTTTCAGCGTGTAGACAAACTCCTTTTGCCGGCACAGGATTGGTCGAGAAACTTTGATGTAAGTGGCTTCTAAGGCAGATAGATGGAAAGCCGAGCGACCTTTTGAAAGGATCGAGAATCTGTCATCGCTGTAGTGTAAGGCACAAGATTGATTGGTCAGCAGATGTTGTCCAATTGCCGAGTCGCAAATAGGTTCGTGATTGGTCAATTTGCACGAGCGATTGAAGGCCTTGCGGTCTTGAGAAACTTGACCAGTTCTCACAGATTTGGGAACGTGTTGCTTAATTCTGTCCTGAAGCCGTTGAGATGTGCGACCCACGTACCGACTGTCGCAGTGGCACGAAAATTCATAAACGATATTGCTCTGTTGAGAAGCAGGAAGCACATCTTTTTTGCTTGTGGACAGAAGTTTTCTAGTCGTAAAAACGACACGAGGCTCCGCAGAGAAGTAACAGCGTTGAACTGCTGAAGCGACTTGCTTTTCGAACCTCGTCGAAATAGCACCCAACCATGGAAGATGTAGATAAACAGGACATTTCTTCGGTCCGTATGACGGTGGTCTGCGGAAGTTTCGTATCTTCTTGGTAATGGAAGAGTTGACCACGTGGTCGGGATAGCCATTTTCAGCCATTTTCAGTCATGGCTGAAAATGGCTG